>SJYX01002189.1:122851-179843 GCA_006410675.1 Oreotragus oreotragus | reverse complement strand
CCTGATGTTCAAGCTGGTTTTAGAACAGGCAGAGGAACCAGAGATCAAATTGCCAACATCTGCTGGATCATGGAAAAAGCAAGAGAGTTCCAGAAAAACATCTATTTCTGCTTTCTTGACTATGCCAAAGCCTTTGACTGTGTGGATCACAATAAACTGTGGAAAATTCTGAAAGAGATGGGAATACCAGACCTTCTAACCTGCCTCTTGAGAAATCTGTATGCAGGTCAGGAAGCAACAGTTAGAACTGGACATGGAACAACAGACTGGTTCCCAATAGGAAAAGGAGTCCGTCAAGGCTGTATATTGTCTCCCTGCTTATTTAACTTCTATGCAGAGTACATCATGAGAAACGCTGGACTGGAAGAAACACAAGCTGGAATCAAGATTGCTGGGAGAAATATCAATAACCTCAGATATGCTGATGACACCACCGTTATGGCAGAAAGTGAGGAGGAGCTAAAAAGCCTCTTGATGAAAGTGAAGGAGGAGAGCGAAAAAGTTGGCTTAAAGCTCAACTGGGGAAACAGCAGTCCAAATCCAGACCCACCCTCTGCCAATGATCTGAGTATGTAAAGTTCATTCATCCTGCTGCTGAGATGACCAATAGTGTCTTGAAGGTGTCAACAGTATGATTTTCTTAGCAGTTCACTGAAATGATACTCATGGCAAATTGTTTTTAAAAAATAAGTAACAATTCTTCTCTAATGTTTAAATTGTTTCTTTGCAGAAAAAACGAAAATCACTATAGTAAAAACCTTCAATGCATCAGGTATGACTTATTATCAATATCTAGACTTTCTTTTTTTATACCTAAAGTTAAACAAATAGTGATGGGTGTTTATATTTTCTTTTACCTTTTCCCTGTCTTTTAAAAATGAAATCTGTTTATAATGAATAGATGTTTATGCACTGGGTGCCTTAAATTGTACTAAGTGTTTGGGGTTATATAATAATGTACTGTGTTGTGTACTGTGCTTAGCTGCTCAGTTGTGTCCAACTCTTTGTGACTCCATAGACTATAGCCTGCCAGGCTCCTCTGTCCATGGAATTCTACAGGCAAGAATACTGGAGTAGGTTGCCATGCCCTCTTCCAGGAGATCTTCCCAACCCAGGGATCAAACCCAGATCTCCCGCATTGCAGGAGGATTCTTTACTCTCTGAGCCACCAGGGAATAATAATTATTATTATCTAATAATAATTAGACACAATTCTCACTCTCTAGAATCTCCTAGTCTATGGGGAGAGACAAGAGAAACAAACAGATAACTATATGAACATATGAGCGAATAAAGGCAATGATTACACAAGTGTTTCTGACATGGTTAAGAGGCATGGGAAATAGAAGGACTGCTGCTAATGATTATCAGTGGTATGTAGTTTATGAAGGAAAGATTCTTAGAGGAGTGAACCTCAAAAATTATTTAAATCCAAAAAGAGATGTACTTTAAAGTACCTATTATAAGATTAAGGATTCATGATTTGCTTAACAAAGGCTTCCAACTGATTCAAAGCAGGTTTTCGCAAACTATGGCCTGTGGGCCAAATATGACCCACCATGTATGCTTGTAAATAAAGTTTTATTGGAACACCACCATGCACATTTGTTTATATACATTGTCTATGGCTATTTTCCTGCCACAATGAATAATAAAGTTGCTGCAACAGAGACAAAAAATATTTTAGGCACACAAAGCCCCAAATATTTACTGTTTAACCCATTACCGCAAAAGTTTTCTCACTCATGATTTAAATGCTGACCTATGGCCATATCCTTGGGGGAAATTATGGATAACAGCCCTAGCAATTGGAAAGAAAATTCTCAGTATGAATGAATAGCAGAAGACATATATCACTGGAAATGAAGGTACTACTAAAAATTCAGAGAAACAAGAGAGATGATAGAATGAAAAGCTTAGTGAACAATAGACCAATGGTTGTAAAGAACATATAAACCATTACAACCCACCATCTGTATATTCTATAGTATTTGCATAGTATATGTTTTCAGTTATATTCATAACTCATTGTAAATAAGTAAATTTTAAATGAAATCTTTCTATTTTGGTGTGGGTAACATTGCTGGACCAGTATAGAAATCTACATGTCAGGTACCTTTCACCATCTAAATTGTTTGCTCACAGAATCAAAACCCTTAGCTGAAACATGATGCATACACACTAAATGTCAACTAAATCATTCTGGCAGGAACTACATCACACGTACTAACTCAAATTATAATTTTAGTTTATATCCAAACTAGTTCTCTTGGGAAAGAATTAAGCACCCATAAAATGCAGTAGAAATAAAATAGCAACCAGACATTGCATACATAATTCTGACCAAACCAGACCTAACAAGGACAGCAAAATATGGACAGCAAAATATTTCTAAATATGACAACCTTTTCCCCTCAGCAGTCTGCTAATACACAATCAACATTTGTCCCTCACTTTTGTTATAGATTTTTGATAATTTGCCAAAAGGGTGAAATTAATGAAGGAAAAATTCTCAGTGGAGTAAATTTTGAGCTCTTTTCAAATCAAAGAAAAGATGTACCTCTCCTTTCACCAAAGGAGAAGGTATTTCTTAGGTTAGTATTTGTGAAGTTTTTTGTTCTAACATGGCTTATTTCTCCTCCCACTCATCTCTACCTCCTTTGTATGCCTATGTCATCTGTTGTACTGTCCATCACTCCATTTTGCCTTCACTGTAACTTTTTATAACATCATGTGAAATGCCATGCTGGATGAAGCACAAGCTGGAATCAAAATTGCCAGGAGAAATATCAATAACCTCAGATATGCAGATGACACCACCCTTATGAAGTGAAGAACTAAAGAGCCTCTTGATGAAAGAGAAAGAGGAGAGTGAAAAAGCTGGCTAGATGTGTATAAGAGACAGCATGTTCNAGGAGAAATATCAATAACCTCAGATATGCAGATGACACCACCCTTATGAAGTGAAGAACTAAAGAGCCTCTTGATGAAAGAGAAAGAGGAGAGTGAAAAAGCTGGCTTAAAACCCAACATTCAGAAAACTAAGATCATGGTATCCGGTCCCATCACTTCATGGCAAATAGATGAGGAAACAATGGAAACAGTGGCAGACTTCATTTTCTTGGGCTCCAAAATTACTGCAGATGGTGACTGCAGCCATGAAATTAAAAGACACTTGCTCATTGGAAGAAAAGCTATGACCAACCTAGACAGCAACCTAAAAAGTAGAGACATTACTTTGCTGACAAAGGTCCATCTAGTCAAAGCTATGGTTTTTCCAGAAGTCATGCATGGATGTGACAGTTGGACTATAAAGAAAGCTGAGCTCCAAATAATTAATATTTTTGAACTGTGGTGTTGGAGAAGACTTGAGTGTCCCTTGGACTGCAAGGAGATCAAACCAGTCTGTCCTAAAGGAAATCAGTCCTGAATATTCATTGGAAAGACTGATGTTGAAACTGAAACTCCAATACTTTGGTCCCCTGATGCGAAGAACTGACTCATTGGAAAAGACCCTGATGCTGGGAAAGATTGAAGGTGGGAGGAGAAGGGGACAAAAGAGGATGAGATGGTTGGATGGCATCACTGACTTGATGGACATGAGTTTGAGCAAGCTCCAAGAGTTGATGATGGACAGGGAAGCCTGGTGTGCTGCAGTCCCTTGGAGTTGCAAAGAGTCAGACAGACTGAGCAGCTGAACTTATTACTTTTTACTTACTGGCCAGTATCCCTCACTAGATTGTAAGTTCCTTGAGGGCAGGGTCTGTATCTGGAACCTGCCAAAACCTATAGAAGGTGGGAGATGTTCAGCCAATATTTTTTGACTTTTACAGGTTTTGCCCATGTGAAAAGATATCATGCATTGATGTTATTTCATACAACAGGGAAGCCTGGTGTGCTGCAGTCCCTTGGAGTTGCAAAGAGTCAGACAGACTGAGCAGCTGAACTTATTACTTTTTACTTACTGGCCAGTATCCCTCACTAGATTGTAAGTTCCTTGAGGGCAGGGTCTGTATCTGGAACCTGCCAAAACCTATAGAAGGTGGGAGATGTTCAGCCAATATTTTTTGACTTTTACAGGTTTTGCCCATGTGAAAAGATATCATGCATTGATGTTATTTCATACATATGTTTACATAAGGAGCTAAGACCAGCATTAGAGTGTTCATGGACTCTCAGGAAAGGAAAGAGAATCTATGAGTAAGGAAGGGCTGTTTCATTTAAGGTCTCTATACTCAGTTGTATTCATGCTATTCCTTCTTTATTGGGCAGAGAATAATTGGTAATGATTAATAATTGGGCAGGATTAATTGGGAATGGGACAAAGAAATTTTCAGGAGGAGTAGGGGATCAGATACTGACACACTAAAGAATGGTGTGAGTCCACTTCCATAGCTTAACTACTAAGAAATGAAAACTCATTTCTTTAGTCTTTGTGGAATTAATAATAGCCAATTATATCCAACATATAGTATTTTGGGTACATGTTCAATGCCTGAATTTGTGAATTCTCTTAATGTTGTATTTAATTGCAGGTATTAACATGTTTAACCTGCTGGGTTGTGTTTTCTTTGCAGGTGTCAAACCCCAGAGAAATATCTGCAATTTGTCATCTATTTGCAATGACTCAGGTTAGTTCTTGTGTTCACTACACATGACCAAATAAATAAGCTCCACAGAGAAACGGGTTTGTTTTCCTGCTGTTAAGTATATGATGTGGGACCCTCTGATTTATCTCTTTTCATCACACCTGGCTACCCAGAGTCTCAAATGAAAACCAAAGTAAATTTTAGATATGATTGAAAGTGATATAATGGATTAACTCCTTTAATATGAGAACATGAAACTCTGCAGCAAATATTTTTCACCATAACTAATATCGTTAGAGTTGACTCATGAACATATTTAATAATGGATTTAATTATTGAAAGCCATT
Organism: Oreotragus oreotragus; assembly: GCA_006410675.1. Classification (NCBI taxonomy): domain Eukaryota; kingdom Metazoa; phylum Chordata; class Mammalia; order Artiodactyla; family Bovidae; genus Oreotragus; species Oreotragus oreotragus. Next base: position 174,907 of record SJYX01002189.1, on the reverse strand, counting down.
TCTTATATATAAAATCCTCAAGCTTTTCCATAGGACCTTCAGTATTATAACTTAGTGTTATGTTTTGCTAAAAATAAACTGCTCTACTAGAATGTTGAAAATCTCACGTACCATCTAGTTTAATTGGATGCTAATTCCAGGAGTGTCCATAGTGTATTTTGCCATCACTAACTAAGACTGTCCACTGTTTTTAAAAATTAAAATGGGAACCTCTTGAGAACATGCTATTTTTGAAATGGGAATATTTTCCCTTCTGCCATGGGCCAGAAGGAGTGAAGCAACCACTTTTCTCACGTTGGTCTGGCTCTATGGCTTCCCTTCCTTATTAAAATCAATGAAAGCAGATGTGAAAAACAGAAAAACATGATGTGACAGGTCAGAACTGGATCATGGGAAGAGTGAAGAGGAAGGTAACAGTATTTTATAATGTTAAAAGTTTTAGTGTGGCTCCAATGATATAAAAAAGCCAATAATTATAGGAAAACATAGGAAACAATTTCAAGTAACATAAGTTAAGGTTGGATGGTTGAGAAAACAAGCAAACTTTCCATTGAAAGAATGTTCCACAAACACTTTATATTTGTGTGAATGTAAGGTTTACTTACATGAGCTTTCTGCTAGTAGTATTCTCTGGGTTGAATATAGCAGGAAAATATTAGCTGACTTTGATTAAAGAAAATAAAAGTGTTGGATACATTTCACTTTCATATATTGTGTAATTCTCTTCTCTGCTTCTTCTCACCTCCCTCCCCTCGTACCCCTCTCTTCACTGGATACTCCATAATTTCATTATTTTCATGCTTCATTTATGTTTTGGACTGGTGACTAATGTCTAGCTTAATGTTATGTCTACATGATGTTTGATAACTGTTTCAAAGTTGAACATTTAGGGAAAAAAAAAAAAAAACTCTGGTCATCTTGAATAACAGATGCCAGGAAGCTGGTTAGAGTAATGTTTTCCCCAGTTAAGCTACTGAATTGACCATTTGTTTTAGTGTCAGTGAAAACAACCTTTTCAGGGGAGCAACTCTTTTGGCACCAGAAATTCCACAATATCCTGCCAGAAACCTTCACTTCTTACAGATTCCAATCTGGATTTATTAAGGGAAATGGAGGCTGGTGAGAAAACTGGGATCTGACCAGGTAGAGTTAGGCTGAGGGTCAAAAGGTAGTGGCTTCCTGGCTGTTCTGCTATCATTGTACACCCAGCACATTCATGAAACTGAACATGTGCTGAATAAGACTGAAGGATGAACTTGGAGAATGGAGAGGCAAGGGAGAAAAATTGTGTGTTAGCACACATACAGTTGCTAAATAAGTTTTTAAAAGCTAAGATTTTAGCAAAAATGGACAAGCAATTCTATGCATTTATAAATTATCTTTGGGCTTCCCTGGTGGCTCAGTGGTGAAGAATCAGCCTGCCAATGCAGGAGATGTGAGTTCAATCCCTGGGTCAGAAAGATCCCCTGAAGAAGGAAATGGCAACTTGCTCCAGTATTCTTGCCTGGGAAATCCCATGGACAGAGGAGTCTGGTGGGCTAGTCCATGGGGGTCGCAAAATTTGGCCATGACTGAGCAACTAAACAACAGCAACTGATTATCTTTGCTTTTAATAATTATGTAGTGTATTAATTTAAATTTCAGTATCAATATGCAGAGTTTGGGGTTCTTGGTAGAAAGGTGGCTGGAAAAGGTAAATCATGTTCGCTGGTCTAATGGCATTGTCAGCCATTTTAAGTGGAGGTGGACTGCTGGGTCCTTGGCTATGGGAATCAGTTGTATTTTGGAGTGCAATGAAAGATGAGATTGGGAGGTCTTCCACCCTCTAGCTCAGGAGTTGGCAAACTCCTGCACATAGTTCAAATAATAGCCTGTCACATGTTTTTGTAAATAAAGTTTCATTGGAGTACAGCCATGCCATTCATTTATATACTGACTATGGCTACTCTTACACTATAACCACAAAGTTGTATAGTTTCAACAGAGAACATATAACCCACAAAAACTTCAAATATTTATTTTCTGATCTCTTACAGAAAAGTTGGTTGAGCCCTGCTCTAGTTTATATGATATCCTTGCCTTTCTGCTCAGGAGGCCAGTTTTTTGTCTCTGTAGATTATGAAGTGCACACAGTGTACTTCTGTTAAGGAGTCTCTGTTTTATTAGTTTCCACATGGAGCCAAAGCCCCTCTGAGTATACCCTGCAGGAAATGCTTTGAGTTCTGAAATTGAGTTCAGTATTTCTCAAAGCAGGTGTTTCCAGAACAGAGTTTTCTGGCGTTTCTGGGATGAAAGTCACAAGTTGTTCAACTGCAGAAAGGATTTGCTCTGCATTCTATTCAGGTTTCAAAGCAAAATCTCAACTGTGTTCCTAGGAAAGATAGTGCATTTGATAACTGCATTTTAAAACAACAACAACAAAAACTGCAACTGGCAAGGAATAAATAGACTTCCATAAGGTAGCTTAACTGCTGAGAAATACTTTTTCTCTCCCTTCCCTATCTCCTATAACTGCAACTGCATTTTAAAACAACAACAAAAACTGCAACTGGCAAGGAATAAATAGACTTCCATAAGGTAGCTTAACTGCTGAGAAATACTTTTTCACTCCCTTCCCTATCTCCTATAACTGCAACTGTAACAGCTTAAAAAATTTTTTAGCGTTAGAGCCACAGTTCCCCCAGTTAACTGCTGCTGCTGCTAAGTCACTTCAGTCGTGTCCGACTCTGTGTGACCCCATAGACGGCAGCCCACCAGGCTCCCCCATCCCTGGGATTCTCCAGGCAAGAATACTGGAGTGGGTTGCCATTTCCTTCTCCAATGCATGAAAGAGAAAAGTGAAAGTGAAGTCGCTCAGTCTGTCCGACTGTTAGCGACCCCATGGACTGCAGCCCACCAGGCTACTCCGTCCATTGGNCCTGGGATTCTCCAGGCAAGAACACTGGAGTGGGTTGCCATTTCCTTCTCCAATGCATGAAAGTGAAAAGTAAAAGTAATGGAAAATAATTTCAAAAATAATATATGTGTATATGTATACCTGAAATCACCTTACCGTGCACCTGAAACATTATAAATCAATTATACTTTGACAAAATATATATATGTGTTTTTTTTTAAGATATATAGTCCATACACATGGACTGTGAAGGAGAGTGAGCACTTATGTTCCCTGAGCTTCCTTCTTCTCTCTCTTCTTAGAAAGTGAAATAGGGTCATTTGGAATAGGCCAAGGGAGAGGATTGCTCATAGGCAGTGGTCTTCCAAGTGTGATCCCCATACCAACAGCATCAAAGCCACCTGGGAGGTACTTCCCTGGTGGTCCACTAGTTAAGACTTAGCTTTCCAGTGCAGTGGGAGTGAGTTTGATCTCTGGTCAGGGAACTGGATCTCACGTGCCACAACAAAGAGTTCGCATGCCACAACTAAAGGTCCCACATGCTGCAACTAAAACCCAGCACAGACAAATAAACAATTTTAAAAATAAATATTTTTTTAAAATAAAGAGGTGCATGTTCCCCTGGGTGGGCTATAAGCTGTAAGCTCTGGAGTGTGTATTTATGTGCCTCTCACTCACCAATATAACCCAGTAGCGGTCCAGCCAAGAATACAGTGAAAATGAAAGCATATATGCCTTGTGAGGTCAAATCATAAAAGACACTGCAGTTCCCATCTTCACTCTCTCTGGAATCACTCGCTGTGGGGGAAGGCAGCTGCCACACTGTAAGGATACCCCAGCAGTACAGGGGGAAGGACCACATCATGAGGATGCTGAAGCACCTATCAAGTCCGCATGGTGAGGAAGGGAAGCCTTCTCCCAATGACCCATACTATCTTGCCAGGCATGTGAGTGAACCATCTGCTGTCAAGTCTGCAGAAAAACTGCAGTCCTAGCTAAGATCTTGGCAGTAATCTCATGAGGAATCACAAACCAGAAAAATTTAGCTAAGATGCTGTTCTTGTTGTTCAGTCACTCAGTCGTGTCTGACTCTGCAACACCAAGGACTATAGCACGCCAGGCTTCCCTGTCCTGTACTGTCTCCTGGAATTTGCTCAAATTCATGTTTAGGGGTCTAAGATGCTCTTGGACCCCTTAACCAACTGAAACTGTGTGAAACAATTAATACTTACTGATCTCCTTTAGGAAGCTACTCCGTCCATTGGATTTTCCAGGCAAGAGTACTGGGGTGGGGTGCCATTGCCTTCCCCGCCCCAGTTAACATCTTGACAGAAAACAGTCTTGATGAGAAACAGGTTGGGATAAAGTTTCTTGACAAGTAGATAAGCTTTTTCTTTTTCTGCGTTGCCACATAAAATGTAGAGTTGATATTTTCTGAAAGTTGTACTGATTGATAATCATTGAATAACTTTGTGACAGAAAAGAGAGTAAATGTGAATAACAGAGACTTTGTTATAAAGTAATATGATGATCTTTTTCTGTGTCATATTAATCCTCAAACTCTAAGGATGCAAGTCTCAGATTTCTTTTTGAAATTTTATTTTTAGCCTTTTTTAGAGGTGAGATCATGTTTCAATATGACGAAGAAAGCAATATTACCCAGGTAGGTTTTAAAGATTTTTTAATTGCAGTTTAAAAAGTGAATTCTCAGATATTCAAAGATTTAAGGTTCAAATTATTTCTGATATTTCACATATTTACTTTTATGACCAAATTTAAATAAAGTATGTGTTGTTGAAACACTAGCTTTGTCAAGAGGGCTTGATTTCATAATAATCATGGAGTTTTTTTTTTTTTAATCATGGAGATTTGTTAAAAATTATGTTTTAGTTTTCACTGGGTTTGCTACTGAATATGAGTGTTTATATGATGTAGTTCTATTGCCAGTCAAAACTTTAAATTATATTAGAAACTCCTAGCAATAGGAAATATGTTGAATCTAAAAATAGTCTCAATCTGATCCTGTTCACTCCCATCTGGGACTCAGACAAGTAGTATCAGCCTTCCCATAACCTAGATTGGTTCGGAAAGTGAAAAGTGAAAGTATTAGTCACTCAGTCCTGTCTGACTCTGTGGGACCCCATGGAGGGTAGCCCCCCAGGATCCTCTGTACATGGAACTTCCCAGGCAAGAATACTGGAGTGGATTGCCATTTCCTCTCCAAGAGATCTTCCCCACCCAGGGATCAAACCTGTGTCTCCTACATTGCAGGAAGATTCATTACCATCTGAACCACCTGGTTCAGAAGCCCAGATTGGTTCAGAAGATCCCAGACAAATATGGTTTGTTAATTCCATGAATATTTCCTGAGCACCTACTATGTGCCAGACAATGAGCTAGGTGCTAGAAATGCAGTGATGGTTGCTACCAAGTGTCCCTTTTTACATTCACACAGAGAGCTTTAATAGTGTTCTTTTGGGGGAATTCTTGAAATAACAAAAGATAGAAATTAGCACGTCAGACTTGCTGATTCAGAATATTTTTTAAAGAAAACATAAAAGCAAAGACTGACTCAGCCAATGTGTATTCACTCTTTTGCTAGACAATATTCCATGTAGTTAGGAATCACAGTCTTTGGGGTGTAGGTCTTTGGGTGCCCAACAAAACTAAAGAACAACTACTTGTTAGAAAGTGTTATAAAACAAAACAGTGACTGTTATATTCTTAATGATGTTGTGCTTCTAACAGAATCAAGTTATAGCTAATGGCACGTTAACTGGAATCCTGTCTCTAAGGGAATTGAAGTGAGTAATCTTGCAGTTTGATTTAAAATCTAAGACATCAACTCTGGAAAGATACTTCTTGAGCTATCTTTACTTTTGGAAACCAAGAATAGGATAGAGACAGACCCAGAGGTATGAAGAACTGGTCCTTGAGTTCTTCATAAACTAACCATAGTAATCTGTTATCAACTAACATCCCCATGAGGATGTTCTCTTTGATGCTACTGAATTATGTAAGATCTTCACTAAACCAAATTCGTTTTGCCCAGTGTGCAACAAGCTAAAAAACTGAGAAGCCAAGACTTGCAGCAAAGAGAGGGCTTTTTCCCAACGTAGCCACATGAGGAGAACAAGTCTCAGATCTCCCTCTCCAAAGGCCAGCAACGTGGGGCATTTATGGGGTGAAAAATAAAGTGGCTGGGCGGTCTGAGGCTGTGGACTGTGGGGACCATGGCTAGAGAGTGCTGGAGGGTAGAGGAGGGTGTCAGTTGGAGAGAAGGAGGAAAAATCAGAGACAGAGGGCCCCCAGGGTGAGTGACTAGCCAGTCTCAGAAGTTTTGCCTCTGGCCAGCACTTCCTCTGGCCCTTTGCCAGAGGCAGCTGCCTGGGGGTTGCAATAGCCTAATAAGTAATGAGATTGTTTAACCATAATTTATATCTTGCCATTGGCTGGAACCGATACAGCGTCTATCTGATTAGTTTCCCTTGTCATATTAATTAATTTCCCTTGTCATATTAATTAATTTTTCCCACATAGGAATCTCTTACTGTACCCACTATTTCTTCAAAGTGAACACTGCAAGCAATAAATACCATATGCTTCATGTAATTGCTAAAATTCTAAGTTGTTTTGAACTTAACATCATCAATGGTCTCCTTCATGTCAATTTCTCATTTTATTAACAGACGATCAGAACTCAACAAAACTCTTCAAACCTTAAGTGAGGTAATCATAGTACATCCTGTACTTGTTTATAATTACTGTTATTATTTGGGGGAGAGCATGGCGTTCTGTATTCCTGAGGAGATAGGTATTCAAATTACCCCCAAATCTGCTGTGTAAAAGAATGAATGGGCAAGTTCCATTGCTCCAAAAATCAAAACTAGGCTGAATGGATGGCTGTTACATGGGGATAGATTTTCCTTTAAGTAAAACCAGGTTTCTTAAAACCGGGGCTTCAGGAGAATGTGCTCCCTTATGTGGTAGAGTTTCCTGACACTAGAGGTAACCAAGTAGAGCCTGAATAGCTTTGATCATATGTCATTAATCTGGTAGGAATGAGAATTAGATCATTCCTAGGTGTTGTTGTGATTCTAAGATTCTTTGATGCTGTGATAAATCCTGGGTCATCTTGCCTGATATTTTCAATTGTCTAACATTAAATACATTTTTTCTTTTGTTTCAGACTTATTTTATAGAGTGTGCTACAGCAGAGTCCCAAAGGTCAGTCATTTTTCATACCTTTTTTATTAAAGATCATTATTTCTCTACTCATGAGAAATAAAGTATGAGAGTCTTAGGGTACAAATTCAAAGGTATTCCTCTAGAATAAATACACATTAGTGATAGTTTGGATATATAATTTTTTATTCTTCCAAACACATATCACAATCACATCCATCTTCTCATTTCTTTATGAAGCTCAGAGGGGTGTGGGAGGTGTTGAACCATTTACCTCTGGTTCTGTGAAGCTGAGGCTCATCACCGCCCTTATCCCAACAGGCCACCAATAGGACCAACAAATGACTCCCAGTGGTCTAGTCAGGGTGAAGGCCACACAGAGAAGAAGGAACATAATATGGAGCTTGGTGAGGGGCTTCCCTGGTGGTCCAGTAGCTAAGACTGCATGCTCCCAATGCAGGGGGCCTGGGTTCAATCCCTGGTCAGGGAACTATTAGATCCCTGGGAATCTAATTAGAGAACTAATAGGTCCCACGTGCCACAGTTAAGAGTTTGCATGCTGCCTATAAAGATCCCACGTGACACAACGAAGATCGAAGATTCTGAATGCCACAACTAAGACTCAGCACAGCCACATAAATAAATAAAAAAATATATTTTAAAAAAGAGACACTCATTTCAATTTTGAAAAAATTATGGAGCTTGGAGAAAGGAGAGAGGAGGAAGGAAAAGATCAGAAAGAATAAGAAATTAAAAGTGCATGTAAGGTTGAATCACAGATTGCCTGACGGCTATATGAGGTTGCACAGATTATCATTTGAAATGATGTTCACTGGCTGTCCTAGCTGCATAAGCCAACAAGAACAGCTTTTAGGTCAGTAGTCTGACCACCTGAATCTTGAGCATTCTATTCGAGTAAAAGTCCTAGAAAATAACAGTTTCTGCTCATCTAATGATTTACTGGTACAAATAATGACAAAGTTTCCCATGAAGCTGTAGATTGGATCCCTACCCACCATATGTATTTAGTTATTTCACTTCTCATTATTTGCAACATTAATATTTTGTTCGGCATGCTGCAGTTCATGGGGTCGCAAAGAGTTGGACACGACTGAGTGACTGAACTGAGCTGAAACCAAGACAAAAGTGAAAAAAGAAACAGAATGTCTTAAATTCCTAGTTATCTGATGATCTAAATGGAACTGCCAGAGTGGTTTTGGATTTAAGAGACCTTGATATTTGTCTAGGCTGAGATGTCAAAGGGCTCTTATGTTGAAAACCCACTGGCCTCCAGACACCAGGCAAGCAGCCACCGCTCAGACTCTAGGTGTCAGGATACTTGTCTTCGTAACCAGGTTTCCACCCCCGCATGTTCATTATGCAGGTGGGCAAAACGAATCAGCAGCTGTGTATGGTCAAAGGGTCTCTGGTTTGCAGTCTCTGTGAATGTAAACCTCTCTAAATGCTCTGTCATAGGAAATCTTTGGGGTAAAGTTCCACCCACGGTAGGTTGGTGTTTACAAGCTTATTGGGGTGACGTTGCAAGTTAACAGTGTCAATGTCCCCCTTCCCCACTGTTTGAAACAGCTACAAATATGTAGGTAGGTTTCCGGTTGAGTAACGCTCTGGTTATATATATTTCTCTTTACAGCACAGTAAATTGTACATTCACCATAAAATTGAATAAGACAATGAACATATGTGCTGTGATGGTTGCTTTCCAAACAGTAAAGATTCGACCGATGGGTAAGTTGTCTCTATGTTTATGCCTGTGTTCATTTTCACATGACTTTGATGTAATCTTTTTCAAATCGAAAATATAATGAATAAATTTACATATGTTATAACTTTCAGTTTTGAGTCTTTTGTCGTTGGGCAGTTGTTAGGAAGCTCTAAAAGGTGCTTTTTCCTGCTTTCTCAGTAAAGTTTCAGTATACTGTTTTGGAAATCAGAATAAAACAACCCTATTGAGATAGAGAGTTCTATTTGGAGTGGTTGATTGATTGCTGCTGGGATATATTTACTTCAGAATTTCTCTTAGGAGTTGCTGAAGAGCAGTTGATACTGCATACAACCCCATATTATTCATTCAATAAATATTTTAAGCACTTACTATTTATATATAATTTCAATATAATGGAATCCAATTTATCATCTGTTTTAGACTTAAGTTCTTTAAAATGCCATCAGTGTGAGAACCGTAATACTTGAAGGATCTGAGCTTCTCTCTTGCCTTGTTCTTGACCTTGCATTTTCATTCTTTTCCTTTTGTCTCCTCCAGAACAGTGCTGCTGTTCTGCTAAGACCCCGTGCCCTTCCTCCCTGGAGGAGGTAAAGAAACTGCAATGGTATGTAGCAAATATGCTGATCCTTTTCATAATAATAATAATGTAATCACCATGTTGGCTAAGGAATTTTGAAATTTTGATGGTGAAGAAGGATTTTCAATTTTAGGAAAATAAGCAGTTTTCTTTTGTATGAAGTTTCTGTTGCCTTAAATCAGTGATTTGCAATCTTGGTTGCACATTAGAATCACCTGAGAAGTGTTAAAAATATTCTGTCTTCCCAGCCTCACCAGCTGAATGTGTCCTCATATTTAAAAATTTTTCCAGTGTGGTATATGAGGAATAGTATCTTAGTGTTATTTGTACTTCTCTTATTAAAACTGTTTGGACATTTTTTTTTTTTTCATATATTTGGGACCATTTTTGTATCGTTTCTGTGAATTGTGTGTTCATGTATTTTTCCCACTAGATATTTAATCAGTTTTTAAGAGAATTTTATATATCGTGGATAGTAGACCTTTGTCTCTGGTATATGTTGCAAATATTTTCTCCCAGTTTGTCAGTTATCTTCTGACTTTGTTTATGATGTTTTTGTTATGCAAATAAAAATGTTAAATGTACTTAAATTTTATCAATCTTTTATTTTATTGCTTGTGGATTTGGAGACATTATTAGAAGCCTTTCCCTACACCTAGTTATAGAGGAATTCATCTTTGTTTTTCTAGTACTTATATGATTTTTTTCTACATTAGATCCACTTGGAATTTATTCTTATTTGGTGGGAGGCATGGGTGTAATTTAATCTTTTCCAAATGTCTATCCAGTGGTCCCAGCACCATTTATTAAAAAGTCCACCCTTTCCTCAGTGATCTGAGATGTCACCTTTGTCATATGCTAAATTTTGGTAGCTATTTGGGTTAAACTACAGATGTTAGATGTTAACATTGGGGGAAGCTGGGTGAGGAGTGTATGAATCTCTGTGTTATTTTTGCAGTGTTTCCGTAAGCCTACAATTAGTTCAAATTAAAAATGTTTTAAAATTTTGATTTTCAGTCTACACCCTCAATAATTCTGGTTAAATGAGTCTGGGGCATAGCCTAGGGATTAAGAGTTTTAAAAACTTTCCTGGTGGTTCTAATGGGCAACTGAAGTTGCAAATCACTACCTTAACCTCTGCCTCAGTGGAGGTAAGGAGGGAGATGGATTCTTCAAAATAGTAGATGATCCCAAAAGTCATGGATGGTGTGATCAAAAGTGTATAAAAATATACATGGAAAAAACCAGGAATTGAATGAATTGAAAATGCTCACAAGAGTTCCCAGTGATTGGCCTGCCTGCTGGATGGTCATTTTCTTGTTTTTGTGTTTTTTTTTCTTTGCAGCATTTTGTATACTTTTCTACAATCAGATAAAAATTGTATTTTTTAAAAAGGACATGTATTTTTCAATATGAAACTTCTCATGTGGGAATAAAAGGCTAAGTGTAGCCTGTCTGCCCTTTGTGGGCCAAATTTCTGAAATATATTGAAACATTAGGCTCCTAGGAGTAGCTAAAGAACTTTAGTTAAGGATATGTAGCATTTTATGTAATAAAAGGTAAAGAGTACTTGAATTTTAAGCTTAATATACCCCCATCAAGGTGGAGGGTTGAACCCCACTTGGGAGATGGAATTTCTGAAAGCATCAGGATCCAATGAGGAGACTTCAGTCACCTCAGGACCAACTAAATCAGACACTGAGGAGAAAGCCACAGAAATCTCTAATTTTTAAAAGGTCCTCTGGGTAATTCTCAGGCACAGCCAAGGTTGAGAACCACTGGGCTAAAGTAACGTTAAGGGTGTAGCTGATGTATAAGCTGGGACCCACCCCTTTGGCCCCAGCTTGATTCATTTTTTTCATTCAGCAACATTTCTTCATCAGGTACTGTGTGCTAGTTAGTACTTTGGCAGGCTATGCAGTATAAAATTGATTCTGGCAGATTGCTATGCTCATCAATTTCACACAAAATTGTGTATTGTTAATTCCAACTCAAGATTTTCTTGAAACAAAATTCAGTAAGTTGAAGAAAAAAATTGCTATGTGATCTACCTCTCCCAGCTGGTGTCACCAATGCATGTGAATGACCTAAATTTGAAGTTTCTTGGAAAGGAAAAGCTTATTTGTGAACCACTAAGACCAGTATGAGATTTTCCTAAAATTAAAAACTCTACTGTACAAGTCAATAATTATTACTTTTACATTTTTTTCTATTGATCAATATGCAGAAGATTCTAATTGTAATTAACAGAATTATGTACTTTGCTTGTAAAAAGTGTAAGAAAAAATTGAGCATTTTATTGTTACTGACTAATTTAGAGCTGCTTTTCAGTTTACTCCTTACCCCTTTGAGCTCAGTGTTAATACTGAGTTGACACAAGAGTTAATGAGTTAGTGTATCTATTATGGATGAACACATCGTTTTGAAATGGGTATGCTTTAGTTTCTAAGTCAAATCAGTTGTCTTAAAAATGATGAGCCAGTTTTGTCAGCGTGGATTTGAATTTTAAAAGAAAATTATATTTTGGTATTTGATTCTGATTTTAGAAAAATGTTAAGTATGTTTGAAACAGTTTGGGCCTGTGATTCCATTTTTTTTTTTTAAGAATAAATTTTGTGAAATCTAAAAAGCCCACCACAGACAGACTCCTAGTATATGGAAACCATCAGTTTGGTTGCAGGGCTTTCAACAGCTCCCTTCCCAAGAAGTACCTGGCAGTGGTACATGCTCTTCTCAACTGAAAAGTGATGAGGTGTAGAATCAGGGAGTAACAGTGAACAAGTGAAGCAGAACTGTGAATTCAAAAAAGAGCATCCCTCCTGGCTAATTCCTCTCCTGGGGAGAAGGTGGTGGAAGTGGGCAGGGGCAGGAGACCAGTGGCAGGTACACAGAGGGTCTGCAAAGGAAAGTCCACAATGGAGCCGTGTCGCCTTGGTGGTGTCACATGGTTGCCACGAGAAGAGCGTAGCCTCTGTAGCTCATTTTTGTCTCATATGCATCTCTCTGATTCTTGCTTTTAGTGACCTGCAAGATCCCGTTGTGTGTCTCGCTCATCATCCACACGGCCCACCATTCTCTTCTTCCAGCAATGCCATCCCAGTTGTTCCTCAGGCCACCATTGTGTCCCAGATCTCTAGTGCCTTCTCTTTTGCTGAGCCTCTAGCTCATCCACTTGTAACCCAGAGCCCTCACTCTCCAACAGGGATGATTCCTCTACCTTCTCCCCAGCCTTCAGCTCCCGTAACTTCCAGCCCAGCCATTGATATGCCCCTGCCATCTGGAACTGTCTCTTCCCCTAAGCCTCCACCTGATCTTCCCCTCACCCTGCCCCCTGGGAAGTCCTCAGCCCCCTCTCCCACCACGTCTGCCTCTGTGAACGTCGACGTGACTGGCATACCTCCTGACAAGACAGGTAAATACAACAAGCCACGCTGCTCCCATGTTTTTGTCATTCGAGCCACCTGAAACCCAGCTGCCAGCTTGCCAAATTATGATATCTTCAGTGAGACTACATTAAGCCTTTCTTTTTATGATGTCTGCTTGATTTTGAGAGCTTTCCTTTGGGCATTTGTAGAACACAGATACAGTTGAAATTGATTGTTTGGCCAAGATAAATAGCTCTGAGGCAAACACAGATCTCATTGTATCCAGATGAGTTATTTTACAGGTTTCTTTCTCCTGCAAAAGGTGATTGGGTCACTGTTTTCAACATTCTGAAGAGACCAGTTTTGAACCATTAAAAGCAGGAACTCCATTTAGACAGAAAACAAAAAAAAAAATTGATGTTCTTGAAATGGTACAGAATACCAGAGCTGGCAATGAGCCAGAGCAGCCGTGAAAAGGGGAAGACCATTCAGAAGACCTCAGGGCAGGTCTGCCAAGGCCCTCACAGGTGGTGGGATTTGGAATAAGCCTTTTAGCTCCTCCTGACTGAGCCTGGTCTACCTCAAGATGGAAATAACTGCACTAACCATATAGGTTTGGAATAATGGTGAATATGAGAATGCCACAGAAACTGCACCAGGCTCCCGGACACAAAGTACGCTTGAGAGTAAAAGGATAAAGGGAAGAGGGAAGGAAGCAGAGAGAATTCCTCATAATCTCTGGAGTTTAAGTCCAGTGAATAAGAAGCAAGTCTTTCTCAAGAATTTGGAGGGTGAAGCAAAGTGAAATTCTTGGAGATATGAGACTGGAGCTGTTGTGTTCTCGCCTCCTCTGCCTCAGGCAAGCCTGTTCAGGAGATCTGGAGCCTCTGCCAAATGGCTTGAGATTTTTTTTGAATTCCACAAGAGAGGAATGATGAAATATGATATGCCACCTCAATAGCATGTCTATTATGCAGCTGTGCATAAACAGAAACTTTGGGCATTTTTAAAGTTTTCAGTGAAGTGAAAATAACACAGAAGTAAATATTTAGTTTGTACATCATGATTATAATAGTCTTTTATTGTGTGGATAAATATTAGAAGGGAATATGCAAAATAAAAAATAGGATGTTAGGTGGTAGAATTAAGCAACTTCTTTGTTAGGAGACATACAGATAGCCAGTAGACACTTGAAAAGATGTTCATCATTGCTAATTATTATGGAAATGCAAATCAAAACTATAGCGAGGCATCACCTCACACCAGTCAGAATGGCCATCATCAAAAAGTCTATAAATAATAAATTCTGGAGAGGATGTGGAGAAAAGGGAACCCTCCTACACTGTTGGTAAGAGCCTAATATAACATTTATNAGATGTTCATCATTGCTAATTATTATGGAAATGCAAATCAAAACTATAGCGAGGCATCACCTCACACCAGTCAGAATGGCCATCATCAAAAAGTCTATAAATAATAAATTCTGGAGAGGATGTGGAGAAAAGGGAACCCTCCTACACTGTTGGTAAGAGCCTAATATAACATTTATGAACATGTTTTCCTTTCCCTGGGGCAAATACCTGGGGTTGGGTTTTCCAGGTCACAGAGTCTATGTATATTTCTTTATGAGTGATTTTTCCATTATGTGTTCATAAAGTGATTTGGTTCTCTTGTTACAGAAATTGTTCACACCAGCAGCATCAGTGTTTCTGATCTTGAGAACCAAGTGTCCCGGATGGAGTGGGCTCTGTCTTTAGGCAGCTTGGAGCCTAACCTCGCAGGACAAATGATAAACCAAGTCAGCCAACTCCTTCATTCTCCGCCCACCTTGCTGGCCCCTTTGGCCCAAAGGTATGACTTAGCACACTGATATGGTCATGAGAGGGGATCTTCTAATAATAATGACGCTTCTAGATGATTAATTAAACCCAAGTATTTTTCTCCCACGTATGAGGTTCATAATGACTTGTTAAGTTGCTTTTCTGTATTCTTACACTGGGGAAAACAATTCAGTCAGAGTCCTGCATTTTCTTTGTGAGAGACTACCCTCTCCAGGCTTCCTTGGTGGCTCAGAGGTTAAAGCGCCTGCCTCCAATGCGGGAGACCCGGGTTCGATCCCTGGGTCAGGAAGATCCCCTGGAGAAGGAAACGGCAGTCCACTCCAGTACTCTTGCCTGGAGAATCCCATGGAGGGAAGAGCCTGGTAGGCTACAGTCCATGAGGTCACAAAGAGTCGGACACGACTGAGTGACTTCACTAACTAACGTCTCTTTACAGATTGCTAAAAGTAGTGGATGACATTGGCTTACAGCTGAATTTTTCAACCAAGACCATAAGTCTGACCTCCCCTTCTTTGGCTCTGGCTGTGATCAGAGTGAATGCCAGTAATTTTGACACAACTACTTTTGCTGCCCAAGACCCTGCAAATCTTCAGGTACATACTAATTTATTGTAGAAAAGACCTTTTCTTTTATATGATTATAGTTCTCATGTACTTCATGATTAAGGCCATTACTGTTTATACTCATGGGTGATATTCAAAATATTTAGCATCTAGAACAATGAAGCATCACAGAATCAAAAGAAGGACATTGGCTGGAGCAAGATCTTACAGGTCCTCATTGTGCCCAGTGTTAACCCTTTAACAGCTGGATTGTGGAAGTTTGGGGGGAAGTGGGGGAGGTGTCCAGTGGGTTCTAGGCAGTTGGGAGAGAGCAGGGGCACCAAATGTGTCCCTACTTTTCAACCCATTTCAATATTTTAACCTATTGAAATAGTGGTGCTGAATATCAATCCTGCTTCTAGTGTTTTCTATCCATCTATTAGAGGGATGGGTAGGTGGGGCTGCTGAAAACATGTGAGTAAAACCAAGTCTTGCCTTTTAACTTCATTTTGGTAGTCTTCCCTTTACAAATTTTGTGCATGTGGTTCTACAGTGACTTTGCCCTAACAGGTCACTAAATTGGTATGTTGGCTACTGTTGTCTCCCTGGGCTCTGTAGTTATCCTGAACTTTATTTTTCCCCAAGCTTTACTGAGATATAATTGACAAATAATATCCTGCACTTTCTAATTGTTTCTGCGTATCCTTTACCCATAAAATGTTTTCTCTCCTGCTCCAAGGCCTCATCTCCCTATCACATCTCCCTACACAGCCTCTAATTCCATAGTAATCAGAGAAACCAGAACCAATTGTACATAGAAACACTACAAATAAATGCCCTTATAGGACCCTCCATCTTAATTGTTGTGTTTTCCCTCTCCTCACTATATGAGCCCCAGACATTTTTATAATCTTTTACTTCATTTTCAGGTTTCTCTGGAAGCTGAGGCTCCTGAGAACAGTATTGGTGTTATTACTTTGCCTTCATCGTTGATGAGTCATTTACCAGCTGATGCTGTGGAGCTGGCTTCCAGGGTGCAGTTCAACTTTTTTGAAACTCCTGCCCTGTTTCAGGTAAAGTTGCCTCTAATTGTTCTTGGTTTAGATTCTGGGGAGACTGGAGGAGTTTTATTTCTTATAATCCTCCAATATTCTTAACCCAGCATGCATGCTAAATCCCTTCAGTTGTGTCTGACTCTGTGCAACTCTGTGGGCAGTAGCCTGCCAGGCTCCTCTGCCCATGGGATTCTCCAGGCAAGAATACTGGAGTGGGTTGCCATGCCCTCCTCCAGGGGATCTCCCGACCCCCTGTAGGAATCAAACCTACATCTCTTATGTCTCCTGCATTGGCAGGCAGCTTCTTTATCACTAGTGCCACCTGGGAAGCCCATTCTTAAGTCTACTATAAGTCAGATGGATTGCTGAAAAGCTGTAGTTTATTTTTAAACAGGACCTAATGATGCTGTTGAGGATAAATAACAATAACCAACACAAAGTATTTATCAATTGCTATGCAGTATCATAAACACTTAGAAATGTTAACTCTAATCCTCTCAACAACTCCGTGAGAGAGAAACTGTTAAACTATTATCCCCATTTTCCTGATGAGGACATAGAGGCATAGAGAGGTTAGGTAACTTGCTTGGGAACACACAGTTTAAATGGCTTAATGTTATGTTCCTTTTAAGATTCATGAGGGTCTCGTGTCAATCTATGAAATTTAACTCAGTTTTTAGAGCATACTATAGTGGAACAAGCTCTGCTTCTCATTGGGTCCTTGGGGAAGTCACTTTACTCCCTGTCCCTGAATTCCTGACCTAGGTAGTAAAATAAACAATATTGATTAAATAGTCCTTAGGCCCTTCTGGGCTTCCCTCATAGCTCAGTCATTAAGGAATCTGCCTGCAGTGCAAGAGACCTGGGTTCGATTCCTGGGTTGGGAAGATCCCCTGGAGAAGGAAATGGCAACCCACTCCAGTATTCTTGCCTGGAGAATCCCGTGGACAGAGGAGCCTGGCAGGCTACAGTTCATGGGGTTGCAAGAGTCAGACAGGGCTTAGTGACTAAACTACTAACTAGGGTCCCTTCTAACTCTAAAATTGTCTAATAACATTTCATTTTCACTTGCCATCTTGTTGATTCTTTGATGTGCTAGGACCCTGCCTTGGAGAACCTCTCTCTGATCAGCTATGTCATTTCCTCAAGCGTTGCGAACCTGACAGTCAAGAACTTGACAAGAAACGTGACGGTTACCTTAAAGCATATCGACCCGAGCCAGGTGGGAGGGGCCTGTCTGGTCTGTGCCTTGACTAGAGACACCTCATGCAAACTCTCCCTGTGCGACTTAGCCTGAAAAAAGTCGGTCCAGCAGCACCTTAGACCCAGTTAGGGCTGTGTGTGAGACTAGAATCATGCTCATAGGGTTTGAGCATGCCTAATAACTGCCCTCCTACTTTCTAGGAAGGAGCAGTGTAAAAAGCAAGCTCTTATTGCCAGTTTTCAGTGCATTTAGATCTGTGGCTCCAAGTCTGATTCTCAGCTCCAAAGAGAAAGCATCTTGCAAGGTCCAGTTCACTGAGCATCATCTATGACTTTGCTGCTCAGAGTATGGTTTGCAGACCTGCAGCACCAGCCTCCCCTGGGAGCTTGCTAGAATGCAGACTCTTGGGCCCACCCCAGACCCAGTGAATCAGAATGTGCCTTTTAACACAAGGCAATTGCTGCTCCTGATGGCTGAGGTTAAAAAGTGCTAACCTACATGAGACTCACTGCCTTCTAGAGACCCATATAAAATAAGAACTCCCCTAAAATCAAGAATGAGATTCTGAAATGTTCAAATGTCATTTTTTTTAATTGCTTTTAAGTTTTTTTCAGTTGGATAAATTATTGGTAATGTGTCCTTCTGTTACAGGATGACTTAACAGTGAGATGTGTATTTTGGGACTTGGGCAGAAATGGTAGGTTCCAGACCTAACTTTTCAAAGTCTTGAGTGGGGAAGGGGAATGGGGAGGAAGGAGCAGTGACTGGTGCGCTGGCCTTTCTGCAGGGACAGAGACTCTTTCCCATGCCCCCTAGGTGGCAGAGGAGGCTGGTCATCTGATGGGTGTTCTGTCAAAGACAGGAGGCTGAATGAGACCACCTGTACCTGCAGCCACCTTACAAGCTTCGGCGTTCTGCTGGTAACATCCCCACTTTGCCTGGCCTTAGATTCTGGGACCATGGGATTCTCCAGGCAAGAATACTGGAGTGGGTTGCCATGCCCTCCTCCAGGGGATCTCCCGACCCCCTGTAGGAATCAAACCTACATCTCTTATGTCTCCTGCATTGGCAGGCAGCTTCTTTATCACTAGTGCCACCTGGGAAGCCCATTCTTAAGTCTACTATAAGTCAGATGGATTGCTGAAAAGCTGTAGTTTATTTTTAAACAGGACCTAATGATGCTGTTGAGGATAAATAACAATAACCAACACAAAGTATTTATCAATTGCTATGCAGTATCATAAACACTTAGAAATGTTAACTCTAATCCTCTCAACAACTCCGTGAGAGAGAAACTGTTAAACTATTATCCCCATTTTCCTGATGAGGACATAGAGGCATAGAGAGGTTAGGTAACTTGCTTGGGAACACACAGTTTAAATGGCTTAATGTTATGTTCCTTTTAAGATTCATGAGGGTCTCGTGTCAATCTATGAAATTTAACTCAGTTTTTAGAGCATACTATAGTGGAACAAGCTCTGCTTCTCATTGGGTCCTTGGGGAAGTCACTTTACTCCCTGTCCCTGAATTCCTGACCTAGGTAGTAAAATAAACAATATTGATTAAATAGTCCTTAGGCCCTTCTGGGCTTCCCTCATAGCTCAGTCATTAAGGAATCTGCCTGCAGTGCAAGAGACCTGGGTTCGATTCCTGGGTTGGGAAGATCCCCTGGAGAAGGAAATGGCAACCCACTCCAGTATTCTTGCCTGGAGAATCCCGTGGACAGAGGAGCCTGGCAGGCTACAGTTCATGGGGTTGCAAGAGTCAGACAGGGCTTAGTGACTAAACTACTAACTAGGGTCCCTTCTAACTCTAAAATTGTCTAATAACATTTCATTTTCACTTGCCATCTTGTTGATTCTTTGATGTGCTAGGACCCTGCCTTGGAGAACCTCTCTCTGATCAGCTATGTCATTTCCTCAAGCGTTGCGAACCTGACAGTCAAGAACTTGACAAGAAACGTGACGGTTACCTTAAAGCATATCGACCCGAGCCAGGTGGGAGGGGCCTGTCTGGTCTGTGCCTTGACTAGAGACACCTCATGCAAACTCTCCCTGTGCGACTTAGCCTGAAAAAAGTCGGTCCAGCAGCACCTTAGACCCAGTTAGGGCTGTGTGTGAGACTAGAATCATGCTCATAGGGTTTGAGCATGCCTAATAACTGCCCTCCTACTTTCTAGGAAGGAGCAGTGTAAAAAGCAAGCTCTTATTGCCAGTTTTCAGTGCATTTAGATCTGTGGCTCCAAGTCTGATTCTCAGCTCCAAAGAGAAAGCATCTTGCAAGGTCCAGTTCACTGAGCATCATCTATGACTTTGCTGCTCAGAGTATGGTTTGCAGACCTGCAGCACCAGCCTCCCCTGGGAGCTTGCTAGAATGCAGACTCTTGGGCCCACCCCAGACCCAGTGAATCAGAATGTGCCTTTTAACACAAGGCAATTGCTGCTCCTGATGGCTGAGGTTAAAAAGTGCTAACCTACATGAGACTCACTGCCTTCTAGAGACCCATATAAAATAAGAACTCCCCTAAAATCAAGAATGAGATTCTGAAATGTTCAAATGTCATTTTTTTTAATTGCTTTTAAGTTTTTTTCAGTTGGATAAATTATTGGTAATGTGTCCTTCTGTTACAGGATGACTTAACAGTGAGATGTGTATTTTGGGACTTGGGCAGAAATGGTAGGTTCCAGACCTAACTTTTCAAAGTCTTGAGTGGGGAAGGGGAATGGGGAGGAAGGAGCAGTGACTGGTGCGCTGGCCTTTCTGCAGGGACAGAGACTCTTTCCCATGCCCCCTAGGTGGCAGAGGAGGCTGGTCATCTGATGGGTGTTCTGTCAAAGACAGGAGGCTGAATGAGACCACCTGTACCTGCAGCCACCTTACAAGCTTCGGCGTTCTGCTGGTAACATCCCCACTTTGCCTGGCCTTAGATTCTGGGTCTGAGGGGTAGCTGGGCATTGTGCTGTGAAGTCTGTCTGGTCGATGACTTGATTGATCAGCAGATTTCATGATACTGTGGCAAAGTTAAAGACCAATGAAATGACTCTTCTAATATGCATATATACTTGAAGAAAAATATTTGAACAAAGTATTTTTTCTTATTCTAATTTTACATTTAAGTTCTTTTTAAAATAGCTATAGGAGGGCTAGGGAATTCAGATTAAAATGGGTAATAAAAATGGTTTAGTTGGCAGTGTACTTTAAAATTTTTATAAAATATGACATAAGTTTTCTTATTTAATCTCCCCAACAATCCTACATTATAGGTAGAATGGGGTGTTTTTATTGTCATTTTAAAGACTCGTTTGTGAGGTAATTGTCCACAGTCGTAGACTAAGAAATGTAAGAGCCAGAAGTCAAAGTCACATCTTTAGGCTCCTAGCCTGGGGCTTCTGCAGAGCACCATAATGTAGTGATCAAATACATGGGCTTTGAAGTCAGCCAGATCTGGATCCTGGCTCCTCTACCTCGTAGCTTTGTGACCCTGAGCAAATTACTTAACCTCTCGGTCTCATTTTTTATTATCTCAACAGGATGATAATAATTATGCCTACCTTGTAGGCTTGTTGAATAATCTTAGACTACCCAATAATGTAAATTATAACTGTGTCATTTATTTTAAAATATTTGGTCTTGAAAGCAATATTTTCTTTTCCAGGACTTGTCTCGAACATCCTTGCCACCAGCTCAGATGATGGCCCTAACATTTATTACCTATATTGGTTGTGGGCTTTCATCAATTTTTCTGTCAGTTACTCTTGTAACCTACATAGCCTTTGAGTGAGTATCCACAACTGGAAACTGGATTATATGATGTAGTGGTCACCTCAGTGGCCAAAATGTATTAAATAAGTGCTCCTTGGCCTAGCTTAACCTGTCCACCACTCTAGTGGGGCCATGTATATGTGAAACTTCATGGGACTTTGGTTTACATACTTACTTACTTCCAGTAGTGTGTACACTCACTGAAGGCAGGAGTTGTGTCTTAATCATCCTTGTACCCTAAAATGATGCTTGGTACCTAGTTGACATTAAGTGAGAAATGAAAGATAGATGCAGACCTCGAAAAACAAGAGCTTCAATGTGAAATAGGTCATAGCTCCATATACAGCAGAAGAGCTGTGTTTAATATATTAAGTTTCTAAATTATACCAAGCAAACACAAAAGATTAAATACATTAATGGATGTGGGGATGAAGAAGAATAAAGGATATCAAGCCTCCCTGAAAAATATAGATACAAATTGAGTGCAGCTTTGTAGGTCAAAGAAAGAATGACATTCCAGATGACAGCATCTGCTTGGCTTATCAGAATGGTCCCTTTGATTACTTTGTGGGGGGCGGGGGCAGGATTCCAATAAATTCTGTCTGAAAAAAAGGAAATATAGGCACTTTTTTTACATTTGTTTGTGCTTAGTCATTCAGTCTTGTCTGACTCTTTGTGACCCCATGGACTGTAGCCCACCAGGCTCTTCTGTCCATGGGATTTTCCAGGCGAGAATACTGGAGTGGGTTGCCATTTCCTTCTCCAGGGGATCTTCCCAACCCAGGAATCGAACCAGGTTCTCCTGCATTGCAGGCAGATTCTTATACCAGCTGAGTTACCATGGAACCACCCCACCCCCCGACACACACTTTTTTAAATGAAACAGGGATTTTCCAGGCGAGAATACTGGAGTGGGTTGCCATTTCCTTCTCCAGGGGATCTTCCCAACCCAGGAATCGAACCAGGTTCTCCTGCATTGCAGGCAGATTCTTATACCAGCTGAGTTACCATGGAACCACCCCACCCCCCGACACACACTTTTTTAAATGAAACTATATAAGTTCTGGGATTTAGATTTTTGGACACTAATCAGGAAATGCACAGATTCACTTTTAGTGCCAAACTTAGGGTCCAGCTGTGAGTACAGATCTTCTAGTGGACTGTTGGAAGGATTAATGAGGCTAAATTACTATAAGGCCAGCCATTACTCAGAATGATCTCACCAGATCTAATTTCACACACATAAACATGTACATGTCATCAATTAGCTGTATTTTCCTCTGCCTGTTTCATTTAGCTATAGTTTGAACTCTTGTTTCCATGATCTCATTTTAACTAGTAACATAAAATAACAGGAGAATCTGGCTATGTTTTGAAGATCTAAATAGAGGAGCCTATCGTATGAGAAGCAGCAGTGCTTCCAGGAGTTTGGGAGAAATGGGGGTGGGTGCTCATGAGATTCTACTACATACTATTTGAAAGGGTGGGTCAGTAGTCAGCATGTTAAAGATTCCATAGAAATATAAACATAAAATTTCCACATGGTTATCACAGATGATTCCGTTTAGATTTTTTCTTTGTTGCTATCGTTAGTTGTAATGCCTCCACCCACGCACCACACACACACATACAGACATGCATTCAAAGAGAAGAAATTTATGCATATAGACAGTCACCAAAGAATAAAAATAAATCACTTTGAACTCAGATATGCTAGCTCACATAAGCATCAGCAGGCTGTGATGCTAATTCTTTTCTTGTCCTTTCCTTTTAGAAAGATCCGGAGAGATTACCCTTCCAAAATCCTCATCCAGCTGTGTGCAGCCCTGCTCCTGCTGAACCTGGTGTTCCTCTTGGACTCGTGGATTGCTTTGTATGACATAAGAGGCCTCTGCATCTCAGTGGCTGTATTTCTGCATTATTTTCTCTTGGTCTCATTCACATGGATGGGCTTGGAAGCATTCCATATGTACCTGGCCCTTGTCAAAGTGTTTAATACTTACATCCGAAAATACATCCTTAAATTCTGCATTTTTGGTTGGGGTATGTATTATTTTTGCTTACACATTGCCTGGGCTTTGCCTGCTTTTTCTCCAGTGTTTTGATTTTTAATCAGAGAGAGACATTGATGAAGCAGGTCACACTTGGCAGGTTTCTAAAACAGCTTTATTCATCTTTTCATGTTTCATTGCCCAAAGAGGAGCCTTGTCAAGTCTATTTCTAGAACACCTGTATATTTATGCTTGATACTAACTAGGGTCCCTTCTAACTCTAAAATTGTCTAATAACATTTCATTTTCACTTGCCATCTTGTTGATTCTTTGATGTGCTAGGACCCTGCCTTGGAGAACCTCTCTCTGATCAGCTATGTCATTTCCTCAAGCGTTGCGAACCTGACAGTCAAGAACTTGACAAGAAACGTGACGGTTACCTTAAAGCATATCGACCCGAGCCAGGTGGGAGGGGCCTGTCTGGTCTGTGCCTTGACTAGAGACACCTCATGCAAACTCTCCCTGTGCGACTTAGCCTGAAAAAAGTCGGTCCAGCAGCACCTTAGACCCAGTTAGGGCTGTGTGTGAGACTAGAATCATGCTCATAGGGTTTGAGCATGCCTAATAACTGCCCTCCTACTTTCTAGGAAGGAGCAGTGTAAAAAGCAAGCTCTTATTGCCAGTTTTCAGTGCATTTAGATCTGTGGCTCCAAGTCTGATTCTCAGCTCCAAAGAGAAAGCATCTTGCAAGGTCCAGTTCACTGAGCATCATCTATGACTTTGCTGCTCAGAGTATGGTTTGCAGACCTGCAGCACCAGCCTCCCCTGGGAGCTTGCTAGAATGCAGACTCTTGGGCCCACCCCAGACCCAGTGAATCAGAATGTGCCTTTTAACACAAGGCAATTGCTGCTCCTGATGGCTGAGGTTAAAAAGTGCTAACCTACATGAGACTCACTGCCTTCTAGAGACCCATATAAAATAAGAACTCCCCTAAAATCAAGAATGAGATTCTGAAATGTTCAAATGTCATTTTTTTTAATTGCTTTTAAGTTTTTTTCAGTTGGATAAATTATTGGTAATGTGTCCTTCTGTTACAGGATGACTTAACAGTGAGATGTGTATTTTGGGACTTGGGCAGAAATGGTAGGTTCCAGACCTAACTTTTCAAAGTCTTGAGTGGGGAAGGGGAATGGGGAGGAAGGAGCAGTGACTGGTGCGCTGGCCTTTCTGCAGGGACAGAGACTCTTTCCCATGCCCCCTAGGTGGCAGAGGAGGCTGGTCATCTGATGGGTGTTCTGTCAAAGACAGGAGGCTGAATGAGACCACCTGTACCTGCAGCCACCTTACAAGCTTCGGCGTTCTGCTGGTAACATCCCCACTTTGCCTGGCCTTAGATTCTGGGTCTGAGGGGTAGCTGGGCATTGTGCTGTGAAGTCTGTCTGGTCGATGACTTGATTGATCAGCAGATTTCATGATACTGTGGCAAAGTTAAAGACCAATGAAATGACTCTTCTAATATGCATATATACTTGAAGAAAAATATTTGAACAAAGTATTTTTT
Source organism: Oreotragus oreotragus (assembly GCA_006410675.1). Classification (NCBI taxonomy): domain Eukaryota; kingdom Metazoa; phylum Chordata; class Mammalia; order Artiodactyla; family Bovidae; genus Oreotragus; species Oreotragus oreotragus. The sequence continues at coordinate 150,183 of SJYX01002189.1, read as the reverse complement.
CTTATTCTAATTTTACATTTAAGTTCTTTTTAAAATAGCTATAGGAGGGCTAGGGAATTCAGATTAAAATGGGTAATAAAAATGGTTTAGTTGGCAGTGTACTTTAAAATTTTTATAAAATATGACATAAGTTTTCTTATTTAATCTCCCCAACAATCCTACATTATAGGTAGAATGGGGTGTTTTTATTGTCATTTTAAAGACTCGTTTGTGAGGTAATTGTCCACAGTCGTAGACTAAGAAATGTAAGAGCCAGAAGTCAAAGTCACATCTTTAGGCTCCTAGCCTGGGGCTTCTGCAGAGCACCATAATGTAGTGATCAAATACATGGGCTTTGAAGTCAGCCAGATCTGGATCCTGGCTCCTCTACCTCGTAGCTTTGTGACCCTGAGCAAATTACTTAACCTCTCGGTCTCATTTTTTATTATCTCAACAGGATGATAATAATTATGCCTACCTTGTAGGCTTGTTGAATAATCTTAGACTACCCAATAATGTAAATTATAACTGTGTCATTTATTTTAAAATATTTGGTCTTGAAAGCAATATTTTCTTTTCCAGGACTTGTCTCGAACATCCTTGCCACCAGCTCAGATGATGGCCCTAACATTTATTACCTATATTGGTTGTGGGCTTTCATCAATTTTTCTGTCAGTTACTCTTGTAACCTACATAGCCTTTGAGTGAGTATCCACAACTGGAAACTGGATTATATGATGTAGTGGTCACCTCAGTGGCCAAAATGTATTAAATAAGTGCTCCTTGGCCTAGCTTAACCTGTCCACCACTCTAGTGGGGCCATGTATATGTGAAACTTCATGGGACTTTGGTTTACATACTTACTTACTTCCAGTAGTGTGTACACTCACTGAAGGCAGGAGTTGTGTCTTAATCATCCTTGTACCCTAAAATGATGCTTGGTACCTAGTTGACATTAAGTGAGAAATGAAAGATAGATGCAGACCTCGAAAAACAAGAGCTTCAATGTGAAATAGGTCATAGCTCCATATACAGCAGAAGAGCTGTGTTTAATATATTAAGTTTCTAAATTATACCAAGCAAACACAAAAGATTAAATACATTAATGGATGTGGGGATGAAGAAGAATAAAGGATATCAAGCCTCCCTGAAAAATATAGATACAAATTGAGTGCAGCTTTGTAGGTCAAAGAAAGAATGACATTCCAGATGACAGCATCTGCTTGGCTTATCAGAATGGTCCCTTTGATTACTTTGTGGGGGGCGGGGGCAGGATTCCAATAAATTCTGTCTGAAAAAAAGGAAATATAGGCACTTTTTTTACATTTGTTTGTGCTTAGTCATTCAGTCTTGTCTGACTCTTTGTGACCCCATGGACTGTAGCCCACCAGGCTCTTCTGTCCATGGGATTTTCCAGGCGAGAATACTGGAGTGGGTTGCCATTTCCTTCTCCAGGGGATCTTCCCAACCCAGGAATCGAACCAGGTTCTCCTGCATTGCAGGCAGATTCTTATACCAGCTGAGTTACCATGGAACCACCCCACCCCCCGACACACACTTTTTTAAATGAAACAGTATATAAGTTCTGGGATTTAGATTTTTGGACACTAATCAGGAAATGCACAGATTCACTTTTAGTGCCAAACTTAGGGTCCAGCTGTGAGTACAGATCTTCTAGTGGACTGTTGGAAGGATTAATGAGGCTAAATTACTATAAGGCCAGCCATTACTCAGAATGATCTCACCAGATCTAATTTCACACACATAAACATGTACATGTCATCAATTAGCTGTATTTTCCTCTGCCTGTTTCATTTAGCTATAGTTTGAACTCTTGTTTCCATGATCTCATTTTAACTAGTAACATAAAATAACAGGAGAATCTGGCTATGTTTTGAAGATCTAAATAGAGGAGCCTATCGTATGAGAAGCAGCAGTGCTTCCAGGAGTTTGGGAGAAATGGGGGTGGGTGCTCATGAGATTCTACTACATACTATTTGAAAGGGTGGGTCAGTAGTCAGCATGTTAAAGATTCCATAGAAATATAAACATAAAATTTCCACATGGTTATCACAGATGATTCCGTTTAGATTTTTTCTTTGTTGCTATCGTTAGTTGTAATGCCTCCACCCACGCACCACACACACACATACAGACATGCATTCAAAGAGAAGAAATTTATGCATATAGACAGTCACCAAAGAATAAAAATAAATCACTTTGAACTCAGATATGCTAGCTCACATAAGCATCAGCAGGCTGTGATGCTAATTCTTTTCTTGTCCTTTCCTTTTAGAAAGATCCGGAGAGATTACCCTTCCAAAATCCTCATCCAGCTGTGTGCAGCCCTGCTCCTGCTGAACCTGGTGTTCCTCTTGGACTCGTGGATTGCTTTGTATGACATAAGAGGCCTCTGCATCTCAGTGGCTGTATTTCTGCATTATTTTCTCTTGGTCTCATTCACATGGATGGGCTTGGAAGCATTCCATATGTACCTGGCCCTTGTCAAAGTGTTTAATACTTACATCCGAAAATACATCCTTAAATTCTGCATTTTTGGTTGGGGTATGTATTATTTTTGCTTACACATTGCCTGGGCTTTGCCTGCTTTTTCTCCAGTGTTTTGATTTTTAATCAGAGAGAGACATTGATGAAGCAGGTCACACTTGGCAGGTTTCTAAAACAGCTTTATTCATCTTTTCATGTTTCATTGCCCAAAGAGGAGCCTTGTCAAGTCTATTTCTAGAACACCTGTATATTTATGCTTGGTTGGTTATGACCACAACACTCTGAGGTTAGGACTGTGAATCTTTTTTGTATCTCTAGCGACTAGAACTGGGGCTGGCACACAGAAGATGCTCAGTCAATTGAAAATATTAGCTTGGTGATAATGAGGTCAGACGGTCAGTCCCTGAGCTCCCAACTAGCCTCACGCTGCTCTGTACCTCCCAGATTCACACATATGCACAGCCGTGTGCTCAGCAGGACAGAGAGACAGAACATTACAGATAAAGTCTAATGTAACTTTATCACCACACCAGCCCAGTATTCCTGATTATGCCACCTGTTGATTGTTGGTCACTAAATCTTAGATGCCCCAAGATCTTGAAGAGTTCTTCATTCAACTCCCCGCCAAATGTAGGAACCTCCTGGACTTGACTTAGCTTTGACTAGAGATAATTTGACCCCTGCTTGAATACTTCTATTATTGGAGAGCTCATTACTTTAATTAAAAACAAGATTCTACTGAGTGCCTTTGAAAGATCTTACAGGCTTTATTGAATACTTCATGAATTGGGCAGCATCCCGTCTAGCAGACAGAAAGGAGATTTGAGGAGCTGTACTAAGTGAAAGAGTTTATAGGCAAAAGGAAGCAGGAACAAGGAAGTCACTCTGGGCAAAAAAGCTGGTTGGTTATTGCAAGCTTACTTTCCTCTGGGGATTTCCGGGGTCTCTCAGACAGGTTACCTAACTAGTGATGATCGGGCAATTTCTGATTGATGGGTTTAAGATTCCATTTCTGGGAGAGCCAAAGCTGTGTTTCCGGGGTCTCTCAGACAGGTTACCTAACTAGTGATGATCGGGCAATTTCTGATTGATTGGTTTAAGATTCCATTTCTGGGAGAGCCAAAGCTGTGATGGAGTTAAGTCTCAGTTCGGTGAACTGTGGCTAGCATAAGCAACTCGATTTTGGACCTGTTGTCTTATTTTTAATACCTTACAAGACAGCCAGTGACCATTCTCTAAAGCTCTACAGTTCTGATTTTCCATTAAGTTCACTTGGCTCTCTGGTAGCACTTACCCATCGGTCTTGGTTTTGCTCTCTCAGGAAAAAAAAAAAAAGCTGACACTTCTGCTGAAGAGTCCTTTAGATAATCAACAAGTAATATATAACATTATGTATAATACTTTGTGTCTCGATGTATTTTCACACAAGTAACCCCATAAAAAATAAGCCAGGGGAATTCCCTGGTGGCCCAGTGGTTTGGACTCCACACTTCCAATGCCGGGAGGCCTGGGTTCAATCCCTGGTCAGGGAACTGGGATCCTGAAAGCCCAAGGTGCGGGCGGTTATTGCTAATACCAGGTGAAGACGTGATTTACCCTAATTCCCACAGCTCAAGAAAAGGTGAGGCTGGCTTTCTAATCTCCAAGGCACAACCCAGATAATCATGATGATGTGATCACTAATCTAGAGCCAGACATCTTAGAATGTGAAGTCAAGAGAAGTGAAAAGCAAAGGAGAAAAGGAAAGATATTCCCATTTGAATGCAGAGTTCCAAGGAATAGCAAGGGGAGAGAAGAAAGCCTTCCTCAGCGATCAATGCAAAGAATTAGAGGAAAACAATAGAATGGATCTCATCAAGAAAATTAGACATACGAAGGAAACATTTCATGCAAAGATGGGCTCCATAAAGGACAGAAATGGTAGGGATCTAACAGAAGCAGGAAATATTAAGAAGAGGTGGCAGGAATACACGGAAGAACTGTACAAAAAAGATCTTCAAGCCAAGATAATCATGATGGTGTGATCACTCACCTAGGGCCAGACATTCTGGAATGTGAAGTCAAGTAGGCCTTAGAAAGCATCACTACAAACAAAGCAAGTGGAGGTGATGGAATTCCAGTTGAGCTGTTTCAAATCCTGAAAGATGATGCTGTGAAAGTGCTCCACTCAATATGCCAGCAAATTTGGAAAACTCAGCAGTGGCCACAGGACTGGAAAAGGTCAGTTTTCATTCCAATCCTAAAGAAAGGCAATGCCAAAGAATGTTCAAACTACCACACAATTGCACTCATCTCACATGCTAGTAAAGTAATGCTCAAAATTCTCCAAGCCAGGCTTCAGCAATACGTGAACCATGAACTTCCAGATGTTCAAGCTGGTTTTAGAAAATGCAGAGGAACCAGAGATCAAATTGCCAACATTCACTGGATCATCGAAAAAGCAAGAGAGTTCCAGAAAAATATCTATTTCTGCTTTATTGACTATGCCAAGCCTTTGACTGTGTGGATCACAATAAACTGTGGAAATTCTGAAGGAGATGGGAGTACCAGACCACCTGACCTGCCTCTTGAGAAATCTGTATGCAGGTCAGGAAGCAACAGTTAGAACTGCACATGGAACAACAGACTGATTCGAAATAGGAAAAGGAGTACGTCAAGGCTGTATATTGTCACCCTGCTTATTTAACTTATATGCAGAGTACATCATGAGAAATGCTGGGCTGGAAGAAGCACAAGCTGGAATCAAGATTTATGGGAGAAATATCAATAACCTCAGATATGCAGATGATACCACCATTATGACAGAAACTGAAGAGGAACTAAAAAGCCTCTTGATGAAAATGAAAGGGGAGAGTGAAAAAGTTGGCTTAAAGCTCAACATTCAGAAAACTAAGATCATGGCATCTGGTCCCATCACTTCATGGCAAATTGTTGGGGAAACAGTGGAAACAGTGTCAGACTTTATTTTGGGGGGCTCCAAAATCACTGCAGATGGTGACTGCAGCCATGAAATTAAAAGACGCTTACTCCTGGGAAGAAAAGTTATGACCAACCTAGATAGCTATATTGAAAAGCAGAGACATTGTCAATAAAGGTTGGTTTAGTCAAGGCTACGGTTTTTCCTGTGGTCATGTATGGATGTGCGAGTTGGACTGTGAAGAAAGCTGAATACTGAAGAATTGATGCTTTTGAACTGTGGTGTTGGAGAAGACTCTTGAGTCCCTTAGCCTGCAAGGAGATCCAACCAGTCCATCCTAAAGGAGACCAGTCCTGGGTGTTCATTGGAAGGAGAACACTGCTGAGGCTGAATCTCCAATACTTTGGCTACCTCATGCGAAGAGTTGACTCATTGGAAAAGACCCTGATGCTGGGAGGGATTGGGGGCAAAAGGAGAATGGGACCACAGAGGATGAGATGGCTGGATGGTATCACCGACTCAATGTACATGAATTTGGGTGAACTCTGGGCATTGGTGATGGACAGGGAGGCCTGGCGTGCTGCGATTTATGGGGTTGTAAAGAGTCAGACACGACTGAACTGACTGACTCTTTACAGGAAATAAAGAGTCCTGACATATGTATGTTTCAGAAAGTATCTGGTGATATTGCTTCCTTGTATCCTTTTCAGTTAGTGATTATGAAGCAGTTTGATGCTTATTACAATGACATTCAGGCAGTCACAGTTTTTAATTGATCCTAGGTAGACATGGAGGATTATTTTTAAAGATAAAAGAGAACATTCTTTGTTTTATAAACACTAGGATTAACTACGCTTTCTCAACACTTCCAACATAGTAAAAAAACTCTTTATTCTTGATTTTTTCTCTAGTACTTCTCTACTTTTATCCTAATCTTCTTTCGCGATAATTGCTAGAATGCTGATATATTTCCCAAGTTCTTTGGTAGTAAACAGCTGAAAAACAATTTAATTTTAAGAATTAAGAAATAATACATAGTTAAATAAAGACATTTGGCATTCTAATAAAGAGTTAGCCATTTCGTGATTAAGTCCAGGCCATTTATAATATTTTCAGATTAATTTTTAATTGTCATGTCAGCTATAGCCAATGAAAATTTTGTTATTTGTGTATTTATAAGGCTGGTTAGCCATAAATATTTTATAATTGGAGACATTTTTAGCACCATCTAATGGCAGTCAAATAAAAAGAAAAAGGGCTGTCTAGCTAGAGCTGCTTCTTTATGAACTGAACTTTGTTCCCTAATGTACCAAATGGGCAACTAAAAAGCCATCTCCAAACAATTGGTTTGCATGGGAATGAAGCAGAAAGGATATTCTATAATGAAACCAAGGAATTTCTGTGTTTTTTATGAGAGCAAAGATAAGAAAATATCTATGTAATAGAATACATTAATTTTATGTGAGGAGTTCTTTTAATTTTAAAAGCTCATGCATCAAGACTCCATTTTCCACACTCCAGTAAATTTCCTGACAAAATATACCTTGACTATTATATTAACATATCTAATTTATGTTGTTTTATAGCAGTTGTTTATAAATCTTTGACCAATTTAATATACTTGTCTAATGAGGCATCTTTTATCTCTAATAGAATTTTTTTTTAAACTAAGTCATATCTTTCTCTTTATTTTATTTGAATTTTCTGTTGAATGTGAGATCAACAATGTAGTTTATATCAGAGATAAATAACTCTTACCCTAGACTATACCTTTATATTTCATATGGTTCCCAGCAGGATTTGGAAAATGTGTTTACTGTCACATCCTTAGCATTGGGATCAATGGATTTGCTTGTGTGATGCATCTGAAGAATTTTTTTATAACACCAGATTCTAATAGTTTTCATCCTCATCTCAGCACTTTGGTTTGATATTTCCTTCTGCAATACAAAGAATGGACAATAGGCAGACTGTAAAAGCTAAATTCTAGCAGATATTTTTTAAAGGCAACAGGAAAGGGAAATACTGGTCATGGTACTCGTTTAAAAAGCTTCAGGGTAAGCTTCTCTTCAACTTCAATATTCTTTTTTATGAACATTTATCTACATCTGTCACTGGCTTTGGAAGCCCTCTGTGCTCTTCACATTATTGTTCACCAGCTAAATTACAATCCTTTCTTCACAATCTACTTCAGTCATCACAGCTTCTGTGAACTTTCCCATACACTACTCTGTCCTTATTTTAACAGAATTAGTCTTTTTTTTTTTTCTGTTTAACTTATATGAATTATATATCCTTATTTAAGTTATCATTGTAGTGTTTTGTATTCATTTGGCCCATCTACTGTAAAACAAGTTCTATATGAGTTGACTGTTAATATTTATTTCTCAGAAAAAAGATGTATTGTGGTGAAAGAAATGGTAAATTAATGGAACTGAATTATAGTTAAATTATCATCTATTATTTCATTTTCTGTAATGTTTACAAGTAAGAATATTTAAAAGTAAGTTGATATTTTCATGTTTCTTTTATTTCAGCTAAAAGTATCTAATGTTAACTGGTTTGGGACATTTTTTTTAACTTAATGTATCAATTGAATGACTTTTCTCAACCAGTGGATCAATATCTATTTCTAAGTAGAAATAACATTTACCCCTATTATTGAAAGTTAAAAGGGATGAATGTCTGATTTAAAAGCTAAATTTTTGAAGGATTCTTAGGAGGGGACCGTAGTTATCTATACATAAAAGATAGATTTAGAAAATACAGGCATACTTTTAAGTGAGACAGATACAGGATTTGCCACAAGGAAAAAATTGTAATATAATGATGACTTACCAATTGAGCAAATAAGTGGATAAATATATCACTTTCAGAAAAGTATAGAAATAACACTAAAATGGTCTATGACTGCTGTCACATGTCACTGTTCTAGAAGACTTAATGAAATAACAAATAGGAAGTATAAAGTTTAAAGTTAAAATGACCAAATAATCACTATTTTCCAATAATATTATCTCCTGTAAAAACCAAGACAATCCATTAAAATGTGTAACTAATGAAACAATCTATAAGTGACCAGATTTATATATATATCAGTTGCTTTACTCATTTGAAAAGATCCTGATGATGAGGAAGACTGATGGCAAGAGGAGAAGGGGGTTTCAGAGGATGAGATGGTTGGATGGCACTGCTGATTCAAGCACAAGAGTTTGAGCAAACTCCAGAAGATGGTGAAGGACAGGGAAGCCTGGCATGCTGCAGTGTATGGGTTGCAAAGAGTTGGACACGACTTAGTGACTGCAGAGTGAACAACAGCAGTTGCTTTATGGTTCCAACAAAGTCACTTATAAAACTGATAGAAACTTCTGCTTCTAATTTGGATGTACAGGAGTGAGAAGGATATTCATTACCACGATAACAAGAAAAACTTAGGCTAAATAACTATCATATTTTTCTATGAAGCTTCAAAGAGCAAGTAATGCAGAAAAGCCTGGGTTAACTTAATTTCAGGAAGAAATAAGTGATTCACAATTTATTGGAGAGCTGTGGAAGTTTCTAAATCTGAGGATGGATACTTGGTCCCAGAGGTAAAAGCTTGATGATATATACAGAGAAAATTATCAGAGTCAAGAAGAAATCAACTGTATTAGACAACCATCAGTGTGATCTAGTGAGATGACATGAGATCTAGAACTCCAAATGTCAAAACAAGTAGCTCAGTTTTCATATCCTAATATCCTCTCCAATGGCACCCTACTCCAGTACTCTTGCCTGGAAAATTCCAAGGACGGAGGAGCCTGATGGGCTGCAGTCCATGGGGTCGCTAAGGGTCGGACACGACTGAGCAACTTCAGTTTCACTTTTCACTTTCATACATTGGAGAAGGAAATGGCAACCCACTCCAGTGTTCTTGCCTGGAGAATCCCAGGGACGAGGGAGCCTGGTGGGCTGCCATCTATGGGGTCACATAGAGTCGGACACGACTGAAGTGACTTAGCAGTAGCAGTAGCAGTAATATCCTCTCCGCTCATATTTTGCCAAGAAAGTAATATTTGTTGAAGGGGGCATAGAAGTGGACTCCTATAATTTCTATTGATTGGATTCTAGAGTTGTGAAAGGCTTTAATCCAAATTTGAAGCAAAAAATATCGATAATCTCAACCCAATTTCCTGCCACTTTAAATATGAATAAAATCAAAGCAGCGACATTACCAGTCATTGTGAGTGGGACCAATCACAAATGAACTCAATGTAATATCCTCTCCGCTCATATTTTGCCAAGAAAGTAATATTTGTTGAAGGGGGCATAGAAGTGGACTCCTATAATTTCTATTGATTGGATTCTAGAGTTGTGAAAGGCTTTAATCCAAATTTGAAGCAAAAAATATCGATAATCTCAACCCAATTTCCTGCCACTTTAAATATGAATAAAATCAAAGCAGCGACATTACCAGTCATTGTGAGTGGGACCAATCACAAATGAACTCAATGTGATTAAAAGCTCAGTTTCAGTTCAACACGGTGAATGGAAACATATTCTCAGATGTCCAAATTATTGAAATTAGAATGCAAAAGATTGCAGCAAATATTATAAATTATTTGAAGTATTTAAAGGTAAAATTGCATGCAGAAATGAAATGATTGCTCTAAAATGAAGTTCAAAATCTTTACTGGATGAACTTGACAGCAGATGGACCGTGTAAAACAAAATCTTAATGAATTTGAACATAGACAGTCATGAAATAGCCAAATGAACACAATGAGAAAAAACTGAAAAAAAAAAAAAAATGAACAGGAGATAAATAACCTGTGGGATAGTATAAGGAGTTCTAACTTGCATGGAGATAGGGGTTCCAGGAAGAAGGAAAAGGAAAAATAGGCAGAAAAAATATTTGAGGAAATAACTGTTGATAGATCTTCAGGTTTTGTGATGAAAGAACAGCCTACAGACCAAAGAAGTTTAATGAATTTTGAACAGGAATAAGTACAATGAAAAACACATCTTAGGCATATTGTAGTAAAACTATTCAAAACAAAAAATAAAGAAGAGAATAAAACTTAAACTGTCTAAGAGGTTAAAATATATTACATACAGGGAAATGATGAAAAGAATTTTGGCTGACACTTCATCAGAAATAATGGAGGCCAGAAGAAAGAGAATGTCTTTAAAACCCTAAAAAAAACAAAAGTCAACATGAATTCTATGTTCATTGAAAACATTATAAAATGAAGTTGAAAGGCATTTTTAGAAAAACAAAAACTGAATTAATATATTGTCAATAGTTTTGAACTATGATAAATTCTAAAGAAATTTTTTCAAGCTAAAGGAAAATAATACCAGGTTAAAAAAAAAATCTGATGAAAGAATGAAGGGAGATAGAAACAAAAATATGTGAAAAATAGAAAACATATTTTCTTAATATTTTTAAAAAATTGTCAAAAGCAAAAATATAAATATATTACAGCCTATATAAAATTAAAATTTATGACAAAAATAGCACAAACAGTTGGAGGATGGTGAGTGTAAGTATGCTGCCATAGAAATGTTATATCTGAAATGGTATAATATTGATATCTGGTAGAATGTTGTAAGTTAAGAGGGCATATGAGAATCCATAGAGTAACCATTTTAAAAAGTTTAGATGAAGAAATGAAAAAGTAATAAAATAGAGTATTTAAATAGCTCTACTAATCCAAAGCAAGTTGGGATAGGCACAATAAAAGAACAGAACAAATGCCAGAAGAAAAAAAAGAAGAATATAATCAAATAGTAAGACAGTAAATTTAAATCCAACCATTCAATTACATTGAATATAAATGTACAAATATACCAAGCAAAGGCAAAGATTATCAGACTAGCTAAAAAGGCAAGATTCAAATATATAATTTTATGAGAGATATATATTTGTGAACCAAGAACTTCCAGATGTTCAAGCTGGACTTAGAAAAGGCAGAGGAGCCAGAGATCAAACTGCCAACAATACTGGATCATAGAAAAAGCAAGAGAATTCCAATAAAATGTTTATTTTTGCTTCATTGACTATACTAAGGCCTTTGACTTTGTGAATCACAACAAACTGTGGAAAATTCTTAAAGAGATGGGAATACCAGATCCCCTAACCTGCCTCCTTATAAACCTGTGTGCAGGTCAAGAAGCAACAATTAGAGCCAGACATGGAAAAACGAACTGGTTCCAATTTGGGAAAGGAGTACGTCAAGTCTGTATATTGTCACCCTGCTTATTTATCTATATGCAAAGTATGAAACGCTGGGCTGAATGAAGCACAAACCAGAATCAAGATTGTCAGAAGAAATATCAATAAACTCAAATATGCAGATGACACCACCCTTATGGCAGAAAGCAAAGAGGAACTAAAGAACCTCTTGATAAAAGTGAAAGAGGAGGGTGAAAAAGCTGGCTTAAAACTCAGTATTCGAGAGATCAAGATGGCAAAGGAATAGGTAGATGTCTCTCCACAGAGACATCAAGANAAATATGCAGATGACACCACCCTTATGGCAGAAAGCAAAGAGGAACTAAAGAACCTCTTGATAAAAGTGAAAGAGGAGGGTGAAAAAGCTGGCTTAAAACTCAGTATTCGAGAGATCAAGATGGCAAAGGAATAGGTAGATGTCTCTCCACAGAGACATCAAGAATATAACTTCAGACACAGAGGTGCGCACAGGACACCAGCTGAGAGTGGACAGGAGGACCTGACCAGTGGAAAAGAATATATAGTCTCATGCAAAAAATTCAGTAGGATGAAGGAACTAGGGGAAAAAAACAGTAGTGTTAGCAGGACTGGACCTGCCCTCAGAGGGTGGGGGAACTAAAGCAGGGGTCGGATCCAAACACTGGGGCAATTATCTGAGCCAGAGGAGAAACTTTTAAGGCTGAGAGTGAAACAGCTGATCTGTGGCAGTCTAAATGGAAAGAGAATCAGACAGTCCTTGCTGCAGCCATACACTCCCCGGACAGGGACGCCAGTCTGCTGGAAGGCGCAGTGGCTGGGAGCTGGAGTTTAGGGATTGTGGAGCAACCCCAGGGCGATAGCTGCTGTTGACTCCAGAGAGACTGGTTGAGAGGATGTGAGGGAGGAGACTGTGGTGGGAAATGCCTATGGAAGAAAGCCAGGCAGCCATGGAAGCAAGGCAAGATACTGCTGAGTCACGTGTAGGGAGTGAAGTCATCACCATAGCATCTCTCCTGCAACACGTTAGCATTGGCAGCTGCACAATAGAGAGGCTGGCCCATCAAATGCCTGACACACTGAACTAGAGAGTAGGACCCCACCCAGGGTGCCCCTTTAAGTGCCTGATGTGTGGAACTGCAGAGTAGGACCCCAGCCAGGGGGGCCCCTCTATGTGCCTGACTTGCCAAACAACAGAGAAGGACCCCAGGCAAGAGAGCCCTGTAAGTTCCTGAACAGGAAGAGCAACAGAGAAGGACTGGCCAAAGAGGGCTTCTGATGGCCAGCTACAAGAGGCTCGAAAAAAGACTCTGATAGGGCCTTAACTCCTGCTGCAGAGGCAGTCCACGTCCCTGCACCCTTGGCGCAGCCAGGTCTCTGCAAGCCAAGCAGCTGCACCATCTTCATGTTCAACTGTCACTGGGGCAGAGCTGCAACAGGCAAAGAAAAGTCTCTGCGTGCAGGGTTGCTTCGGTAACATATGAGTCCTTGCAACCCTGTAGACTTGGCTTGCCAGGCTTCTCTGTCAGGGAGGGGGATTTTCCAGGCAAAAATACTGGAGCTTATTGGCCAATACTGGTTGTTTTACCCTTTTAGAGCATTATGTTTCCTGCTGCCCTAGCTGCCAACTCCCCTGAGTACCTGGTGCTGCCAGAACCCCTGCAACTCAATCAGCTACACCACTTCCACACCTGGCCCTCACAGGGCTAAACCCAAGTCCTCCAGAGCAAACTCAGGAGCAAACCCCAGTGATGACCCACATGCAGAAGTGGAAATAAAACCACAATTGAAACCCAGGGGCAGTGTGACTAAGGAAGAAGACCCAAGATCTTCCCACTAGCTGTACAAGCTGCAGATTAAATCCACACAATCAACTAGGCAGACTCTNTGACCCACATGCAGAAGTGGAAATAAAACCACAATTGAAACCCAGGGGCAGTGTGACTAAGGAAGAAGACCCAAGATCTTCCCACTAGCTGTACAAGCTGCAGATTAAATCCACACAATCAACTAGGCAGACTCTGTGTCTATGGAATATATAACAGGTCATTAAGCATTCCCACCAAAAAAAAAAAAAAAATACACTAGTTCTGATAGCTGTGGACAAGAACACCCAAGAGTAGGACCAGATTAGAATCTGAGCTGCCCTGACAGCAGGTCCAGAGACCAGCACAGTGTTGGAGGGCATCCTAGAGAGGTGAGGCGGACTGGGACTCCCAGCGAGGGAAAGGACTCTGACAACAGTGAGGCAAGGAAAGCATTTCTTATTCTTATATTTTGAATTGTCCTGTAGATTCTTTTGGATTTCCTCCCCCACCCCTGCTTTTCCCCACTCTGTTGTAGTTGTCAGTTTTCTTGGCACTATGAAATTTAATTAAGCTTTTGTGCTTTTTTTCCTTTTTTTTTTTCCTCAGTCACATTTATTATTGTTGTTATTAACCTCTGCCTCTGTGTTGGGCTTTTGCAGTTCTGGGGAGTTTTCCTTATTTCTTGCTCTCTTTTTTTAATTTTGATTTTCTAAACATATTATGATTTTTTCTACATTTATTCCTTTGTTTGCTTTTCCTACTGTTCTTTTCCCCTTGCAGTTAATCTCTAATGTATATTAATCTTCTTTATCTACCTCTGTTTAACTTTGCATGTCGATTCTTTCTTTCTTTAGTTTCCTTTCATATTTGTTAGTTTTATTTTCATTATTTCATGCTTTATTCCTCAATTGGCACTTTGCTTTAGTTTTGTTTTTCAGTTTGTGCTTTAGTTTTGTTCTGGTAGACATAATTTTGGGTTTCCTTTGTTTTCTAGGTCAATCTATTATACTTTATTTTTGTGCACTGTTTTGATTTTGCTTATGGCTATATATGTATATGTGTATATTCAGTCACACTTTTTATTGTTGTTATAAACCTTTGCATTTATGTTGGGCTTTTGAAGTTCTGTGGAGTTCCCCCCCCTTTATTTTCTTTCTTTTTCATTTTTTTCTTTTCTCTTTTTTTTTTTTTATAATTTTAGCTTTTAATTTTTTAAACCTATTATATTTTTTCTACATTTATTCCTTTGTTTGCCTTTTCTACTCTTCTATTCCCCCTGCAATCTTTAATGTATATAAATCTTCCTCATTTACCCCTATTTACCTTTGCATATCTATTTTTTCTTTCTTTCCTTTCCTCTCAACATATTTGTTAGTTTTGTTTTTATTGTTTTATTCCTCACTTGGCACCTTGCTTTTACTTTTGTTTTCGACTTTGTTCTTTAGTTAGTTTTGTTCTTAACTCGTATATATAATTTTTGATTTCCTTTGTTCACTGGGTCATCTATTGTACTATTTTTTTTTTGACTTTGCTCACGGATGTATATACATATTTGTGTGCATATTCCATTATTTTAATTATTATTTGCCTGATTTTGTAACTGCCATTTGTCTAGAGTTCACCTTTGGTTTCTCATTTTTGGATATTTGTTTTAATCTCACTTAACGCCATAACAAACCACTTGTGGAATCTTTGTTCCTGACTAGAGATCAAGCCCTGAGCCTTTGGAGTGGGAGCACTGACTCCAAGACCCTAGACTACCAGAGAACCAACCCTCAGTTCAGTTCAGTTCAGTCGCTCACTCCTGTCCGACTCTGTGTGACCCCATGAATCGCAGCACGCCAGGTCTCCCTGTCTATCACCAACTCCCGTATAGTAAGAATTCACACCAAGGAAACTACTGAATACAAAACCCAGCATCACCCAACCACCAATAGCACCCCGTGCAGGACACCTCATCTCAACAACAAACAAAACAAAAATAAAACCTTATCATCAGCAGACAGGATTACTACCTCACCCAGCCTTGCCCATCAGAGGAAAAACAAACAAACAAACACTCAGCACAAATCTCACCCTATATGAAGCTTACACAAACCACTGGACCAACCTCAAAAGGGCAGAAACTAAAAGGAAAAAAGGATTCAACCTTGAAGCCTGGGAAAAAGAGACCTCAAACAAAATAAGTTTAAAAAAATAATGAAAAGGCAGAGAAATACTACACAAATGAAGGAACAAACTAGAAACACAGAAGTCCAAATAGATGAAGAGGAAATAGGGAAAACAACTGAAAAAGAATTCAGAATAAAGAATTCAGAATAATGATTGTAAAGATGATCAAAAACCTTGAAAACAAAACGNAAGGCAGAGAAATACTACACAAATGAAGGAACAAACTAGAAACACAGAAGTCCAAATAGATGAAGAGGAAATAGGGAAAACAACTGAAAAAGAATTCAGAATAAAGAATTCAGAATAATGATTGTAAAGATGATCAAAAACCTTGAAAACAAAACGGAGAAAATGCAAGGATCAATTAACAAAGACCTAGAGAATTAACTGGAAAAGGTCAGTTTTTATTCCATTCCCAAAGAAAGGCAATGCCAAAGAATGCTCAAACTACTGCACATAGGCACTCATCTCACACAATAGTAAAGTTATGCTTAAAATTCTCCAAACCAGGCTTTAGCAATACGTGAACTCTGAAATCCCAGATGTTGATGCTTGTGTTAGAAAATGCAGAGGAACCAGAGATCAAATGGCCAACATCTGCTAGATCATCAAGAAAGCAAGAATGTTTAAGAAAAACATCTATTTCTGCTGTATTGACTATGCCAATACCTTTGGCTGTGTGGATCACAATACACTGTGGAAACTTCTTAAAGAGATGGTAAAACCAGACCACCTGACCTGCTTCTTGAGATATTTGTATGCAGGTCAGGAAGCAACAATTAGAACTGGACATGGAACATCAGACTGGTTCCAAATAGGAAAAGGAGTACGTCAAGGCTGTATATTGTCACTCTACTTATTTAACTTCTGTGCAGAGTACATGATGAGAAACACTGGGCTGGAGAAACATAAGCTGAATCAAGATGCTGGGAGAAATATCAATAACCTCAGGTACGACACCACCCTTATGACAGAAACTAAAGAAGTAAAGAGCCTCTTGATGAAAGTGAAAGAAAAGAGTGGAAAATTTGGCTTAAAGCTCAACATTCAGAAAACTAAGATCATGGCATCTGGTCCCATCACTTCATGGCAAATAGATGGGTAAACAGGGGAAACAGTGTCAGACTTTATTTTTCTGGGCTCCAAAATCACTGCAGATGCTGATTGCAGCCATGAAATAAAAAGACACTTACTCCTTGGAAGGAAAGTTATGACCAACCTAGAGAGCATATTAAAAAGCAAAGACATTACTTTGCCAACAAAGGTCCATCTAGTCAAGACTACGGTTTTTCCAGTGGTCATGTATGGATGTAAGACTTAGACTGTAAAGAAAGCTGAGCACCGAAGAATTGATGCTTTTGAACTGTGGTGTTGGAGAAGACTCTTGAGAGTCCCTTGGACTGCAAGGAGATCCAACCAGTCCATCCTAAAGGAGATCAGTCCTGGGTGTTCATTGGAAGGACTGATGTTGAAGCTGAAATTCCAATACTTTGGCCACCTCATGTGAAGAGCTGACTCATTTGAAAAGACCCTGATGTTGGGAAAGATTGAGGGCAGGAGGAGAAGGGGATGACAGAGGACGAGATGGTTGGATGGCATCACTGACTCGATGGACATGGGTTTGGGTGGTCTCTGGGAGTTGGTGATGTACAGGGAAGCCTGGTGTGCTGTGGTTCATGGGGTCGCAAAGAGTCAGACACGACTGAGTGACTGAACTGAACTGAACTGAGAAGAATTAATGAATAAACTTATAGAGACAAAACAATTGCTGAAATTAAAAATATTCTGGAAGAAATCAATAGCAGGATATCTGAAGCAGAAGAAAGAATCAGTGAGATGGAAGATAAAATGGTGGAAATAACTTCTGAAGAGCAGAATAAAGTCAAAAGAATGAAAAGAACTGAGGATAGTCTCAGAGATTTCTGGGACAATATCAAACACACCAGCATTCAAATTATGAGTCCCAGAAGAAGAGAAAAAGAAAGGGTATGATAACATTTTAAAAGAGATTATAGTTGAAAACTCCCCCAACCTGGAAAAGGAAATAATCAAGTCCAAGAGGCACAAAGAGTCCGATACAGGATAAACACAAGGAGAAACATGTCAAGACTCATACTAATCAAACTAAAAAAGACTAAACATGAAGACTATTAAAATTAGCAAGGGAAAAGCAACAAGTAACATACAAGGGAAACTCCATACTCAGCTAATCTTTCAGCAGAAACTCTGCAGACCAGAAGGGAATGGCAAGATATATTTAAAGTACTGAAAGGGGAAAATCTACAACCAAGATTACTGTACCTGGCAAGGATCACATTCAAAATTGATGGAGAAATAAAAAAGCTTTTCAGATAAGCAAAAGTTAAGAGAATTCACTACCACCAAACCAGCTTTACAACCAATGTTAAACAGACCTACATAGTCAAAAAGTACAACAGAATAAAAAAGATTTACAAAATCAACGCCAAACAATTAAGAAAAATGAGAATAGGAACATGCATATCAGTAGTTACTTTAAATGTAAATGGATTAAATGCTCCAACCAAAAGGCACAGACTGGCTGAGTGGATACAAAAAGAAGACTCATATATGTACTGTCTACAAGAAACCCACTTCAGACCTAAAGAGACATATAGACTGAAAGTGAGAGGATGGGAAAATATATTCCATGCAAACGGGAAACAAAATAAAGCTGGAGTAGCAATCCTCATATTAGACAAAATAGACCTTAAAGATTACAAGCTAAGGAAGGACTTTCATAATGATCAAGGGATCAATGCAAGAGGAAGACATAACAATTGTAAATATCTTTGCACCCAACATAGGAGCACCTCAATACATAAGACAAACACTAACAGACATAAAAGGAGAAATTGATAGTAACACAATAATAGTAGGAGACTTTAAAACATCACTCACACCAATGGACAGATCATCAAATCAGACAATTAATAGGGAAACACAAGTCTTAAATGATACATTTGATAAGCTGGATCTCATTGATATCTTCAGGACATTCCATCCAAATGCAGAAGAATACACCTTCTCAAGTGCACATGGAACATTCTCCAGGATAGACCATATCTTGGGTCACAAGTCAAACCTCAGTAAATTTAAGAAAATTGAGATCGTATCAAGCATCTTCTTTGACCACAACGCTATGAGACTAGATATCAACTGCAGGAAAAAAGCTGTAAGAAACACAAACACACGGACATTAAACAACATGTTTCTACACAACCAACAGGTTACTGAAGAAATCAAGTGAAATAGCTCAGTCGTGTCTGACTCTTTGCAACCCCAGGGACTGTAGCCTACAAGGCTCCTCCCTCCATGGGATTCTCCAGGCAAGAATACTGAAGTGGGTTAAGGGAAATAAAAAATATCTAGAAACAAATGGCATTGAAAACATCACAACTCAAAATCTATGGGATGCAGCAAAAGCAGTTCTAAGAGAGAAATTTACAGCAATACAATCCTACATCAAGAAGCAAGAAAAATATCAAACAGAAAACCTAAATTTACACCTAAAACAACTGGAAAAAGAACGGAAAAAAAAATTAGTAGAAGGAAAGAAATCATAAAGATCCAGGCAGAAATAAATAAAAAAGAAATGAAAGAAACAGTAGTAAAGATTAATAAAACTAAAAACTGGTCTTTGAGAAGACAAACAAAATTGACAGACCTTTATCCTGACCCATCAAGAAAAAAAGAGAAGAGTTGAATCAACAAAATTAGAAATTAAAAAGGAGAGGTTACAACAGACACTGCAGAAATACAAAGGATTATAAGATACTATTATGAACAACTATATGACAATAATAGAGTTTGCCAAGAGAACACACTGGTCATAGCAAACACCCTATTCTAACAACACAAAAGAAGACTCTACACATGGACATCACCGGATGGCCACACTGAAATCAGATTGATTACATTCTTTGCAACCAAAGTTGGAGAAGTTCAGTCAGCAAAAATAAGACCAGGAGCTGACCATGACTCAGATCATGAGCTCCATATTGGCAAATTCAGACTTAAATTGAAGAGAGTGGGGAAAACCACTAGACCACCTAGGTATTACCTAAATCAAATCCCTTATGATTTTACAGTGGAAACAAGAAATAGATTTAAGGGACTAGGTCTGATAGAGTACCTGATGAACAATGGATGGAGGTTTGTGACATTGTACAGGAGACAGAAATCAAGACCATCCCCAATAAAAAGAAATGCAAAAAAGCAAAACAGCTGTCTCAGGAGGCCTTGCAAATAGCTGTAAGAAGAGATTAAAAGCAAAGGAGAAAAGGAAAGATATACCCATTTGAATGCAGAGTTCCAAAGAATAGCAAGGAGAGATAAGAAAGCCTTCCTCAGCTATCAGTGCAAAGAAATAGAGGAAAACAATAGAATGGGAAAGACTAGAGATCTCCTCAAGAAAATCAGGAATACCAAGGGAACATTTCATGTAAAATGGGCTCAATAAAGGACAGAAATGGTATGGACCTAACAGAAGCAGAAGATTTTAAGAAGTGGCGGGAGTTCACAGGAGAACTATACAAAAAAGATCTTCATGACCAAGATAATCACAATGGTGTGATCACTCACCTATAGCCATACAGCCTGGAATGCAAAGTCAAGTGGGCCTTAGGAAGCATCACTGTGAAAAAAGCTAAAGAAATGGTATGGACCTAACAGAAGCAGAAGATTTTAAGAAGTGGCGGGAGTTCACAGGAGAACTATACAAAAAAGATCTTCATGACCAAGATAATCACAATGGTGTGATCACTCACCTATAGCCATACAGCCTGGAATGCAAAGTCAAGTGGGCCTTAGGAAGCATCACTGTGAAAAAAGCTAATGGAGGTGATGGAATTCCAGTTGAGCTATTTCAAATCCTAAAAGAAGATGCTGTGAAAGTGCTGCACTCAATATGTCAGCAAATTTGGAAAACTCAGCAGTGGCCACAGGACAGGAAAAGGTCAGTTTTCATTCCAATCCCAAAGAAAGGCAATGCCAAAGAATGCTCAAACTACAGCACAATTGCACTCATCTCACATGCTAGTAAGTAATGCTCAAAATCCTCAAAGCCAGGCTTCAGCAATATGTGAACCATGAACTTCCAGATGTTCAAGCTGGTTTTAGAAAATGCAGAGGTCAAATTGTCAACATCTGCTGTATCATTGAAAAAAAAAAAGAGAGTTCCAGAAAAACATCTATTTCTGCTTTATTAATATGCCAAAGCCTTTGACTGTGTGGATCACATTAAACTGTGGGAAATTCTTCAAATGATGGGAATACCAGACCATCTGACTGGCCTCCTGAGAAATCTGTATGCAGGTGAGGAAGCAATAGCTAGAGCTGGACATGAAATAACAGACTGGTTCCAAATCAGGAGAGGAGTATGTCAGGGTTGTATATTGTCATCCTGCTTATTTAATCTATATGCAGAGTACATCATGAGAAACACTTTGCTGGATGAAGCACAAGCTGGAATCAAGATTGCTGAGTGAAATTTCAATAACCTCAAATATTCATATGACACCACTCTTATGGCAGAAAGTGAAGAAGAACTAAAGCGCTTCTTGAAGAAAGTGAAAGAGGAGAGTGAAAAAGTTGGCTTAAAGCTCAACATTCAGAAAACGAAGATCATGGCATCCAGTCCCATCACTTCATGGCAAATAGATGGGGGAAGCATTAGAAACGGTGGCTGACTTTATTTTTGGGGGGCTCCAAAATCACTGCAGATGGTGACTGCAGCTATGAAATTAAAAGACACTTACTCTTTGGAAGGAAAGTTATGATCAACCTAGATAGCATATTGAAAAGCAGACATATTACTTTGCCAGCAAAGGTCCATCCAGTCAAGGCTATGGTTTTTCTTCTGGTCATGTATGGATGTGAGAGTTGGACTGTGAAGAAAGCTGAGCACTGAAAAATTGATTCTTTTGAACTGTGCTGTTGGAGAAGACTCTTGAGAGTTCCTTGGACTGCAAGAAGATCCAACCAGTCCATCATAAAGGAGATCAGACCTGGGTGTTCATTGGAAGGACTGATGTTGAAGCTGAAACTCGAATACTTTGGCCACCTGATGTGAAGAGCTGACTCACTGGAAAAGACCCTGATGCTGGGAAAGATTGAGGGCAGGAAGAGCAGGGGACAACAGAGGATGAGATGGTTGGATGGCATCACTGACTCGATGGACATGGGTTTGGGTGGACTCTGGGAGTTGGTGATGGACAGGGAGGCCTAGTGTGCTGTTGGACACAACTAAGTAACTGAATTGAACTGATATGGCAATAAATTGGATAACCTGGAAGAAATGGACAGATGCTTAGAAACTTCAATCTTCCAAGACTGAATCAGGAAGAAATAGAAATTATGAACAACCCAATTACAAGCAATGAAATTGATGCTATAATAAAATCATAGTAACAAAAGCCCAGGACCAGATGGCTTCACCAGAGAATTCTATGAAACATTTAGACAAGAGTTAATGTCTATCCTTCTAAAACTCTTTCAAAAAATTGCAGAGGAAGGAACACTCCCAAACTCATTGTATGAGGCCACCATCACCCTGATA
Source organism: Oreotragus oreotragus (assembly GCA_006410675.1). Taxonomy (NCBI): domain Eukaryota; kingdom Metazoa; phylum Chordata; class Mammalia; order Artiodactyla; family Bovidae; genus Oreotragus; species Oreotragus oreotragus. The sequence goes on along the minus strand of SJYX01002189.1, from coordinate 128,029 downwards.
CCAGAACCAGACAAAGACAGCACAAAAAAGAAAACTACAGGCCAATATCACTGATGAGCATAGATGTAAAAATCCTACACATAATTTTAGCAAGCAGAATTCAGCAACACATCAAAAAGCTCATACACCATGATTAACTTAGGTTTATTCCAGGAATGCAAAGATTTTTCAGTATATGCAAATCAATCAGTGTGATACACCATATTAAATTTGTTAACAAATTAACAAATTTGTTAACAAATTAACAAATGAATTAACACATTAATTAACAAATTAAAACCATATGGTCATCTCAATAGATGCAGAAAAAGCCTCTGACAAAATTCACCACCCATTTATGGATTAAAACTCTTCAAAAAATGGGCATAGAACGAACCTACCTCAACATAGTAAAGGCCATGTATGATAAACCTACAACAAACATTATTCTCAACGGTTGAAACCTGAAAGCATTCCCCCTTAGATCAGGAACGGGACAAGGGTGTCCACTTTCACCACTATAATTCAACATATTTCTGGAAGTCCTAGATATAGCAATCAGAGAAGAAAAGGAAATAAAAGGAATCCAGATTGGAAAAGAAGAAGTAAACTCTCACTGTTTGCAGATGATATGATACTGTAATAGAAAACCATAAAGAGAGTATCAGAAAATTACTAGAGCTAATCAGTGAATTTAGCAAAGTTGCAGGATACAAAATCAATACACAGAAATCGCTTGCATTACTATATACTAACAAGGAAAAATCTGAAAGAGAAATTAAGGAATCAATCCCATTCACCATTGCAACACAAAGAATTAAATATCTAGGAATAAACTTACCTATGGAGACAAAAGAACTGTACACAGAAAATTGTAAGACACTAATAAAAGAAATCAAAGATGACAAACAGATGGAGAGATATTCCTTGTTCCTGGGTAAGAAGAATCTACATTGTGAAAATGACTATACTACCAAATGCAATCTACAGATTCAGTGTGATCCCTATCAAATTACCAATGGCATTTTTCACAGAACTAGAACAAAAAATTTCACAATTCATATGGAAACGCAAAAGACCCTGAATAGCCCAAAGCAGTCTTGAGAAAGAAGAATGGAGCTGGAAGAATCAAGCTTCCTGACTAAAGATTATACTACAAAGCTACAGTCATCAAGACACTATGGTATTGGCACAAAAATAGAAATACAGACCAATGGAACATGATAGAAACCCCAGAAATAAACCCATGCGCCTATGGGTCCCTTATTTTTGACAAAGGAAGCAAGAATATACAATGGGGGAAAGACAGCCTCTTCAGTAAGTGGTGCTGGGAAAACTGGACAGCTACATGTAAGGGAATGAAACTAGAACACTTCCCAATGCCACACACAAAGATAAACTCAAAATGGATTACAGACCTAAATGTTAGACCAGAAATTATAAAAATCTTAGAGGAAACATAGGCAGAATACTCGATGACATAAAGCAAGATCCTCTATGACCCACCTCCTAGAGATACAAACATAAAAACAAAAGTAAACAAATGGTGGGAGAAGGTGATGGCACCCCACTCCAGTACTCCTGCCTGGAAAATCCCATTGATAGTGGAGCCTGGTAGGCTGCAGTCCATGGGGTCACGAAGAGTCGGACATGACTGAGCAACGTCACTTTCACTTTTCACTTTCCTGCTTTGGAGAAGGAAATGGAAACCCACTCTAGTATTCTTGCCTGGAGAATCCCAGGGATGGGGGACCCTGGTGGGCTGCCACCTATGGGGTCACACAGGGTCAGACACGACTGAAGTGACTAGCAGCAGCAGCAGCAAACAAATGGAATGTGATTAAAGGTAAAAGCTTTTGCCAGCAAAGGAAGCTATAAGAAAGGTGAAAAGACAACCCTCAGAAAGGGAGAAAATAACAGCAAATGAAACAACTGACAAAGAATTAACTTCCAAAATACATAAGAAGCTCATATAGCTCAATGCCAGAAGAAAAAAAAAAAAAAAAATCAAAAAGTGGGAAAAAGACCTAAACAGACATTTCTCCAAAGTAGACATATAGATGTCTCGCAAACACATGAAAAGATGCTCAACATCACTCATTGTTAGAGAAATGCAAATCAAAACCACAATGAGACATCATCAAAAAGTCTACAAACAATAAATGCTGGAGAGGGGGTGGAGAATGGGAATGCTCTTGCACTGTTGGTGGGAATGTAAGTTGCTACAGAGACTATGGAAGAGAGTATGGAGATTCCTTAAAAAACTAGGAGTAAAACCACCATATGACCCAGCAATCCCACTGCTAGGCATATACCCTGAGGAAGCCAAAACTGAAAAACACACATGTATCCCATTGTTTACTGCAGCACTATTTATAATAGCTAGCATATGTAACGGGGAAGGCAGTGGCACCCCACCCCAGTACTCTTGCCTGGAAAATCCAATGGACGGAGGAGCCTGGTGGGCTGCAGTCCATGGGGTCGCTAACAGTCGGACAGACTGAGCGACTTCACTTTCACTTTTCTCTTTCATGCATTGGAGAAGGAAATGGCAACCCACTCCAGTATTCTTGCCTGGAGAATCCCAGGGATGGGGGAGCCTGGTGGGCTGCCGTCTATGGGGTCACACAGAGTCAGACACGACTGAAGTGACTTAGCAGCAGTAGCAGCAGCAGCATATGTAAACAACCTAGACGTCCATCGACAGATGAATGGATAAAGAAGTTGTGGTACTTATACACAATGGAATATCACTCAGCCAAAAAAGGAACACATTTGAGTCAGTTCTCATGAAGTGGATGAACCTGTAGCCTATTATATAGAGTGAAGCGAGTCAGAAAGAGAAAGATAAATATTGTATTCTAACGTAAATATACAGAATGTAGAAAAATGGTATGAAATATTTATTTACAGGACAGCAGTGGAGAAACAGAGAATAGACTTATGGCCATGGGGAGAGGGGAGGAGAGGGTGAGATGTATGGAAAGAGTAACATGGAAAGTTACATTACCATATGTAAAATAGATAGCCAACGGGAATTTGCTGAATGGCTCAGGAAACTCAAACAGGGCCTCTGTATCATCCTGGAGGGGTGGGATGGGGCTGAGATGGGAAGGAGGTTTAAAAGGGAGGGGATATATGTATACCTATGGCTGATTCATGTTGAGGTTTGAATCCATGGGATTCTCCAGGCAAGGATACTAGAATGGGTTGCCATGCCTTCTCCAGGGGATTGTCCCGACCCAGGAATCTAACCCATATCTCATCTATTGGTAGGCATTGGCAGGCAGATTCTTTTACAGCTGAGCCACCAGGGAAGCCCAGGCCACATTATACATACAAATTAATTTGAGATGCAGTCATAAACATAAAAAATAAAAGCTAAAACGATAAAGCTTTTAGGAGAAAAATAAGAGAATATCTTGATGAACTTGGTGTTGGTAAATACTTCTTAGAATATAGAAAGCACTGTCCATTAAAAAATGATTAATTCAACTTCTACAAAAGATGTTAAGAAAATGAAAAGGCAAGACACAAAATGAGTCATAGGTGAGGTATATGCTTAACTTAGTAAGAAAATACCAGGCAGTTTTTTGAAATAATTGTTCCATCTTACATTTACATACAGCAGAATTTAGTGTTTTTAATTTTAGCCATTTTCGTGAGTATGGCGTGATATGTCACTATGCTTTTAACTTGTAGTTTCGTAATGATTGATGAAACTGAGCATCTTCTTTGTGAAACTTGGTTATTCACATATCAGGGCTTTTTGGTTGTGACTGTTCAAAATTTTTAATTCATGTTTTATGGAGTAGTTTGGGTTTTACTTTTATTTTGATTGTTAATAATTTGGAGAAATGTATACAGTTTTAAAGGTTATAATCTATTTATAGTTATTGCAAAATGCTGGCTATACTCCTCCTGTTGTACTGTTTAACTCTGAAGCCTATCTTTTATCCAATATTTTATACCTCCCTCCCTCCCTCTCTCCCTCCTCACTGGTAACCACGAGTTGGCTTTCTACATGTGAGTCTGCTCCTTTTCATTTGTTTGTTGTATTTTTTAGATTCCACATATAAGTGATACCATATATGGTATTTGTCTTTCTCTGACTTATTTCACTTAGCACAGTGACCTCCAAGTCCATCTATGTTGCTGCAAATAGCATAATTTCACTCTTTTATGTTTGAGTAGTATTCCATATATATATATATATATAATCTTTACTCACCTGTTTATAGATATTTATGTTGCTTCCATATCTTGCCAATTGTAAATAATGTTGCTGTGAAAATTACAGTGTCTGCATCTTTTTGAATTAATATTTAAAATTTTTGGATATATACTTGGGGTTGAAATTGCTGGATCCTATGGCAGTTCTACTTTTAGTTTTTTGAGAGACCTCCGTACTATTTTCCACAGTGGCTGCACCAAATTACATTCTCAGCAAGAGTATGCAATGTTTATCCTGACTAACACTTGTTGTTTGTATTCTTTTTGTTGATGGCCTTTCTGACAGATGGGAAGTGATATTTCGTCGTGGTTTTGATTTACCTGTCCCTGATCATTACCGATGTTGAGCATCTTTTCATGTGCCTTTTGGCCAGTTGTATTTCCTCTTTGGAAAAATGTACTGAGTTGTAGGTTTTTTTTTTAATCTTCTGTATATCTATGTTATGAGATCAATTTCAAATTGAAATTGATTCAAGATTTTTTTCATATCTATAAATGCTTTTAGCAGCTCTATCATTCATGGCCGAAAGCAAAGAGGAACTAAAGAGCATCTTGATGAAAGTGAATGGGGAGAGTGAGAAAGGTGACTTAAAACTCAACATTCAGAAAACTAGGATCATAGAATCCAGTCCTGTCACTTCGTGGCAGGCAAATAGATGGGGAAACATGGAAATAGTGACAGATTTTATCTTCTTGGGCTCCAAAATCACTGCAGATGGTAACTGCAGTCATGAAATTAAAAGATGCTTGTTCCTTGGAAGAAAAGTTATAATCAACTTAGATAGCATATTAAAAAACAGAAACATTACTTTGCCAATAAAAGTCCATCTAGTCAAAGCTGTGGTTTTTCCAGTAGTCATGTATGGACATAAGAGTTGGACCATAAAGAAAGCTGAGTGCCAAAGAATTGATGCTTTTGAACTGTGGTGTTGGAGAAGACTCTAGAAAGTCCCTTGGACTGCAAGG
>SJYX01002189.1:45770-95365 GCA_006410675.1 Oreotragus oreotragus | reverse complement strand
AATAAGGAGTTCATGATCTGAGCCACAGTCAGCTCCTGGTCTTGTTTTTGTTGACTGTATAGAGCTTCTCCATCTTTTGCTGTAGAGAATATACTCAATCTGATTTCGGTGTTGACCATCTGGTGATGTCCATGTGTAGAGTCTTCTCTTGTGTTGTTGGAAGAAGGTGTTTGCTATGACCAGTGCATTTTCTTGGCAAAACTCTATTAATGTTTGCCCTGCTTCATTCCGCATTCCAAGGCCAAATTTGCCTGTTACTCCAGGTGTTTCTTGACTTCCTACTTTTGCATTCCAGTCCCCTATAATGAAAAGGACATCTTTTCTGGGTGTTAGTTATAAAAGATCTTGTAGGTCTTCATAGAACTGTTCAACTTCAGCTTCTTCAGCATTACTGGTTGGGGCATAGACTTGGATTACTGTGATACTCAATGGTTTGCCTTGGAGACGAACAGAGATCATTCTGTCGTTTTTGAGATTGCATCCAAGTACTGCATTTTGGACTCTTTTGTTGACCATGATGGCTACTCCATTTCTTCTGAGGAATTCCTGCCCACAGTAGTAGATATAATGGTCGTTTTAGTTAAATTCACCCATTCCAGTCCATTTTAGTTCGCTGATTCCTAGAATGTTGATGTTCACTCTTGCCATCTCCTGTTTGACCACTTCAAATTTGCCTTGATTCATAGACCTGACATTCCAGATTCCTATGTAATATTGCTCTTTACAGCATCGGACCTTGCTTCTATCACCAGTCACATCCACAGATGTGTATCATTTTTGCTTTGGCTTCATCCCTTCATTCTTTCTGGATTTATTTTTCCACTGACCTCCAGTAGCATATTGGTCACCTACTGACCTGGGGAGTACCTCTTTCAGTATCCTATCATTTTGCCTTTTCATACTGTTCATGGGGTTCTCAAGGCAAGAATACTGAAGTGGCTTGCCCACTGTAAAGAGCTTCTCCATCTTTTGCTGCAGAGAATATAATCAATCTGATTTCGGTGTTGACCATCGGGTGATGTCCATGTGTAGAGTCTTCTCTTGTGTTGTGGTCCTTCTGCAGTGGACCACATTCTGTCAGACCTCTCCACCATGACCTGCCCGTCTTGGGTTGCCCCGCTGGCATGGCTTAGTTTCATTGAGTTAGACAAGGCTGTGGTCCTAGTGTGATTAGATTGACTAGATTTATGTGAGTGTGGTTTCAGTGTGTCTGCCCTCTGATGCCCTCTTGCAACACCTACCATCTTACTTGGGTTTCTCTTACCTTGGGTGTGGGGCATCTCTTCACGGCTGCTCCAGCAAAGCGCAGCCACTTCTCCTTACCTTGGATGAGGGGTATCTCCTCCAACTGCCCTTCCTGATCTTCAGCATGGGATGGCTCCTCTAGGCCCTCCTGCACCTGGAAACCACCACTCCTTGGGTGTGGGGTTGTTCCTCCCAGTCGCCGCCCTGGCCTTGGATGCCGCCCCTTGCCTCAGATTCAGGGTGGCTCCTCTCTGCCACCGCCCCTGACCTCGGATGCAGGGTGGCTCCTCCCGGCCACTGTCCCTGGCTGTGGGTACGGGGTATCTCCTCCCAGCCGTCGCCCCTGACCTTGGACGCAGGATAGCTCCTTTTGGCCATTCCTGCGCTGTCGTAGCCTGGCACTCTAGGCCGCTGTCCGTGACCTCGGACGTGGGGTAGCTCTCGGCTGCTCTTAGTGCACCGGCCTGCCGCCACCACCTGAGCTTAGTGTGCTGGCCCGCAGCTGCTGCCTGTGCTTACCAATTTGCATAAGAAATAAAAATCTTTTAAAAAAAAATGTATTGTACCCCAAGCACTGTGGTAGGCAATTATGCACTAGAAACACGGGAATGAGGAAAAAACAAAATGCCACTCTAGTTATCCTCTCTTGGGACCCCCATCTTCCAAGACTGAAGTACAGAGTCTTGCCAAACTTGGACATGGTGGTGTGCCAGGGTGGCTTCACACTGCTTCACACTTACAATCAGTCATGTGCTCATAAACATCCATCCTGGTGTTTTTGAGTGTAATTCTAGGTGACCCCTCAAACCCTGGAGCTACAGCTGTAATAGTACAATGGCTACAGGTTTATTCTCAGGTTTTGAGTATCTAATAAACATGCTTTGCTTGCCGCCACAACTCCCCCCCCCAATACTCTCTAAACATATAGAGCAAAATCTTTGCAGAATTAATCAAAAAATGGTTTTATCAGAACTGAAGCACGACTTCCAGCTCTTTGACAGTGTTGCATTTCTTTCTAAAGGATGTGATAACTTCAGATTCTGCAGAAATAGAAGGTGAAGACGTTAAACAGTGCTTAATTCCACTCAGCCACATGATTGCCGTTTAGATCCTGAGGTTGGCTTCTAGAAAACTCTCTCCATCTCATCTTTTTCATCTCCTCTCCATGATAAGATAGACTGGTATAAACCAGAGCAGAGTTCAAGGAAGTGTTCCCAGGGCACTACCCATGATTCCCACCCCTTACCCTGCTCCCTTAGACAGTGACTGAGAGTGCTCCTCACTAAAACTGACATTCCCCACTGCTCTATCTCTGCCCTTTATACCCAAACCCTGATCTGTATACAAATCTGGGACTTGCCCACCAAGTATTAATGAAACTGTTAAAGCCAAACAGTTGGAGAACCAGGGGGATGGAGAGGGTTTAATGATGCCTTCAAAGTGCATTTTTACATGGAATAATACTATCCATCTACAAGGAAAAAGTTACCTGCATTTTCAGGAAAGTGATAATTAATATATACAAAAGAAAACAAGGTATTGATTGAGTAGGCCTGCCTTAGAGTGTATTTGAAAAAAATATAATCAGATGAATCACACTGCATGCTCATGGGTCATGATGCTCTTTATACATGAGTCCATGAGCTCATGCTAGCCAGGATTGGTCTTTTCTCACCACCAAGGAATTTATCCAGGTTACCTGGACATATTTGCTAACTTTTTAATGAAATCCCCATGTATTATTATCAAACAAATAATTGTGGAAATGAGGGATGGAGACTATTTGATATAGTCTTACATTTTTTCTCTTTTGGGTTAGGAATATGAATACAGTTTTTTTCCCCTCCTTTTAAAAAATTGACTAGTGAAAGACTAGAGATATCTTCAAGTAAATTAGAGATCCCAAGGGAATAATTCATACAAAGATGGGCTCCATAAAGGACAGAAATTGTATGGACCTTGCCTGGAGAATCCCAGGGACGGGGCAGCCTGGTGGGCTGCCGTCTATGGGGTCACACAGAGTCGGACATGACTGAAGTGACTTAGCAGCAGCAGTAGCAGCAACAGAAGCAGAAGATATTAAGAAGAGGTGGCAAGAATACACAGAACTGTACAAAAAAGATCTTCAGGACCCAGATAATCATGATGACGTGATCACTCACCTAGAGCCAGACATCCTGGAATGTGAAGTCAAGTGGGCCTTAGAAAGCATCACTATGAACAAAGCTACTGCAGGTGATGGAATTCCAGTGAGCTATTTCAAATCCTAAAAGAAGATGCTGTGAAAGTGCTGAACTCAATATGTCAGCAAATTTGGAAAACTGAGCAGTGGCCACAGGACTGGAAANTGGACTGTAAAGAAAGCTGAGTGCCGAAGAATTGATGCTTTTGAGCTGTGGTTTTGGAGAAGACTCTTGAGAGTCCCTTGGACTGCAAGGAGATCCAACCAGTCCATCCTAAAAAGAAATCAATCCTGAATGTCTGTTGGAAGGACTGATGCTGAAGCTGAAACTCTAATACTTTGGCCACCTGACATGAAGAGCTAACTCACTGGAAAAGACCCAGATGCTGGGAAAGCAGGAGGAGAAGGAGACACCAGAGGACGAGATGGTTGGATGGCATCACCGACTCAATGGACTTGCGTTTGGGTGGACTCTGGGAGTTGGTGATAGACAGGAAGGCCTGGCATGCTGCAGTCCATGGAGTCACAAAGAATTGTACATGACTGAGCAACTGAACTGAACTTTTAAAAATTGAAGTATACAGTCCATGGGATCACAAAGAATCAGATATGACTGAGCAACTGAGTGCAGTACAGCACATAGTTGATTTACAATGTTGTGTTTCTGTGTATAGCACAGTGATTCAGTTATACATACGAAGTGAAGTGAGGCAAAAGCCACTCAGTCGTGTCTGACTCTTTGTGATCTCTTGGACTATACAGTCCCTGGAATTCTCCAGACCAGAATACTGGAGTGGGTAGCCATTCCTTTCTCCAGCGGATCTTCCCAACCCAGGGATCAACTCAAGTCTCTCATATTGTAGGCAGATTCTTTGTCAGCTGAGCCACAAGGGAATCCAGGAATACTGAAGTGGGCAGCCTGTCTCTTCTCCAGCACATCATCCTGACCAGGAATCAAACCAGAGTCTCCTGCATTGCAGGTGGATCCTTTACCAACTGATCAGGGAAGCCATACATATATATATATAAAATATTCTTTCCCATTATGGTTTATCACAGGATATTGAATATTGTTCCCTGTGCTATACTGTAGGACCTTGGTTACTCATCCTGTAATACTTTGCATTGGATAAGCCCAAACTCCCAATCCTTGCTTCCTCCACTCTCTTCCCCCTTGGCAACTAAAAGTCTCTTCTGTATGTTATGAACATGGTATCTTGAACAAAGTAAGAACCACCACAAATTTGAAGAAGTTGAAGAGTTTGTTTTATATGTCTGTCACTGACATTCAAAATATTTATATTATAAATAATTTAGGTACCACTTTAAGCTAGTTTTCTTTTCCTTGTGTCTTAAAGGATACAAGGTTATCTAATGAACACTTTACTGTACTCATCAGACAAGTAGTTATTTACTCAATGTGTCTTTCTTATCTGAGTGTACAGTCCAGGGAGGGCAGGACAAATACATCCTTGAGGCTCAGTATAGTCCTAGGAACATGCATGCTTAGTCACTCAGTCATGTCTGACTCTTTACGACCCCATGGACTGTAGCTTGTCAGGTTCCTCAGTCAATGGAATTCTCCTAGCAAGAGTACTGGAATGGGTTGCCATTTCCTTCTCCAGGGGATATTCCCAACGCAGGGACTGAACCCTGTCTCCTGTGTCTCCTGCATTGCAGGCAGATTCTTAACATGCTGAGCCTTGGAAAATAGTAGGTAATAATACATATATATCTGTTGACAGATTGGCTGACTTTCTGGCTTGATAAGTAAATATTGGTAAAATAGTATTTATAATTGAAGAAAATCACTCATTTTCTAGGATAAAATTTCTGACTCTTTAATGATAATTTAATTTAGTTCTTATTTGTTTTGTCAGTTAGGTACTTTGACTTATATCAATGGTTGTTTTCAGATTACTGTTCCTGAATCCATTCAAAAAAATTAAATATTGAATTGTGGAAACAGCATTTTGTAAGAATTTAAAGTTACTCTCTAACACATAGCTTCAAAATACCTGTAGCCATTGTGTGTGCATGCTCAGTTGCTCAGTCATGTCTGACTCTTCATGACCCCATGAACTTTAGCCCACCAGGCTCCTCTGTCCATGGTATTTTCCAGGCAAGAATACCAGAGTGGGTTGCCATTTCCTACTCCAGTAGTCATTGTGTAGTTTGTTCTTTTAAAAGTATCTTAATAAACTTAAGTAATGAATTTTTACACAACAATGTAATTCTACATTCAGTCGTAGAATTCATTCAATGAAATGAATCCAGTTCACTCTATTAAGACATATTTGTGAGAAAGGGAAAAGATTTCTTATAATATTTAAAAATGGATATATGTTTGCATATTATACACTGAATACTTAGAATTATTGTTGAGTCACTAAAGAAAAACTACTCCATTTTTTAACTGCTGTATTTTTTATTGTTTCAAAAAGTTGGCTATAGTCTTCACATTTTTATTAGATTAATTTCAACTTGGAAATACTTGATCAGATGATATTTTATTGACTAGTAATGACATGGTTCTCATTTAAATGTTTTACATTCTTTCACATAATAAACTGACTTCCCTTAGAGAAGTGGTGAAAGTGAAAGCTTTCAAAAAACTCAGAATAGCATCTATTTAACGTGTCTAATCTTTTCCAAATAGAAAGAACAAACTGCACCAGATTTGACACCAGACTTGACCACAGAATTATTCTCTTAATATTGGCGGGGGAAATATCTTAAACTACCATAAAAAAAAATAGTATGCTGAGTTCCCCTAAGTATGAAGAAACTTTGGCATAGTGAGGCTATCTGTTATGTACTTGAATGTGTCACCAATAAGTGAGATTTCTGATGTAGAGAACTATTAATGCTTCAGATTGTTGCCAAACATAATATGAAGAACCACTTACTCAGACACCTGATCTTTAGAATGCAGCATCGTTTGTAACAATTTTAACGCTAACTAAGTACACTTTGATGAGACAGCATTTAATAAAATGCTCATTAATTTCATCATTAGCAAGGGTATGCTAAGAAGTAAGCCAGTTTCTTATGTCACGCCCAATTAGCATCCCATGCTAGTAATCCCATTAGTATTGTTGAATTCACTAATGGAAAAACTAATGGGCATGCTACCAGGGCACATTAATTGGGCACGACACCAGTTCTGGCTTTAATTATTAAACTACGATAATGAAATGTGTGTTTGTAAAATATTAAAATGTTGAAATTGGGTTGAAGAAAATAGAATATGTAGAAAGAAAGTTATATGGAAAGTCAACTTATAAAGATGTGAGAACTTATCAAAGTGGTCATATTTCTAGCTGATTGAGTTACCTATAAAAGTTGGGGTATTGTCCATGTGAGAAGCAAACCCTCTCCTACTCATGGGAATTTAAAACCTCTTTTTTGATAATATGAAATCCTGTATGTCATACATGTTGTCATACTCTGTATGAGGCCTGACAGGAGCCAATTAAATGGATAGAATGGACAGGGTATGTTGCTGAAGCTATTTTAGAGAAATATAAACAAATGTTTTACTGACAATGGTGTGATTAATACTGCACTTTTGTGATATTAAACCATTACCATATTACATCAGATAATTGTCAGTTTTATCAGTTTTGAAAACCAGTATAGCAAATAATTAGAATTTGGTGAAACAGTCCAAGTAATTTAAACATTTATTTTGTAATATTTTATCCAATCTGTTTTTGGTTTTGTTTTGTTTTCAAAATTTTGTATTGATTGAAGTTAATTATCTCTGGTGGTTCAGCTGGTAAAGAACCTGCCTGCCAATGCAGGAGGCGCAAGAAACATGGGCTCATTCCCTGGTTTGGGAAGATCCCCTGGAGGAGGAAACGGTAACCCACTCCAGTACTCTTGCTTGGAAAATTCTATGGACAGAGGGGCCTGGCAGGCTACAGTCCCATGGGGTTGCAAAGAGTTGGACATGACTGGGGATGCTCACACAATTATTGCTAAGGAGATCTACTTTATTAACAAAGAAAGCAAAAATTATTTTCCTTTAGAAGGTTTAGAGTAATTTTCTTTTTTTTTTTTCTTTAATCATAGTAGGTGTAAATGATGATGGTGAAAGTGAAAAGTGAAAGTGAAGTCACTCAGTCATGTCCGACTCTTTGCAACTCCATGGACGGTAACCTACCAGGCTCCACGGTCCATGCGATTTTCCAGGCAAGAATAATGGAGTGGGCTGCCATTTCCTTCTCCGGGGGATCTTCCCAACCCAGGGATCAAACCTGGGTCTCCTGCATTGCAGACAGACGCTTTACTCTCTGAGCCACTAGGGAAGCCCAAATGATGATGGTAACAAAGTTGAAATATATTTTACTTAGTCTTATGTGTTCACTAACATTTAAAAACGTACCATTGTGCTAACCATGATATACATGCCCCCAAACTGTTAAGATGAAAGGGATCTCTTCTCTTTATTTTCTTACCCTCACTTCCTCTGAGCTAATCTCTAAATACCTGCCATTTCCTGATTTTATCCACTTAGGAACTCCTTTTTAACTTTGATACTATTACCTTAAGCAAAAGTACAAATGCTTGATTTTAGACTACAAATCATTAAGTACTAAGTTTAACCACAATACTCATGTTAAAGGTATTAGTAACTAGTTTTTTAATTTAAACTTTTTATTTTATATTGGTGTATAGCCAACTTACAATGTTGTGATAGTTTTGGGTAGACAGCAAAGGGACTCAGCCATACATATACATCTGTCTATTCTCCAAACTTCCCTCACCCTATGCTGCCACCGAACATTGAGCAGAGCTCCGTGTGTGGTACAGTAGGTCCGTGGTTATCGTTTTTAAATATAGCAGTGTGTACATACCTGTCCCAAACTCTCTATCCCTTTCCCTCATGCTGCCCCCCTGGCAACAATAAATTCATTCTCTAAGTCTGTGAGCATGTTTTGTAAATAAGCTCATTGGTATCTTTTTTTTTTTTTTGATTCTACACATAAGGGATATTGTATGAGATTTTTCCTTCTCCATCTGATTTTCTTCACTCAATATGATAATCTCTAGTAACTAACTTTTAATGTGAATCTAATTCCTTCTTGGAGTTCATAGTGTAGTGAAGGTAAAAGAAACGAATTTGCCACACTTTTTACTATCTTTAGAGCAGAATCATTTGAATAGTACTTTATTAGTTTCAAAATCTTGTCTTTTTTATATTTCTGGCTCCAAATTTAAAATATTAGAATAGAAAATTCATTACCTTTTGTTTGAGTATAGTTACTTATGTTTGAGTATAGTTACTCAAAATCCAAGTCTACTTATAAGAGATTTTCATTCTGAAGAGAAGTTTTTTTTTCAGATTTGAGTCTCATGGTGATGCAGAAGTACATCAGAGAAATGCCAGAATGATGTATCAACTTTAACTTTGAGTTCTGTTTGAAATGTGTACATGCTTGCCTCAGGATTGTGTTGAAATTTGTAAAGTGGTTTCTAACAAATATGCAATATATGTATGAGTAACACGTATATAAAGACGCTTCCTCCTTGGAAGAAAAGCTATGACCAACCTAGACAGCATGTTAAAAAGCAGAGATGTTACTTTGCCAACAAAGGTCCATCTAGTCAAAGCTTTTGGTTTTTCCAGTAGTCATGTACGGATGTGAGAGTTGGACCATAAAGAAAACTGAGTGCTGAAGAATTGATGCTTTTGAACTGTGGTGTTGGAGAAGACTCTGGAGAGTCCCTTGGGCTACCAGGAGATCAAACCAGTCAATCCTAAAGGAAATCAGTCCTGAATATTCATCGGAAGAACTGATGCTGAAGGTTAAACTCCAGTACTTTGGCCACCTGATGTAAAGAACTGACTCATTAGAAAAGACCCTGATGCTGGGAAAGATTGAAGGCAGGAGGAGAAGGGGATGACAGAGGATGTGATGGTTGGATGGCATCACCAACTCGATGGACATGAGTTGGAGCAAGCTCAGGGAATTGGTGATGGACAGGGAAGCCTGGCATGCTGTAGTCCATGGGGTCGTAAAGAGTCAGACATGACTGAATGAATGAACTGACTGAACATGTATATTTACTCACTGATTTTTTTTTCACTCATTCATTCCCTTAAGGGATCTGCAGTGGAAATTACCACAACTAATGATGATGGTAAACAATACAGTGATGGCAAATGGCATGAGATAATTGCTATTAGGCATCAAGGTTTGGGCCAAATCACACTTGATGGGCTGTTCACAGGTAAGATCTTCCTTGACAAATATGAATGCCTCTATTGATATGCTGATGTTGCCATACTCTTCTGTGTTTTTATTTCTTCATCTCTTTTTTCACCTGTTTATTCCTTCTTCATCTAAATTGCTGTTGATTTTGCTTTTGGGGTGTTCTTAAAATGATGAAATCTTGGCAACTGTTTTCTCTTCTATTCACGGTTCAATAAGAACAAAGTCATCAGTATCAATTTTGTGTCATTTTCAGGTCTTTGTAATTTGCAAAGGCTCTGACTTAGTTTTGGTTTTCTTTTACTTGCAAAGAGGGAAGCCATGGAAGAATTTTGAAAGGAGGATGACATGATATGACTTCTTTCTTTAAAATTAACACTCTAGGTCCTCTTTGGAGAATAAATTTTAAGGGGAACAAAGATGGAAGTATGGACCTAAGACAAACAGATGTTTCTCCAGCAAAGATGGGTTTATTCAGAATCAGCAAAGAATTTCAGTTCAGAGTCTACAATCTTTTTTATTAATATATTTTTAAATTTTTTTTATTGAAGGATAATTGCTTTACAGAGTTTTGCTGTTTTCTATCAAACCTCAACATGAATCAGCCATAGATATACATATATGCCCTCCCTTTTGAACCTCCCTCCCATCTCCCTCCCCATCCCACCCCTCTAGGTCTGTCTCTTATACACATCTAGATGTGTATAAGAGACAGCTTCATGACCCCATGAACTTTAGCCCACCAGGCTCCTCTGTCCATGGAATTNTCCCTTTTGAACCTCCCTCCCATCTCCCTCCCCATCCCACCCCTCTAGGTTGATACAGCGCTCCTGTTTGAGTTTCCTGAACCATACAGAAAATTCCCATTGGCTGTCTATTTTACATATGGTAATTAAGTTTCCATGTTACTCTTTCCATACATCTCACCCTCTGCTCCCTTCTCCCCATGTCCATATGTCCATTCTCTGTCTGTTTCTCCATTGCTACCCTGTAAATAAATTCTTCACTACCATTTTTCTATATTCCATATATATGTGTTAGAATATGATATTTATCTTTCTGTTTCTGACTCACTTCACTCTGTATAATAGCTTCTAGGTTCATCCACCTCATCAGAACAGACTCAAATGTGTTCCTTTTTTGGCTGAGTAACATTCCATTGTGTATATGTACCACAACTTCTTTATCCATTCATTTGTCGATGGGCTTCTAGATTGCAATCTTGGTGCCATATGTAGCCCCCATACAGCAATGGAAGATAAACTCTTTTATAGAGTGGAAAAAGAAGTTTGAAGAGCTGTAGTAAACAAGCATGTGTCTTTTCATTGGCCAAGTCATTGCCAAGAAAGAAGAATCTTTTTCCTGTTAGACTCATCACATGAGAGTTCCTCTTTCTGGCCTTCCAGATCTATTTAACTGAAGTTTCTTTTTGTTATTTTTTATATTTCCCCTCCCTTGATCAAGGTTTCTCTTTCAGAGTATGACTGATCAAGAGTCAGATTTTCTAGTTTCAATGGCTTTTTTCTCCTTAACTTCAGGAACTACCTTTCCCGGCTATGGTGTCTCATATCAGAGGGGAATAGCACAGGTTGGAAAATTACTGAGTTCATATTTGAGTAGCAAAGGGAGGTAGAAGGGAGAACTCTCAGACAGTTTGTATCTACAGTCCTTGTTCTGTATTATCAAGATCATGGACACTGGAGATGATCTGAAGCATTATGTCATCACCAATGTTTAGCAGTAAATTTCCAACAAACCTGGTTCAACCATCTTCAGGAAGTTGCCTTGTCAGATGTCATCTTCTGCTTCAGTTATAGGAAATAATTATTTTAATATCACCAGATTATTTGAGCTTCCTTTAGAATTTGGAGCTTTCTTTAGGCGTGTCACCTGAGTCCAGGAATCTATTCCTTGGACTTCCGTGGCACAAGGCTTGCTTAGCAATACCTGAAGAAGCCTTCTCTGGTGAAAAAAGTTCTTCTGGAGGTATTTTTTCCAATAGATAAAATCTTCAGGTTGGAAAGTCTTCATCTCTTGAGAGCACAGTATAAAAAGATTGCTCTACCAAAACATGGTTATTTTTAATAGGAGAAATTTGTCCTTTGTGTTATTGGAATATCTCTCCTTTTTCAGTTGGAGGCCAAAAAAAGCAGGAATCAAGTGTGTTGGGTGTCCTGCAACTGTTTCAAAGGGTGAGAATTTTTGAGTTCCAAAAAGTGTGGATCTGAGATTTAGAGGGACCAATAGCAATGCTTTGGGCCAAGGTCCTTGTAGGACCTCTACTAATTTTGCCAGTTGAGTATTAATAATGCCATTACTGTGATCAGCTGAACCACAGAATTGAGAGTGGTAAGCACAGTGAAAGTGTTGTAAAACTGCCAAACAGCACAGACTTGCTGAAGTACTTGGACAGTAAAATAGGTTCCTCAATCACTTTTAAGTGTGTCTAGATCTAAGTGTAGCCCTTGTTCTGATATCAGTTGCCCTAAATATCAAACCTGCTTTTGGGCAAACTGCAATATTTCTTTGGTGATCTTATGTCCCTTTAAGGCTAACAGCTTTAGTAAATGGTTGCTGTCTTCCTGTGAGCAGGCTGAAGAAGATCAAAGAGGCAAATCATTCACACATGCAACAAAGTAGAATGCCCTTAGGTTTTCTCACAGATGAAATAGCATCATTACAGGAACTAGTATGCAGATAATAAAGCCTTGAGCTTTCTAATCTTCTATTATAGACTTTATGCCTTGAAGGGCTTCTATACGTATAGGGTATTGATTAATTCTGGGAAGAGATTTTGAAGGATCTACTTGAATCTAGATGGGAGGGGGCATGCTGTGAATTTTGCCAACATCAGTTGGAGATTTTGCCCATAAGGATGGTGGAGACTGATTCAATAGGGACAAATGATCAGTGTTTCCAAAACCATCTCTAGAACCGTCAAAGACAGAACAAATAAAAGATGCCAAAGGGTTATTTAATTCAACTGGCTGTTTATTTTGATGACTATTCTGAAATTCAAGAATTATTTCTCCCTTTTGGAACATTAGCAATAGTAATCATCCCTAATAAATGGGTAGGAAGAGAGAAACTAAGGAGAAAAAGGCATGTATCTCTCAAAGGGCCTAAAGGAAAGGGAATAGGCCCTAGAGAGAAGACCCTCTTTAGATTTGTTAGAGATCCTCACTATTTGAACTGTTTTAGGACTTGGAGGCAGAGGGTTCTTTACAGTCGTGAGGTAATTATAAACCAGAGTATATGACTGGTGTCAGGACTAGAAGAGATTCAACCCCAATCTTAAGAAACATTTCCCCAAGCTGATTAAGATGGAGGATTAGGAGGAGCCCCTGTAGTTCCTAGTGGCAGGAGGCTGGAAAGGTTTTTATAAAATTTTATTAGAGATGACTGCACTCATTGGTTATGTATTGTCTATGACTGCTTGAGGCTGTATAGTCTACAGACTAAAATACATACTACCTGGCTCGAAATTTCCAGAAGAGTTTTGCTAAACCCTAGTGTAGAGCATGACTGTGAGGTTTGGGATTTGAGCAACTGGAAGAATGTAACTGCCATAACTAGGATGGGCAAGCTAGTTGGAGAGGCAGATTCAGAGGAAAATGTCCAGAGTTTGGTTTGAACATGTTAAGTGTTAGATACCTATGAGGCATCCCAGTGGAAATATCATGCTGAGTCCTGGATCCCAGTACATTTAGAGAGGAGTTCCAGATTAGAGACAAAAACGGGGAGTTACCAGCTCAGGATGTATTTAAAGCCACAGTCCCAGATATAAGTAGAGATCATTAGAGTAGTTTGGCTCTGGGGGAAAAAAGAATGCTATTCTCACAAATAATGATGGAGTTAGTTAGGAATTTCTAACTTTTCTAAATTTCTAACATTTCTCTCTGAATCTGCTTCTCCAACTAGCTTCCCCAGCCTAGATATGCCACTTACATTCTTCCAGTTGCTCAAATCTCAAACCTCGCAGTCATGCTCTACATTAGGGCTTAGCAAAACTCTTCTGGAAAGAGCCAGGTAGTATGTATTTTAACAGGAGATTTGCATTGGTATGCAGCACATGGAGGGACCCAGGCCCTTTCAGAGTTCTCACAGGTGTCTGGCTCTCTCTTTATCCTTTTAGAGGACTTTTGGTGTTTATGCAGGTGGTAAGGAGATCTGGGAACAGAGGAGGTCTGGGTTATTCTAACATCAAGATGTTGAGATGATGATTAAGAACCAGTGAAGGAAAGTAACCAATAGCAGCGAACCAAGAGGGAGGTGCATCCAGAAGCACAAGGAAGGGTTTACTCATTCGTTAAATTTGTAGAATAGATTGTCCTGCTGAAGTTGGAGTTCTCATCTGCTTTTCCATCCACAGGCTCTTCAGCCACCATGGATGGTGGTACTGTTATTGGAGAGAACACAGGAGTGTTTGTGGGTGGGCTGCCACAGGGTTACACCATCCTCAGAAAAGATTCTGGTGAGTTTGGGGAAAGTATACCATTTATATGTTGTCTTCATAATTGGGGCTCCCCTGGTGGCTCAGCAGTAAAGAATCCTCCTGCAATTTAGGAGATGTGGGTTCCATCTGTGGGTCAGGAAGATCCTCTAGGGAAGGAAGTGGCAACCCATTCAGTATTCTTGTCTGAGAAATCCCATGGACAGAGGAGCCTGGCAGGCTACAGTCCACAGGGCTGTAAAAGAGTCAGATATGACTTAGTGAATAAACACCATCACCACCACAATTTAGCATAGAATCAAACTATATCATTTTAAAGTATGGATAATAATATTATTTCCTATCTTGTGCTGTATTTCCTACATCACTATGTCAAAAATTTCCTTTAGATCTCTTATTTTCTAAAGGAACCATGTATTACTTGTATTTAAATTCATAGAACCCAGTTCTTGATATATCAAAGAAGGTAATTAAACTTTTGCTGAAATAAATTCTACTAATTTAAGTCAAAGTTTTATAATTTGGGGGTCAAAGGTATGAAAAACTTTGAATTTTGGAGAGGAATTTAAATCCTCAAGACTGATTATAGTTACCTCCTCAGAAATGCCTGTAGAGAGTGGAGAGTTTTCATTTAGTCACTCTAGACTGGAGGCGAAGTCTCCTGAAAGCATTCACGCACACGCGCACACACACACGCACACACACACACACACACACACAGAAAGAGAGAGTTATTTTCCCAAGCATGCTTCTTAGGTGACACTAGTGGCAAAGAATCTGCCTGCCGATGCAGGAGATGCAAGAGACACGGGTTCGATCCCTGGTTTGGGGAGATCCCTAGAGTGGAAAATGTTAACCCACTCCAGCATTCTTGCCTGGACAATTCCATGGACATAGGAGCCTAGCAGACTACCTTCCATGGGGTCACAAAGAGCTGGACACAGCTGAGCCACTCACACACACACACACACACACTCACACATATGCTTCTTGGCTCTGGTATATGCAGGAACCAGGAGGAGAGCATACACCAGTACCAACTACCCCTCCTGTAGAGGACATCACTCCATTATAAATAAATCCTTTGACATTGTGCATATAAATTGATTTTGTGAGACACTGATCACTGGTAAATACCTTCCCTAAGATCAGGTCGCGAACTCAAAAGCTGAGAATTCAGCTTTGCACTCACTTGTAAGGACACTGGCATATAAAATGCAACCTCAGCTTCAGGTGCCTTCTTGCCCTCTCTACATTTTTTTTCTTGCTCTCTAATTCTATTATTTGTTCACTTTTTCTCTTTCCCAACCCCTTATTACCACCCTATTTACTGTGTCCATAATCCCCACACTTGGTCTGGGGAGTTCAAAAATTAAGTGTAACATTATATTAATGCCTTAAAATTGGTGGCTCAGATGGTAAAGAATCTGCCTGCAATATGAGAGACCTAGGTTCCATTCCTGGGTTGGGAAGATGCCCTGGGGAAGAGGATGGCTACCCACTCCAGTGTTCTTGACTGGAGTATCCCCATGGACAGAGGAGCCTGGTGGGCTACTGTCAATGTGATCGCAAAGAGTTGGACATGACTGAGTGACTAAGCACACACATTGCTTTACTTGTATAGCAGACTGATTTCATAATGCTGAGGAGACTAAATTATAAAATATAGATCGTATAGATAGACTTGCTTTAAATCTTGCTTTTAAAATGTGTTATATTGTCCTGGGTGTTCATTGGAAGGACTGATGCTGAGGCTGAAACTCCAATACTTTGGCCACCTCATACAAAGAGCTGACTCACTGGAAAAGACACTGATGCTGGGAGGGATTGGGGGCAGGAGGAGAAGGGCATGAGATGAGGGATGAGATGGCTGGATGGCATCACAGACTCGATGCACATGAGTCTGGGTGAACTCCGGGAGCTGGTGATGGACAGGGAGGCCTGGCGTACTGTGATTCATGGGGTCGCAAAGAGTCAAACACAACTGAGTGACTGAACTGAACAGAATTGCACTTTTATTTTTAAGACCAGAAGCAGATGAAAACTCCTTGTTAATTCAAGAGACAGTGATCTTCCTATTACTATAAAACCAAAAAGTTTTTGTGCAAATATCTCTTTCTCCAGATAAGATGACTCTGAACCAGAGCATAGCATGCCAATTATTAGCACTTACCGTAGCTTTTGGCATGGGTGTTTATGTGAGTTATTAAGAAGTTTATAGGAAGAAGGCAATGAGACCTATAGCCTCTTTCTTTTACTTTAATGGCACATCAAATTAATTGCTTGAAAAAATTTCTCACAGTACATATTTCTTGATATCTATCAACCCCTGCAGACATAGTCCAAAAGGGTTTTGTGGGCTGTCTCAAGGATGTGTATTTTATGAAGAATTTTAATCCCTCTGCTACTTGGGAGCGTCTGGTTTGGCAGAGTTCTGAGGAGCAAACCAATGTGCATAATGACTGGGAGGGATGCCCCGCTTCACTCCAAGAGGGAGCCCAGTTTCTAGGGACAGGTAAGAGTCTAAAACAGACATTGGTCACTGCTTAACTTGCATGTTCTATCTTTGGTATAATTTAGTCTCCCCTGATCTGATTATTTTGACCTCATATGAACCTACTGTCACAGAAACGCCTAGTTATGTCATGATGCCCATACACATATTTTCAATGTCTGAATATATTATATAAATTGTAAGATTCATAAATACATATTCATGTGTAAGATCTCTGACAGTTTTGAGTTTACATCTGATAGTGACACTAATGCCCATTTGTAAGTCCATTGTTTACTTAGAATATAGTTTTACTTAGATATTTCAAAGGAATTTTGTTTTGTCAGGCTAATCTATATATCTGTTGTATCCCATTATACAGACCAGTAGTTTTCCTAAGAGTAAAATTTCAGCTATGTAATGGGGTAAGTAGGTCCTTAAGGGAGAGCTAGAGAATGTAACCATCATCATTGCCATTGCTCCAGAGGCTGTGGTGAAGGGGAGGTGAGGTGTCCCCAGCATAACCCCAACCTACAGTCTCTGTCTAGCAGCCACTCAGGGTAAGGATTGGAAGGGAATATGGTGGCTTGACCAAACATAGCTTGTTTTTCAATGACAGCCCACTATTGCCTGCTATGTTTATGGCTAAGTTGGTTAGATATTAAGTTTGTTAAACTACCTTCAGAACAGAAAGTTAAATAATATCATACTTTGTGCACTTTTTCATTGTTTTTTTCTCATCACTGTCATTTGCCAGATTTTCTCTTATGTCAATGCAACTTATTGTTAATAGTTACATAATAGTAAAACAGTAATAGTCTTAATTGTATATGGATCACTGCCTTTTCATGACAAAGGGGCTTGTATAACTCACTGAAGCTATGAGCCATGCCATGCAGGGTCACCCAAGTCAGATGGGTCATGGTGAAGAGTTCTGATAAGACGTGATCCACTAGAGGAGGGAATGGCAAACCACTCCAGTATATTTGCCATGAGAACCCCATGAACTGTATAAAAAGACCAAAAAAAAAAAAAAAAACCAAAAGATGAGCCTCCCAGGTTGGAAGTTGTCCAATATGCTATTTGGGAAGAGCAGAGGACAGTTACTAATAGCTCCAGAAAGAAGGAAATAGCTGGGCCGAAGCAGAAATGATGCTCACTTGTGGATGTGTCTGTGATGAAAGTAAAATCCAATGTTGTAAAGAACAGTGCTGCATAGGAACCTGGAATGTTAGGACCATGAATCAAGGTAAATTGGATGTGGTCAAGCAGGAAATGGGCTTTCCTGGTGGCTCAGTGGGTAAAGAATCCATCTGCAATGTGGGAGACCTGGGTTCAATCCCTGGGTTCAGAAGATCCCCTGGAGAACCACTGCCCACTCCAGTATTCTGGCCTGAAGAATTCCACGGACAGTATAGTCCATGGGGTCACAAAGAGTCGGACACGACGGAGCAACTCTCACTTCACTTCACTTCAAGCAGGAGATAGCAAGAATAAACATCAGCATCTTAGGAATCAGTGAACTAAAATGGATGGGAATGGGTGAATTTAACTCAGATGACCATTACATCTTCTACTGTAGGCAGGAAATGGAGTAGCCCTTATAATCAACAAAAGAGTCTGAAATGCAGTACTTGGGTGCAACCTCAAAAAAGACAGAATGATCTCAACTCGTTTCCAAGGCAAACCATTCAGCATCACAGAAATCCAAGTCTATGCCTCAACCACTAATGGTGAAGAAGCTGAAGTGATCAGTTCTATGATATGATGAATATGACCTAAAAGTTCTATGACCTAAAAGACCTCCTAGAACTAACACCAAAAATAAATGTCCTATTCATCATAAGGGATTGGAATGCAAAAGTAGGAAATTAAGAAATACTTGGAGTAATGGGCAGGTTTGGCCTTGGAGTACAAAATGAAGCAGGGTAAAGGCTAACATAAATCTGCCAAAATAATACACTGATCATAGCAAACACTTTTTTTTTTTCAACAGCACAAGAGACAAGTTTACACATGGACATCACCAAATAGTCAATACTGAAATCAGATTGATTACATTCTTTGTAGCCAAAGATAGAGAAGCTATATACAGTCGACAGAAACAAGACTTGGAGCTGACTGTGGCTCACATCATCAGCTTATCATAGCAAAGTTCAGGCTTAAAATAAAGAAAGTGGGGAAAATGACTAGGCCAGTTGGGTAAGACTTAAATCCCCTACAAATACAGTGGAGGTGACAAACAGATTCAAGGGATTAGATCTAGTAAACAGAGTGCCTGAAGAACTATGGACAGAGGTTCATAATATTGTATAGAAGGCAGCAAGCAAATCATTGCAAAGAAAAAGAAATGCAGGAAGGCAAAGTGGTTGTCGAAGGAGGCTTTACAAATAGCTGAGGAAAGAGAAGTGAAAAGCAAGGGAGAAAGGGAAAGGTACACTCAACTAAATGCAGAGTTCCAGGGAATAGCAAAGAGAGACAAGAAGGCCTTCTTCAGTGAAAAAGTCAAAGAAACAGAGAAAAACAGCAGAAGAGAAAGACTAGAGATCTCTCCAAGAAAATTGGAATTATCAAAGGAACATTTCATCCAAAGATGGGCACAATAAAGGACAGAAATTGTAAAGACATAATAGAACCCGAAGAGATCAAGAAGAGATAGCAAGAATAAACAGAAGAACTGTACAAAAAAGTTCTTAATGACCCGGATAACCTCAATGGTGTGGTTACTCACCCAGAGCCCAATATTCTGGAGTATGAAGTCAAGTGGGCCTTAGGAAGCACTGCCGCCAATAAAGCTAGTGGAGGTGACGGAATTCCAGAAGAGCTAATTAAAATACTAAAAGATGATTCTATTAAAGTGTTGCACTCAGTATGTCAGCAAATTTGGAAAACCCCACACTGGCCACAGGACTGAAAAAGGTCAATCCTCTTCCCAGTTCCCAAGTAGGGAAGTATGAAAGAATGTTCAAACCACCAAACAATTGCACTCATGCCCCATACTAGTAAGATTATGCTCAAAATCCTTCAAGTTAGGCTTTAGCATTATATGAACCAAGAAATTCCACATGTTCAAGCTGAGTTTAGAAAAGGCAGAGGAACCAGAGCTCAAATTTCAACATTCACTGGATCATAGAGAAAGCAAGAGAATTCCAGAAAAATATCTACCTCAGTTTCATTTACTATGCTAAAGCCTTTGACTGTGTGGATCATAACAAACTGGAAAACTCTTAAAGATGAGAATACTAGACCATCTTATCTGTCTCCTAAGAAACTTGTATGCAGGTCAAGAAGCAACAGTTAGAACCTTGTATGAAACAACTAACTGGTTCAGGATTGAGAAAGGAGTACAACAAGGCTGTGTATTTTCACCCTGTTATATAACTTATACACAGAGCATGTCATGTGAAATGCCAGGCTACGTGAGTTACAAGCTGGAAACAAGATTGCTGGGAGAAATATCAGCAACTTCAGATATGCAGATGATACCACTCTAATGGTACCTGCGAAGAGGAACTATAGAGCCTCTTGATGATAGTGAAGGAGGAGAGTGAAAAAGCCAGCTTAAAACTAAGTATTAAAATACTGAGATGATGGCATATGGTCCCATCACTTCATGGCAAATAGGTGGAGAAAAGGTGAAAGCAGTGACAGATTTCTTCTTCTTGGGCTTGAAAATCACTGCAGATGGTGACTGCAACCATGAAATTAGAAGACGATTGCTTCTTGGCCAGAAAGCTGTGACAAACCTAGATGGTGTGTTAAAAAAAAGTTAAAGACATCAGTTTGCCAACAAAGGTCCATATAGTCAAGGCTATGGTCTTTCCAGTAGTCATGTATGGATGTGAGAGTTGGATCATAAAGGAGAATTGATGCCATCAAACTGTGGTGTTGGAGAAGAGTCTTGAGAGTCCTGGGACAACAAGGAGATCAAATAAGTCAATCTTAAAGGAAATCAAACCTAAATATTCATTGGAAGGATTGATGCTGATGCTGAAGCTCCATTACTTTGGCGACCTCCTGTGAAGAGCTAACTCAATGGAAAAGACCCAACTCATTGGAAAAGACCCTGGTGCTAGAAAGAATTGAAGGCAGGAGAAGAGAGCGACAAGGGATGAGATGGTTGGAGGGCATTGCCAGTTCAATGGACATGAACTTGGGCAAACTCCGGGAGATGGTGAGGGACCGGGAAGCCTGGCTTGCTGTAGTCCACAGGGTCACGGAGGGTTGGACATGACTTAGTGACTGACAACACAGCAAAATAGTCTTAATTGTCCATGAATTAGTAAATTGCTTCCTCTTAAAAGATACGTGAAGCTCATTCTTCCACTTCTTTATAGTTACAAGGTGATTTTCTTGACGTTGATCTGCATCTTCTTTTGTGAGAGATTTATTCAGTGACAGAATATGACCTGAGGTTGTCTTATGACCCCCTAAAGAAGCTAACAGTATTGCTCTGCACATGCTAATTTGCACATGTTGTTTTCTCTAAAGGGTTCCTGGAGCTTTATCCATACTTGTTTCATGGTGGAATGGACTTTGAAATTTCTTTTAAGTTCAGAACTGACCAACTGAATGGATTGCTGCTTTTCATTTACAACAAAGATGGACCTGATTTTCTTGCTGTATGTTAATTGATTTATTTAAATTTATTTGAAAATGTTAGATGCAGTTTTAAAATCAACAAACTATGTTTTAACATTATATGTGATTTCAATTTCTTTTCAAATTCATTTTCGTTTTTATTTTTTTTCCCCCGTGTCATTTTCACTTTTGGAGTCCTATAAAACATTTGTATTTTAAGGTCATGATTTTTTGACTGACCATTATATTTTTAAGATTATAATTTTAACAAAACATCTTAAATATAAGGAATTAAGAAAATTTAATTTAATTCCCTTATATATGAAAAATGTTTATTACCTTTTTATAGTCAAAATATATATATTTATTTAATATTATACTTACATATACATAAAATACAACAGCACAAGACACACTCATGAACTTACCACCAAAGAACTAAAATATCAAATTTTTGCACCCACCTCTAGAGTTTCTCTTGGCCCGTTTCCCTAGCTCCGTCTAGAGGTAATATGTAATCATAATTTTGTGTTTATTATCCATTTGCATTTTTATAGTTTGGACACTGTGAGTGAATGCATAAAAATCCTTGTTTTTGAAATTTTGTAACAGTGGTATTATACTCTATTCTTAGGCAATTGTTTTAGCCCTTGACTTTGTTTCTGAGTTATTCAAGTTATTCATTGTTCATGTCTGAGTAATATATCTCTTCTACTTTCAGTGGGTAGTGGTTATTCCATGTTTTTTGCTATCATGAATAAGGCTACTATGAACATTTTTATTGGATGTACTTCATACACCAGAAGGGTGAGCTTTTAGTTGAAGATATTACTAGAAAGAATATGGGCTTTTGGTGTCAGACAAATGACAGAAAGATAGTTATTTTTCTCTATTACACAAAATCCTCCAAAATTTTTCTTCTACATACCTGGCAGAACTAAAACTTTCTCTTTTCCCCAGAATTGTTTTACCTAATTTAGTACCTTTTTCTAAGTCTAATCTGCTCATACACGTTCCTGTGCCATTGAATGCGTTAATTATCCTGCTGAAGATTCTCCATGACTCTTACTTCCAAAAGCCTTACTTCAAACTTTTCCCAATTCTTAGGGAACAGAAGGTATATCCTGTCTCTGATGTCACTGAACCTCATTCCAATCTTATTTATAACATCACCACGTGTTTACCTAAGGGCTTCCCAGGTGGCTCAGTGGTAAAGAATCTGCCTGCCAATGCAGGAGACAAAAGAGATGCAGGTTCGATCTCTGGTTGGGAAGATCCTCTGAAGTAGGAAAGGATAACCTGCTCCAGTATTCTTGCCTGGAAGATTCCACGAACAGAAGATCCTGGCAGGGTACAGTTTATAGAGTCGCAAAGAGTTGGACACAACTGAATGACTGAGTACACACACAGCATGCTTGTCTCTGCTATTAAGACAGTGTAATTCTTGGGAACACTTTCTCATATAATAGCAGAACATATTACCTCTTATAATCACAGAACACAATAGGAAAAAGCAATATTTACTGAATGGCAGTTTAAAAAAATGAATGACTACCTGATGTACTTCACAAAGATGATTTTTACATAGAAAAGAAATAATTTTTTAAAATGTGTTAATGGACATCCCTGGTGGCTCAGATGGTAAAGAATCTGTCTACAGTGCAGGAGATATGGGTTCAATCCCTGGTTGAGAATATCCTCTGGAGTAGAAAATGGCAACCTGCTCCCGTATTCTTGCCTGGAAGATTCCATGCATAGAGCAACCTGGTGGCTACAGTCCATGGGATCTCAAAGAGTCAGACATGACTGAGTGATTAACAGATTTCACGTTAATTTGTTTCATTATCATGTTCTCAAATGTTCAAGTATCCTCTGGTCACCAGTTTGACTTCTACAAAATAAGAACATAGTTCAGTTCAGTCGCTCAGTTGTGTCTGACTCTCTGTGACCCCATGAATCGCAGCATGCCAGGCCTCCCTGTCCATCACCAACTCCCGGAATTCACTCAAACTCACGTCCATTGAGTCAGTGATGCCATCCAGCCATCTCATCCCCTGTCGTCCCCTTTTCCTCCTGCCCCCAATCCCTCCCAGCATCAGAGTCTTTTCCAATGAGTCAACTCTTTGTGTGAGGTGGCCAAAGTATTGGAGTTTCAGCTTTAGCATCAGTCCTTCCAATGAACACCCAGGACTGATCTCCTTTAGGATGGACTGGCTGGATCTCCTTGCATTCCAAGGGACTCTCAAGAGTCTTCTCCAACACCACAGTTCAAAATCGTCAGTTTTTCTGCACTCAGCCTTCCTCACAGTCCAACTCTCACATCCATACATGACCACTGGAAAAACCATAGCCTTGACTAGATGAACCTTATCATTGGAAGGACTGATGCTGAGGCTGAAACTCCAATACTTTGGCCACCTCATACAAAGAGCTGACTCACTGGAAAAGACACTGATGCTGGGAGGGATTGGGGGCAGGAGGAGAAGGGCATGAGATGAGCGATGAGATGGCTGGATGGCATCACAGACTCGATGCACATGAGTCTGGGTGAACTCCGGGAGCTGGTGATGGACAGGGAGGCCTGGCGTACTGTGATTCATGGGGTCGCAAAGAGTCAAACACAACTGAGTGACTGAACTGAACAGAATTGCACTTTTATTTTTAAGACCAGAAGCAGATGAAATCTCCTTGTTAATTCAAGAGACAGTGATCTTCCTATTACTATAAAACCAAAAAGTTTTTGTGCAAATATCTCTTTCTCCAGATAAGATGACTCTGAACCAGAGCATAGCATGCCAATTATTAGCACTTACCGTAGCTTTTGGCATGGGTGTTTATGTGAGTTATTAAGAAGTTTATAGGAAGAAGGCAATGAGACCTATAGCCTCTTTCTTTTACTTTAATGGCACATCAAATTAATTGCTTGAAAAAATTTCTCACAGTACATATTTCTTGATATCTATCAACCCCTGCAGACATAGTCCAAAAGGGTTTTGTGGGCTGTCTCAAGGATGTGTATTTTATGAAGAATTTTAATCCCTCTGCTACTTGGGAGCGTCTGGTTTGGCAGAGTTCTGAGGAGCAAACCAATGTGCATAATGACTGGGAGGGATGCCCCGCTTCACTCCAAGAGGGAGCCCAGTTTCTAGGGACAGGTAAGAGTCTAAAACAGACATTGGTCACTGCTTAACTTGCATGTTCTATCTTTGGTATAATTTAGTCTCCCCTGATCTGATTATTTTGACCTCATATGAACCTACTGTCACAGAAACGCCTAGCTATGTCATGATGCCCATACACATATTTTCAATGTCTGAATATATTATATAAATTGTAAGATTCATAAATACATATTCATGTGTAAGATCTCTGACAGTTTTGAGTTTACATCTGATAGTGACACTAATGCCCATTTGTAAGTCCATTGTTTACTTAGAATATAGTTTTACTTAGATATTTCAAAGGAATTTTGTTTTGTCAGGCTAATCTATATATCTGTTGTATCCCATTATACAGACCAGTAGTTTTCCTAAGAGTAAAATTTCAGCTATGTAATGGGGTAAGTAGGTCCTTAAGGGAGAGCTAGAGAATGTAACCATCATCATTGCCATTGCTCCAGAGGCTGTGGTGAAGGGGAGGTGAGGTGTCCCCAGCATAACCCCAACCTACAGTCTCTGTCTAGCAGCCATTCAGGGTAAGGATTGGAAGGGAATATGGTGGCTTGACCAAACATAGCTTGTTTTTCAATGACAGCCCACTATTGCCTGCTATGTTTATGGCTAAGTTGGTTAGATATTAAGTTTGTTAAACTACCTTCAGAACAGAAAGTTAAATAATATCATACTTTGTGCACTTTTTCATTGTTTTTTTCTCATCACTGTCATTTGCCAGATTTTCTCTTATGTCAATGCAACTTATTGTTAATAGTTACATAATAGTAAAACAGTAATAGTCTTAATTGTATATGGATCACTGCCTTTTCATGACAAAGGGGCTTGTATAACTCACTGAAGCTATGACCCATGCCATGCAGGGTCACCCAAGTCAGATGGGTCATGGTGAAGAGTTCTGATAAGACGTGATCCACTAGAGGAGGGAATGGCAAACCACTCCAGTATATTTGCCATGAGAACCCCATGAACTGTATAAAAAGACCAAAAAAAAAAAAAGACACCAAAAGATGAGCCTCCCAGGTTGGAAGTTGTCCAATATGCTATTTGGGAAGAGCAGAGGACAGTTACTAATAGCTCCAGAAAGAAGGAAATAGCTGGGCCGAAGCAGAAATGATGCTCACTTGTGGATGTGTCTGTGATGAAAGTAAAATCCAATGTTGTAAAGAACAGTGCTGCATAGGAACCTGGAATGTTAGGACCATGAATCAAGGTAAATTGGATGTGGTCAAGCAGGAAATGGGCTTTCCTGGTGGCTCAGCGGGTAAAGAATCCATCTGCAATGTGGGAGACCTGGGTTCAATCCCTGGGTTCAGAAGATCCCCTGGAGAACCACTGCCCACTCCAGTATTCTGGCCTGAAGAATTCCACGGACAGTATAGTCCATGGGGTCACAAAGAGTCGGACACGACGGAGCAACTCTCACTTCACTTCACTTCAAGCAGGAGATAGCAAGAATAAACATCAGCATCTTAGGAATCAGTGAACTAAAATGGATGGGAATGGGTGAATTTAACTCAGATGACCATTACATCTTCTACTGTAGGCAGGAAATGGAGTAGCCCTTATAATCAACAAAAGAGTCTGAAATGCAGTACTTGGGTGCAACCTCAAAAAAGACAGAATGATCTCAACTCGTTTCCAAGGCAAACCATTCAGCATCACAGAAATCCAAGTCTATGCCTCAACCACTAATGGTGAAGAAGCTGAAGTGATCAGTTCTATGATATGATGAATATGACCTAAAAGTTCTATGACCTAAAAGACCTCCTAGAACTAACACCAAAAATAGATGTCTTATTCATCATAAGGGATTGGAATGCAAATGTAGGAAATTAAGAAATACTTGGAGTAATGGGCAGGTTTGGTCTTGGAGTACAAAATGAAGCAGGGTAAAGGCTAACATAAATCTGCCAAAATAATACACTGATCATAGCAAACACTTTTTTTTTTTTCAACAGCACAAGAGACAAGTTTACACATGGACATCACCAAATAGTCAATACTGAAATCAGATTGATTACATTCTTTGTAGCCAAAGATAGAGAAGCTATATACAGTCGACAGAAACAAGACTTGGAGCTGACTGTGGCTCACATCATCAGCTTATCATAGCAAAGTTCAGGCTTAAAATAAAGAAAGTGGGGAAAATGACTAGGCCAGTTGGGTAAGACTTAAATCCCCTACAAATACAGTGGAGGTGACAAACAGATTCAAGGGATTAGATCTAGTAAACAGAGTGCCTGAAGAACTATGGACAGAGGTTCATAATATTGTATAGAAGGCAGCAAGCAAATCATTGCAAAGAAAAAGAAATGCAGGAAGGCAAAGTGGTTGTCGAAGGAGGCTTTACAAATAGCTGAGGAAAGAGAAGTGAAAAGCAAGGGAGAAAGGGAAAGGTACACTCAACTAAATGCAGAGTTCCAGGGAATAGCAAAGAGAGACAAGAAGGCCTTCTTCAGTGAAAAAGTCAAAGAAACAGAGAAAAACAGCAGAAGAGAAAGACTAGAGATCTCTCCAAGAAAATTGGAATTATCAAAGGAACATTTCATCCAAAGATGGGCACAATAAAGGACAGAAATTGTAAAGACATAATAGAACCCGAAGAGATCAAGAAGAGATAGCAAGAATAAACAGAAGAACTGTACAAAAAAGTTCTTAATGACCCGGATAACCTCAATGGTGTGGTTACTCACCCAGAGCCCAATATTCTGGAGTATGAAGTCAAGTGGGCCTTAGGAAGCACTGCCGCCAATAAAGCTAGTGGAGGTGACGGAATTCCAGAAGAGCTAATTAAAATACTAAAAGATGATTCTATTAAAGTGTTGCACTCAGTATGTCAGCAAATTTGGAAAACCCCACACTGGCCACAGGACTGAAAAAGGTCAATCCTCTTCCCAGTTCCCAAGTAGGGAAGTATGAAAGAATGTTCAAACCACCAAACAATTGCACTCATGCCCCATACTAGTAAGATTATGCTCAAAATCCTTCAAGTTAGGCTTTAGCATTATATGAACCAAGAAATTCCACATGTTCAAGCTGAGTTTAGAAAAGGCAGAGGAACCAGAGCTCAAATTTCAACATTCACTGGATCATAGAGAAAGCAAGAGAATTCCAGAAAAATATCTACCTCAGTTTCATTTACTATGCTAAAGCCTTTGACTGTGTGGATCATAACAAACTGGAAAACTCTTAAAGATGAGAATACTAGACCATCTTATCTGTCTCCTAAGAAACTTGTATGCAGGTCAAGAAGCAACAGTTAGAACCTTGTATGAAACAACTAACTGGTTCAGGATTGAGAAAGGAGTACAACAAGGCTGTGTATTTTCACCCTGTTATATAACTTATACACAGAGCATGTCATGTGAAATGCCAGGCTACGTGAGTTACAAGCTGGAAACAAGATTGCTGGGAGAAATATCAGCAACTTCAGATATGCAGATGATACCACTCTAATGGTACCTGCGAAGAGGAACTATAGAGCCTCTTGATGATAGTGAAGGAGGAGAGTGAAAAAGCCAGCTTAAAACTAAGTATTAAAATACTGAGATGATGGCATATGGTCCCATCACTTCATGGCAAATAGGTGGAGAAAAGGTGAAAGCAGTGACAGATTTCTTCTTCTTGGGCTTGAAAATCACTGCAGATGGTGACTGCAACCATGAAATTAGAAGACGATTGCTTCTTGGCCAGAAAGCTGTGACAAACCTAGATGGTGTGTTAAAAAAAAGTTAAAGACATCAGTTTGCCAACAAAGGTCCATATAGTCAAGGCTATGGTCTTTTCAGTAGTCATGTATGGATGTGAGAGTTGGATCATAAAGGAGAATTGATGCCATCAAACTGTGGTGTTGGAGAAGAGTCTTGAGAGTCCTGGGACAACAAGGAGATCAAATAAGTCAATCTTAAAGGAAATCAAACCTAAATATTCATTGGAAGGATTGATGCTGATGCTGAAGCTCCATTACTTTGGCGACCTCCTGTGAAGAGCTAACTCAATGGAAAAGACCCAACTCATTGGAAAAGACCCTGGTGCTAGAAAGAATTGAAGGCAGGAGAAGAGAGCGACAAGGGATGAGATGGTTGGAGGGCATTGCCAGTTCAATGGACATGAACTTGGGCAAACTCCGGGAGATGGTGAGGGACCGGGAAGCCTGGCTTGCTGTAGTCCACAGGGTCACGGAGGGTTGGACATGACTTAGTGACTGACAACACAGCAAAATAGTCTTAATTGTCCATGAATTAGTAAATTGCTTCCTCTTAAAAGATACGTGAAGCTCATTCTTCCACTTCTTTATAGTTACAAGGTGATTTTCTTGACGTTGATCTGCATCTTCTTTTGTGAGAGATTTATTCAGTGACAGAATATGACCTGAGGTTGTCTTATGACCCCCTAAAGAAGCTAACAGTATTGCTCTGCACATGCTAATTTGCACATGTTGTTTTCTCTAAAGGGTTCCTGGAGCTTTATCCATACTTGTTTCATGGTGGAATGGACTTTGAAATTTCTTTTAAGTTCAGAACTGACCAACTGAATGGATTGCTGCTTTTCATTTACAACAAAGATGGACCTGATTTTCTTGCTGTATGTTAATTGATTTATTTAAATTTATTTGAAAATGTTAGATGCAGTTTTAAAATCAACAAACTATGTTTTAACATTATATGTGATTTCAATTTCTTTTCAAATTCATTTTCGTTTTTATTTTTTTTCCCCCGTGTCATTTTCACTTTTGGAGTCCTATAAAACATTTGTATTTTAAGGTCATGATTTTTTGACTGACCATTATATTTTTAAGATTATAATTTTAACAAAACATCTTAAATATAAGGAATTAAGAAAATTTAATTTAATTCCCTTATATATGAAAAATGTTTATTACCTTTTTATAGTCAAAATATATATATTTATTTAATATTATACTTACATATACATAAAATACAACAGCACAAGACACACTCATGAACTTACCACCAAAGAACTAAAATATCAAATTTTTGCACCCACCTCTAGAGTTTCTCTTGGCCCGTTTCCCTAGCTCCGTCTAGAGGTAATATGTAATCATAATTTTGTGTTTATTATCCATTTGCATTTTTATAGTTTGGACACTGTGAGTGAATGCATAAAAATCCTTGTTTTTGAAATTTTGTAACAGTGGTATTATACTCTATCCTTAGGCAATTGTTTTAGCCCTTGACTTTGTTTCTGAGTTATTCAAGTTATTCATTGTTCATGTCTGAGTAATATATCTCTTCTACTTTCAGTGGGTAGTGGTTATTCCATGTTTTTTGCTATCATGAATAAGGCTACTATGAACATTTTTATTGGATGTACTTCATACACCAGAAGGGTGAGCTTTTAGTTGAAGATATTACTAGAAAGAATATGGGCTTTTGGTGTCAGACAAATGACAGAAAGATAGTTATTTTTCTCTATTACACAAAATCCTCCAAAATTTTTCTTCTACATACCTGGCAGAACTAAAACTTTCTCTTTTCCCCAGAATTGTTTTACCTAATTTAGTACCTTTTTCTAAGTCTAATCTGCTCATACACGTTCCTGTGCCATTGAATGCGTTAATTATCCTGCTGAAGATTCTCCATGACTCTTACTTCCAAAAGCCTTACTTCAAACTTTTCCCAATTCTTAGGGAACAGAAGGTATATCCTGTCTCTGATGTCACTGAACCTCATTCCAATCTTATTTATAACATCACCACGTGTTTACCTAAGGGCTTCCCAGGTGGCTCAGTGGTAAAGAATCTGCCTGCCAATGCAGGAGACAAAAGAGATGCAGGTTCGATCTCTGGTTGGGAAGATCCTCTGAAGTAGGAAAGGATAACCTGCTCCAGTATTCTTGCCTGGAAGATTCCATGAACAGAAGATCCTGGCAGGGTACAGTTTATAGAGTCGCAAAGAGTTGGACACAACTGAATGACTGAGTACACACACAGCATGCTTGCCTCTGCTATTAAGACAGTGTAATTCTTGGGAACACTTTCTCATATAATAGCAGAACATATTACCTCTTATAATCACAGAACACAATAGGAAAAAGCAATATTTACTGAATGGCAGTTTAAAAAAATGAATGACTACCTGATGTACTTCACAAAGATGATTTTTACATAGAAAAGAAATAATTTTTTAAAATGTGTTAATGGACATCCCTGGTGGCTCAGATGGTAAAGAATCTGTCTACAGTGCAGGAGATATGGGTTCAATCCCTGATTGAGAATATCCTCTGGAGTAGGAAATGGCAACCTGCTCCAGTATTCTTGCCTGGAAGATTCCATGGATAGAGCAACCTGGTGGCTACAGTCCATGGGATCTCAAAGAGTCAGACATGACTGAGTGACTAACAGATTTCACGTTAATTTGTTTCGTTATCATGTTCTCAAATGTTCAAGTATCCTCTGGTCACCAGTTTAACTTCTACAAAATAAGAACATAGTTCAGTTCAGTCGCTCAGTCGTGTCTGACTCTCTGTGACCCCATGAATCGCAGCATGCCAGGCCTCCCTGTCCATCACCAACTCCCGGAATTCACTCAAACTCACGTCCATTGAGTCAGTGATGCCATCCAGCCATCTCATCCCCTGTCGTCCCCTTTTCCTCCTGCCCCCAATCCCTCCCAGCATCAGAGTCTTTTCCAATGAGTCAACTCTTTGCGTGAGGTGGCCAAAGTATTGGAGTTTCAGCTTTAGCATCAGTCCTTCCAATGAACACCCAGGACTGATCTCCTTTACGATGGACTGGCTGGATCTCCTTGCAGTCCAAGGGACTCTCAAGAGTCTTCTCCAACACCACAGTTCAAAATCGTCAGTTTTTCTGCACTCAGCCTTCCTCACAGTCCAACTCTCACATCCATACATGACCACTGGAAAAACCATAGCCTTGAC
This sequence comes from Oreotragus oreotragus, assembly GCA_006410675.1. Classification (NCBI taxonomy): domain Eukaryota; kingdom Metazoa; phylum Chordata; class Mammalia; order Artiodactyla; family Bovidae; genus Oreotragus; species Oreotragus oreotragus. Next base: position 64,116 of record SJYX01002189.1, on the reverse strand, counting down.
TAGATGAACCTTGGTCGGCAAAGTAATGTCTCTGCTTTTGAATATGCTATCTAGGTTGGTCATAACTTTCCTTCCAAGGAGTAAGTGTCTTTAAATTTCATGTCTGCAATCACCATCTGCCGTGATTTTTGGAGCCCCTCCCCCAAAAAAAGAACATAGTAGAGAAAAGAATTATTGAGTAACATTTTCAAGAAAAACATACGGAGGCATTTCCTTTACCATGAAATGTGGGTAAAATATGTTCATATTAGAAAGTGGCACCTTAATCTAAAGGCACAGGCATAGAAGCAATTATGTTAGTTAGAGATTTAGAATAGAAACACTGAACTATCAAATCAAAATACATCTTACAAATTTGAAATTGAGTTCACTAACCAGTTAAAATAAGCTTAATCAGGCTTGACATTTCATTTTCTTATTGTCTTGTCATATTTTCCCCCTAAATTAAATTGATATATGAAGTAGTATTTTCTCATTTTCTAAAGATTCCAGTAAAAATAGAGTCAGAGTTTAAACCGTTCTGTTCTCTTCAGTCATTTAGTCACTTATGCTAGGGTTTAATCTTTTACCTATGTTGCCTCAAAAAGGAAAAAAAGGTTTCGCCTATATAATATTGCATTACATCATATCATCATTACTGGGTATAAATGTATCTGACTCATTACGACATCCTTCATGTCAATTATAAGCTTGCAAAGTGCTTCATTATATGTTGCTCCAGTTCTGCTTAGAATAAAGTGGGACATTTTTATAGAGTACTTTCAGGGAAATTTCTTGCTTTTCTTCAAGAAGTTGACCTTCTGTTCTCTCCCAAACTGCTATTCTGCAGTCTTTTTATATACCTATTTTCCTTTTAATATGAAATACAGATGGAACTGAAGAGTGGAATATTGAGCTTCCGGTTAAATACTAGTCTTACTTTTACGCAAGTGGATCTTTGGCCGGGGCTGTCCTACTGTGATGGAAAGTGGAATAAAGTGATCATTAGGAAAAATCATTCCGTCATATCGGCAAGCATGAATGAACTGATGGAGCACGTGTCCGAGTCCAGAGCCCAGGCACTGATGGTGAATTCCCCCGTCTACGTGGGAGGAATCCCATGGGAGCTGCATGACTCCTATAAACACCTGAAGCTGGAACAAGGTAAACTTCATCTGGAAGTACAGCCCCAGTACCACCAGGTCTTGGTGGTTCTGTGTTTCAAGACAGAGCAGTAGAACTGATCTGAAAGCAATATCTATTCATCTATTTTCTGGAAGAATTTTGTGCTCTTAAAAAAAAAATCACAAAATACTTCTTCAAATAGTTTTGTATGTTGCCCTTAAGAGTATGTTGTTGTTATATCTATTTATATGTTAAGTCATACCTATTTATACAATAAATAATAAATCAATATATTTATTCAAACATCTTTATCAGATATAATTATAATATATACATGTATATTTGTGTGTACATGTATATGTGTATGTGTATATATATATATAGATACACACACACACACACACACACACACACATATATATATAGTATGTTTGGGATTCCCTGGTGTCTCAGATGGTAAAGCGTCTGCCTGCAATGTGGGAGACCCAGGTTCGATCCCCAGGTCAGGAAGATCGCCTGGAGAAGGAAATGGCAACCTACTCCAGTACTCTTGCCTAGAAAATTACATGGATGGAGGAGCCTGGTGGGCTACAGTCCATGGGGTCGCAAAGAGTCGGACACAACTGAGCGACTTCACTCACTCACTCATAGTATGTTTCCTTGTATGTTTTTCTTGGATATGCATGTGGTTCTGGTTCTTTTAAATGCTGATCATTATCTGTATTTACAGGTTAAAAAATAGATTAGTGTGCATAGCCAGGAAAAATGGCCTTAAATACCCTGGTTTTTTTTTTTCTGACATCAATGCTATTTGTTTCCATGCATTTCCATGGAGCTCTCATGCAGCAAAGCACATGAAAATGTGAGGTTGCTTTAATTTCTGACATACCTGTGAAAAATATGTATGTTATTTAATATTCATAACCATCAATGAAAGGAAAAAGTACAAGTGTATGACGTATAGATAAAGGAAACCTTTAACTCATATAAGGAGTTTGAACATAATTGGAAAAATTATTGATTAAAAAAGACATTGTATGTGAGTTCATATTGTGTGACAGGTGTGGTTCTGAGAGCCTCTTGTTAGAATAACTGGGTCAGTTCTTCATAGCAAGCCCATGAGACAGGTATTATTACTTGTATCCCCATTTTAAAGATTAGGAAACTAGAGGGCAGGGAGGAAAGAAATTTGCTCAAGGTCGGTGGCTACTAAGCAGATGGCAAGCCTACACATCTTGGGCTGCCTGGTGTGAAAGCCCACTTTCCTTATTATAGTCAAGTGTTCTTTTTCATGGGCACCGGTTGAAGTTCCTTTCTCTATGAAGTGGGAAAAGCACAGAAACTTCCAGCTTGTATGGTTCTGTGTAGAAAATGTTCTCAACGTATTTCAAAACCTGTGCACCCTGAATGGTTAAAATTTCCATGAAGCGGTCTTTGCCTATTTGGTAAGTACATAAAGATTTAAATGTCTTTGAATAGAAAATATATGGCAAGCTCTAAGGAGACTTTTAGAAGGGTACTAGTAGGGAGTTAATGAATATCTGGGGTATAAGACAGTAATGACATTTTCAAGGCACTTAAGATGTAACAGCAGCTAAAAATATTACATTCATATAAGGGCTTCTTTGGGTTTTCAGGTTTCTGAGGTTAGAAAGAGCCTGAAAACTCTTTATAAGAACAAAATTACTCGATTCTATTTATGTCTAGGAAAAACCCTCTGTATACCAAGCATTTTACTGTCAAAGTACACCAAAACCCATTATTATGAATGTCCTAGAAAGCTGGCTAAAATTGGAATTATTAAGATGATAATGATGAAACTTTAAAGCATCAACATAGACCCAAAGGGACTAACGCTATGACTAAGACTGTGATACTGGAAGATATTTTATTTATGGATAATACTAAATTTTTATCATTGCAGTATCATCCATATCAGTGGTTCTCAAACCACTGATAAAATATTGAAGTATAGTACCTAAAACTTTGTAAGAACTCAATAAAATTAGCTATTATTATTATTCAAGATCCACTGGAATTGCCCAGAAAAGGTTTTTCTAAAATGCAGAGTTTAAATGGTATTTAAATGGCTTTGTCTCCTAAGATTCTGACTCAGATGCTTTGAATAGTACTGATTTATATAAGTAGCAGCATGTTTTACACAGTGATCAGGAGAACATTCACAATATAAAGGTGCTGCATGCATGTAGTAAATTGCAACTACAATTAATCCTATTCACTTACTGTACTTTTTTTCAGTCCACTATCATAAAAATTGTTCTATGTTTTTTTCACTGGGCTTTCCTGCTGGTTCGGTGATAAAGAATCCACCTGCAATGCGGGAGACCCAAGTTTGATCCCTGGATCAGGAAGATCCCCTGGAGAAGGGAATGGCAACCCACTCCAATATTCTTGCCTGGTAAATGCCATGGACAAAATAGCCTGGTGGGCTACAGTCCAGGGGGTCGCAAAGAGTCAGACAGGACTTAGCAACCAAAGGACAACAGCAACATGCTTCTCCATTAACACCTCTTCCAAAGGCTCTATTTTTGTGGTCCTACTAGAGCTATTTTTTAAAATATCCATTATTGTCACAGTCTTCCTTTAAATCAAAGGCAGATGAATTTTCGTCTATGTTCTGGAGACACTGGGCAACATAATGCGCCAAAGATATACCACCTTAGACCATGGGCACTCGGGTTGGGAGTGAGCGGACGATGGCATGTGGTCTCCCAGGCTATGGTCTGTCCATAGCTCTGAGCAGAGAGGTTAAGAGTGGGCCCAAGTGCCCCAGGGTTGGACTCCTCCCCCAGAGGGCTACTGTGTCTCAGGTTTGTCAACCCAGAGTTCTAGACCACCTTCCAGTTATTCAGAGACCTGGGAGGAGGATAGGTGTGGGGAGTCACTTTCAGTTTTCATAAAGGCAGGGAGAAAAAAGATGAGGAGGCATCACTAGTCTTCCCATAGACAGCCCCTCGCCCCTCTTTTTATCCTTGCATCCCATTCATATTTCAGAGATCACTAGGGAGTATTTCCAGCAGAAGGGTTTCTGATGGTGCAGAGTTGGAAGAATTGTACAAACTTTGACAAAACCCTCTGACCACCCTAAGGACAGCACAGCAAGGACTCTGCACTATAACCTAGGTAGTTTTAAGCAGAATTACTACATAGAAGCATCACTCTACTCTCTGTACCTTTCTGTCTCCAGAGTGAAGGAAGCCTGTGACTGTGGCCTTTTCCAAATTTAAAATTGTGTCTTGTGTATTAACGTTTAAGATATTTCTTTAAGGTTTTTTTTTTTTTTAACATTTTTAATTGTAGTTAAATATACCTAACATCAGGGCTTCCCTGGTGGCTCGGAGGTTAAAGCATCCGCCTGCAATGTGGGAGACCTGGGTTTGATCCCTGGGTTGGGAAGATCCCCTGGAGAAGGAAATGGCAACCCACTCCAGTATTCTTGCCTGGAAAATCCCATGGACTGAGGAGCCTGGTGGGTTACAGTCCACAGGGTTGCAAAGAGTCAGACACAACAGCAACTTCACTTTCACTTTATACCTAACATTACTTTGCTGACAAAGGTCTGTATAGTTAAGGAGTTTTCCAGTAGTCATGTATGGATGTCAGACCATAAAGAAGGCTGAATGCCTAAGAATGGATACTTTTGAACTGTGGTGTTGGAGAAGGCTCTTGAGAGTCCCTTGGACTGCAAGGAGGTCAAACCAGTCAATCCTAAAGAAAATCAATCCTGAGTATTCATTGAAGGGACTGATGCTAAATCTGAAATTCGAAAACTTTGGCCACCTGATGTGAAGAACTGACTCATTAGAGAAGACCCTGATGCTGGGAAAGATTGAAGGCAGGAGGAGAAGGGGACAGAGGATGAGATGGTTGGATGGCATCACCAGCTCAATAGACATGAGTTTGAGCAAACTCCAGGGGATAGTGAAAAACAGGGAAGCCTGGCATGCTACAGTCCATGGGGTCGCAGAGAGCTGGACACAGCTGAGTGACTGAATAACAACAAATACCTAACATACAACTGGGGCTTGCCAGGTGACTCAAAGAATCCACTACTAATATAGGAGATGTGGGTTTGATCCCTGGGTTGGGAAGATCTCCTGCAGAAGGAAATGGCAACCTAGTGTTCTTTCTTGGAAAATTCCACGGGCAGAGGAGTCTTGTGGACTACAGTCCATGGGGTCATAAAGAATCGGACACGACTTAGCAACTCAACAACAGTGACACCTAACATACCATTTACCATCTTAATCACTTTTAAGTATCCAGCTCAGGTATTTAGTACATTCATGTTTTTGAGCAACCATCAACACCATCCATCTCTAGCAGTCTTTTCATTCTGTGAAACTGAAATTCTGTACCCCTTGAACAATAAAGGGACATTCCTTATAAGGGTGCATTAATGTTTGCCAAAGCTGTCTTTGAATTGTTCATCCTTTTATTGGCAGGGAAACTGGAGGAAAAGAGGAGTTAGGTGACCCAGCTGTGTGCCATCAGAAAATTACTACTTGTAAAGAAATTAGAATTCTTAGCTTCTGAATTTTCAAGGAGGTGCTTTTATATTGAGCTTCATTGCTTTCAACTCAATTTACCCAACTTACTGTGTATCTACTGTGTGTTGAAGATAGACTAGCAGTATTGATCAGTCAGGCCTAAAGGAATGTGAATAATAACAAAGGCATTTAAAAGGAAATAGGCTGCAACTTAATGTGTTAGAAGAAAGAATAACACACCATATAAATGCTGAAGAGAACAATATGGTCATTGTTAGAATTAACTTACTTTACTGTTCAGCATTGCATTGTGTTTTATTTCCATTTCTTGCTGGTGGGCTGTAATCTTGAAAAGAACTAATTATCTGTTTGGGGCCATTCAGACTTGACAGTGTTTTGTTCATGAAAGAGACTCTGTGTTCCAGCAATCTCAAACTCAGTCTGTTTGTCCCTTCTTTGACAGTTGTGTGCAGTTTTGTGAGCGGAGTACTGCCAAACCTCGCAAAACTGATCTCTGTCTATACAAAAGAGCAAGTCATTCAAAGCTACAGCTGCTCCCCAGGTGACGTGATGCCCCTTGGTTCTGTAAGAAGAGAGCAGTCAGTGCACAGTTCAAACCCATCTCCTCCACCTTCTCTATTAAACTTCCCAGAACTGAATGCAGCGTGGCTATTCTAAAGTCAACTGAGTAAAGTACACTTCCCAGGATGCTTCTTGTGTTGCTATTGCTAAAGCTGAATTTGGTTCCTGTCCTGAGACCATGAACCTGAAACTGGTAATCATTTTGCACAGTCAGGATTCTGAAACTCAGTGAAAATGGTGGAGCACAGTGACAGCTCCCAAGTGTCCTGAATTAACTGGGGCTTTGTTCTATGACTATAAAATGGTTGTTATGGAATTCATGGCAATAACTCATGATTTTACTGTATTTTGAAACTACATTCTTTCTCTTTGTTGTTGTTCAATCGATAAGTCATGTCTAACTCTTTGTGACCCCATGGATTGCAGACCATCAGGCTTCCTTGTTTTTCACTATCTCCAGGAGTTGGCTCAAACTCATGTCCATTGAGTTGGTGATCTTATCCAAACATCTCCTACAGTTCTGCATTAGAACCTCATGCTCACATGCCCAGTCGTGTCCAACTCTTCGTGACCCTGTGGACTGTAGCCTGCCAGGCTCCTCTGTCCATGTGATTTCCCAGGCAACAATACTGGAGTGGCTCCTCCAGAGGATCTTTCCAACCCTGGGACCAAAGCTACATCTACCCGTGTTTCCTGCATTGCAGGCGGATTCTTTACGACTGAGCAACGGGGGACCTGAGAGTGTATTTTTTTCCCTCAGTGAGCTTCTTGAATAATCATGCTCATTTACATATAGTTTTGGCACTGAGACATGGACTTGTGCATACTGGTAACTTCATTTTCCAGGACTGAGGAACATGTGAAAATGCTCTCACCATAATGTGTAATTGCCTACACATTATGTAGCACCACTGGACTACATATTATTTCATAGGAATAAACAGAATGCAAAAAAACTGCTCCTAAAAAGATATAATACATACTTTTCAGCTGAATCTAATTCAGCTGAATTACAATGATCAGCTTATATATATATATTTCAAAATAACATAAATATAAATATCTCCTGCAATAGCTTAGCCTGGTNATCCATATCAGTGGTTCTCAAACCACTGATAAAATATTGAAGTATAGTACCTAAAACTTTGTAAGAACTCAATAAAATTAGCTATTATTATTATTCAAGATCCACTGGAATTGCCCAGAAAAGGTTTTTCTAAAATGCAGAGTTTAAATGGTATTTAAATGGCTTTGTCTCCTAAGATTCTGACTCAGATGCTTTGAATAGTACTGATTTATATAAGTAGCAGCATGTTTTACACAGTGATCAGGAGAACATTCACAATATAAAGGTGCTGCATGCATGTAGTAAATTGCAACTACAATTAATCCTATTCACTTACTGTACTTTTTTTCAGTCCACTGTCATAAAAATTGTTCTATGTTTTTTCACTGGGCTTTCCTGCTGGTTCGGTGATAAAGAATCCACCTGCAATGCGGGAGACCCAAGTTTGATCCCTGGATCAGGAAGATCCCCTGGAGAAGGGAATGGCAACCCACTCCAATATTCTTGCCTGGTAAATGCCATGGACAAAATAGCCTGGTGGGCTACAGTCCAGGGGGTCGCAAAGAGTCAGACAGGACTTAGCAACCAAAGGACAACAGCAACATGCTTCTCCATTAACACCTCTTCCAAAGGCTCTATTTTTGTGGTCCTACTAGAGCTATTTTTTAAAATATCCATTATTGTCACAGTCTTCCTTTAAATCAAAGGCAGATGAATTTTCGTCTATGTTCTGGAGACACTGGGCAACATAATGCGCCAAAGATATACCACCTTAGACCATGGGCACTCGGGTTGGGAGTGAGCGGACGATGGCATGTGGTCTCCCAGGCTATGGTCTGTCCATAGCTCTGAGCAGAGAGGTTAAGAGTGGGCCCAAGTGCCCCAGGGTTGGACTCCTCCCCCAGAGGGCTACTGTGTCTCAGGTTTGTCAACCCAGAGTTCTAGACCACCTTCCAGTTATTCAGAGACCTGGGAGGAGGATAGGTGTGGGGAGTCACTTTCAGTTTTCATAAAGGCAGGGAGAAAAAAGATGAGGAGGCATCACTAGTCTTCCCATAGACAGCCCCTCGCCCCTCTTTTTATCCTTGCATCCCATTCATATTTCAGAGATCACTAGGGAGTATTTCCAGCAGAAGGGTTTCTGATGGTGCAGAGTTGGAAGAATTGTACAAACTTTGACAAAACCCTCTGACCACCCTAAGGACAGCACAGCAAGGACTCTGCACTATAACCTAGGTAGTTTTAAGCAGAATTACTACATAGAAGCATCACTCTACTCTCTGTACCTTTCTGTCTCCAGAGTGAAGGAAGCCTGTGACTGTGGCCTTTTCCAAATTTAAAATTGTGTCTTGTGTATTAACGTTTAAGATATTTCTTTAAGGTTTTTTTTTTTTTTTTAACATTTTTAATTGTAGTTAAATATACCTAACATCAGGGCTTCCCTGGTGGCTCGGAGGTTAAAGCATCCGCCTGCAATGTGGGAGACCTGGGTTTGATCCCTGGGTTGGGAAGATCCCCTGGAGAAGGAAATGGCAACCCACTCCAGTATTCTTGCCTGGAAAATCCCATGGACTGAGGAGCCTGGTGGGTTACAGTCCACAGGGTTGCAAAGAGTCAGACACAACAGCAACTTCACTTTCACTTTATACCTAACATTACTTTGCTGACAAAGGTCTGTATAGTTAAGGAGTTTTCCAGTAGTCATGTATGGATGTCAGACCGTAAAGAAGGCTGAATGCCTAAGAATGGATACTTTTGAACTGTGGTGTTGGAGAAGGCTCTTGAGAGTCCCTTGGACTGCAAGGAGGTCAAACCAGTCAATCCTAAAGAAAATCAATCCTGAGTATTCATTGAAGGGACTGATGCTAAATCTGAAATTCGAAAACTTTGGCCACCTGATGTGAAGAACTGACTCATTAGAGAAGACCCTGATGCTGGGAAAGATTGAAGGCAGGAGGAGAAGGGGACAGAGGATGAGATGGTTGGATGGCATCACCAGCTCAATAGACATGAGTTTGAGCAAACTCCAGGGGATAGTGAAAAACAGGGAAGCCTGGCATGCTACAGTCCATGGGGTCGCAGAGAGCTGGACACAGCTGAGTGACTGAATAACAACAAATACCTAACATACAACTGGGGCTTGCCAGGTGACTCAAAGAATCCACTACTAATATAGGAGATGTGGGTTTGATCCCTGGGTTGGGAAGATCTCCTGCAGAAGGAAATGGCAACCTAGTGTTCTTTCTTGGAAAATTCCACGGGCAGAGGAGTCTTGTGGACTACAGTCCATGGGGTCATAAAGAATCGGACACGACTTAGCAACTCAACAACAGTGACACCTAACATACCATTTACCATCTTAATCACTTTTAAGTATCCAGCTCAGGTATTTAGTACATTCATGTTTTTGAGCAACCATCAACACCATCCATCTCTAGCAGTCTTTTCATTCTGTGAAACTGAAATTCTGTACCCCTTGAACAATAAAGGGACATTCCTTATAAGGGTGCATTAATGTTTGCCAAAGCTGTCTTTGAATTGTTCATCCTTTTATTGGCAGGGAAACTGGAGGAAAAGAGGAGTTAGGTGACCCAGCTGTGTGCCATCAGAAAATTACTACTTGTAAAGAAATTAGAATTCTTAGCTTCTGAATTTTCAAGGAGGTGCTTTTATATTGAGCTTCATTGCTTTCAACTCAATTTACCCAACTTACTGTGTATCTACTGTGTGTTGAAGATAGACTAGCAGTATTGATCAGTCAGGCCTAAAGGAATGTGAATAATAACAAAGGCATTTAAAAGGAAATAGGCTGCAACTTAATGTGTTAGAAGAAAGAATAACACACCATATAAATGCTGAAGAGAACAATATGGTCATTGTTAGAATTAACTTACTTTACTGTTCAGCATTGCATTGTGTTTTATTTCCATTTCTTGCTGGTGGGCTGTAATCTTGAAAAGAACTAATTATCTGTTTGGGGCCATTCAGACTTGACAGTGTTTTGTTCATGAAAGAGACTCTGTGTTCCAGCAATCTCAAACTCAGTCTGTTTGTCCCTTCTTTGACAGTTGTGTGCAGTTTTGTGAGCGGAGTACTGCCAAACCTCGCAAAACTGATCTCTGTCTATACAAAAGAGCAAGTCATTCAAAGCTACAGCTGCTCCCCAGGTGACGTGATGCCCCTTGGTTCTGTAAGAAGAGAGCAGTCAGTGCACAGTTCAAACCCATCTCCTCCACCTTCTCTATTAAACTTCCCAGAACTGAATGCAGCGTGGCTATTCTAAAGTCAACTGAGTAAAGTACACTTCCCAGGATGCTTCTTGTGTTGCTATTGCTAAAGCTGAATTTGGTTCCTGTCCTGAGACCATGAACCTGAAACTGGTAATCATTTTGCACAGTCAGGATTCTGAAACTCAGTGAAAATGGTGGAGCACAGTGACAGCTCCCAAGTGTCCTGAATTAACTGGGGCTTTGTTCTATGACTATAAAATGGTTGTTATGGAATTCATGGCAATAACTCATGATTTTACTGTATTTTGAAACTACATTCTTTCTCTTTGTTGTTGTTCAATCGATAAGTCATGTCTAACTCTTTGTGACCCCATGGATTGCAGACCATCAGGCTTCCTTGTTTTTCACTATCTCCAGGAGTTGGCTCAAACTCATGTCCATTGAGTTGGTGATCTTATCCAAACATCTCCTACAGTTCTGCATTAGAACCTCATGCTCACATGCCCAGTCGTGTCCAACTCTTCGTGACCCTGTGGACTGTAGCCTGCCAGGCTCCTCTGTCCATGTGATTTCCCAGGCAACAATACTGGAGTGGCTCCTCCAGAGGATCTTTCCAACCCTGGGACCAAAGCTACATCTACCCGTGTTTCCTGCATTGCAGGCGGATTCTTTACGACTGAGCAACGGGGGACCTGAGAGTGTATTTTTTTCCCTCAGTGAGCTTCTTGAATAATCATGCTCATTTACATATAGTTTTGGCACTGAGACATGGACTTGTGCATACTGGTAACTTCATTTTCCAGGACTGAGGAACATGTGAAAATGCTCTCACCATAATGTGTAATTGCCTACACATTATGTAGCACCACTGGACTACATATTATTTCATAGGAATAAACAGAATGCAAAAAAACTGCTCCTAAAAAGATATAATACATACTTTTCAGCTGAATCTAATTCAGCTGAATTACAATGATCAGCTTATATATATATATTTCAAAATAACATAAATATAAATATCTCCTGCAATAGCTTAGCCTGGTAAAAAGCAAGCATAAAGGAGCAGAAAGGATCTCCCAAAGAAGACTTGAATGTTTGAAAATTGTGTCTAAATCACCTCCCCAACTTCATCAAAATGTAGTACTACAGGGGACAAAAATGACGGCTAATTAAGGACTTAAGCCCTTTGTGTGATATTCATCCCTTACTGTTTGCTAGGTTTCGGTGGTTGCGTGAAGGATGTGAAGTTTGCACGGGGTGCTGTCGTTAACTTGGCATCCGTGTCCAGTGGTGCTGTCAGAGTCAATCTGGATGGATGCTTGTCAACTGACAGTGCTGCTAAGTGCAGGGGAAATGACTCCATCCTGGTGTACCGGGGAGAAGAGCGCACTGCCTATGAGAGCCATCTCCAGCCATTCACAGGTAATGCAGAGATGCTCGAAATTCAGTGTTCCATGCTCTTTCTCATTGCCTCTTCCCTTCCTGCCAGCCCCCTACTAGTCTCCATGAGTCCTATGTTAACTTTCCTCCTTCTTGTTTCCATTTAAGAATACCTGTATCGAGTAACAGCCTCACATGAAGGAGGTTCGGTACATAGCGATTGGAGCCGGGGACGCACAACAGGAGCAGGTAAAGAGTGTTTATCTTAAAATGTGTATCGTACACAAATGCACACATTGTGCAGGTAAAGAAAAACACAGCCTCTCACCTGTGCAGCAAGTACCATGTTTGTAATCTTGTGACAGAGCACGCCTTGGTTTGCAGAGTCATCTGTTGTTGGTGAAAATGCTTAGTGGTTCAGGACTTGTGATTCTTCAAATATTTCATAAAGATTTGTTCAGGCTGAGTCTTTCCTTTTCAGATGCAGAAGAAAGTAAGTTCAAGTTGTCTTGATAAAGGCCCATATCGACTGTAATTCATCTAAGAACTGGAAATCTTTACAGGTTGCTTAGTCCCCGAAAAGCTAAAGTCAGGGTTACCTTTAGGTGAGGATAGGCAGCTTCTGGCCTCTTTGGTGGAGAGCGTGTTTGAAACCCACACTGTGGTTGGAAGCAAATGTGTCTTTTATTGGGCTTCTGCAATGGCTCAATTGGAAAAGAATCTGCCTGCGATATAGGAGACACAGGGGGTGCAGGTTCGATCCCTGTATCAGGAAGATCCACTTAGAGGAGGAAAATGGCAACTCATTTCAGTATTCTTGCCTGGAAAATTCCATGGACGGAGGGGCCGGGTGGGCTACAGCCCATGGGGTCTCCAAAACAACCTGCGATATAGGAGACACAGGGGGTGCAGGTTCGATCCCTGTATCAGGAAGATCCACTTAGAGGAGGAAAATGGCAACTCATTTCAGTATTCTTGCCTGGAAAATTCCATGGACGGAGGGGCCGGGTGGGCTACAGCCCATGGGGTCTCCAAAACAATTGGATATGACTAAGCTTGCATGCATGTGTCTTTTATCACATAATGGCAGATGTTTGCCATGATGCTTACTGTTAGGGTCTTAGAATGCCTCTTCCAGGATAGAAATTGCTGAATGGTCTAATTTCTTTGAGTTGAATGGAGGAACAACTAGGAAGCAGACTGTATTAGATCTAATCTCAGATAACTGATTTATTAGCGCTTTGTACTTCTGACAGTGACCACAACATCTTTTCACATAATACCATCACAAAGAGGCATTCATTACGAGAAGTTTTGTGAAGCAGTAGCCTTCTACCATTTTAGAGAAAATATTTGTCAGAAAGACAAATACATTTCCCTATGATTGACACTCTTGAAGAGTTGTCCTTAGCAGTCATGATTTGTGTAAAAACGTGTTTGTTTGTTTTTTACCAAGTACCCTCTCATATTTATTATCAATAACAGGTTACTNGTGAAGCAGTAGCCTTCTACCATTTTAGAGAAAATATTTGTCAGAAAGACAAATACATTTCCCTATGATTGACACTCTTGAAGAGTTGTCCTTAGCAGTCATGATTTGTGTAAAAACGTGTTTGTTTGTTTTTTACCAAGTACCCTCTCATATTTATTATCAATAACAGGTTACTAGTGCAGACGTCCTTTGAGGAATCTTTTTAATCTAAAAGATAATTAAATACCGAGTTAGGATACTAATAAGAATTTTTGAAGTTTGCTGCCTATAGAGTTTCCAGAAGAGGACAACTTGACACTTTTCCAGGATGAGTTAAATCATCATCTATTTATAGGCAAGACAATGAACTGAATGACCCCTTAAATCCTTTTCAATTTTAGATCTTGGAAAAAGCTCTCATGTAAAATGTTCATTTGTGACTGGCATGTTCTCTGCCCCTGTTTCACATTTCTCTACTTTATTAATAAATATAAAGCCTGCTTTCAGTCTAATGCAGCAACCTAAATAGGTTTCCATAAAATGCATGGCTTACATAGCCCCCATTTTGAGTACCACCAAGAAAATATGCAAATAGAGCTCTGAATTTATAGCAGTGATCTGACCACAAAGTCTTATGCCATAAATTCATATTTACAATCTGACCACAATACCAAGCAGATACATGCTCCCAAGGGTTGGAGAATAATTGCACTATTTAATTATTTTTGAGTCAGTTTTGCTCTGTCCCTTATGAGAACACCATCTGTTAGACAGGACTGTACTTTGCCCTGTACCGCATTTCAGAACTAATAAAATCAGCATCACTCCCGTTGTCCCATCACTTGGAACTTGATTGTGTGGCCTGTGCATTTCCTAAAGTTGCCTGTGGTGGTTCACCTCCACAGACAGTGGTTCTCCACCTCTGTGCTTCCCCTCCTTCCTTACGTTCATGATGCTTCCCTGGAGGCTGTCCTGTTTTACTGGCCTGAAGAGTAAAGTCAGAGGAGGAGGCTATTTGATGGGGAGAGACCAGGGTGATCCTCCATCGACAGCGCTCAGGAGTCCAGGAGCAGTCAGAGTCCCCCTGTCATCCATCATCCTGCCATGGAGTTCCTCGGGCTTTTTCTCAGCATCCTCAGTGCAGTCAGCTGTGATGAAGTTGTTGCTGATCAGAACCAGAGAAATATCTAATAAATAGTTAAAGGTTATGGATTTTTAAAAGTAGAGGATTCAGCTTATAAGTGAGGTTTTGTAGTTTCTATAAACTTTTCAGTTTGTGTTACTTTGTGATGCTCTGAAGAAAACATCTCTGAAAATGATTTTGTAGAATCTCAAGGGCATCAACTTCTCTACCTGCCCCTTCCTCTGAGTGCAGGTAGGAATGTATCCTGTATATCCCAGCTGATAGAACTTTACTTCTTTAAAAATTAATTGGAAAAACAATTGAGTTTGCAAATGGGATCAGACCTTCAAGTACAATACAATCACATTTGTGATATTTTTTGGCTAATACATTGACGATATAAAAGTGTCAAACCACTATGTATAATAACAGTCTAATTATCTTGCTTCAAAGGGGTACATCATTATATTGTTTGAACTTGTTATCTGCCTACCATCCACCTCCTTCTTTATGAGTGATGTTTAAAACATGTTGGATACATTAAATGTTTTTGGAAAACCTGGTCTAGACTTGAAAGAACATGATGTCGATGGAGTTTTGATGGTTTTGAAATATCGCTTAAACTGAATGGCTCAAGATGTGCAGTCATATTAAATCAATGCTGAAAAGTTACAACTCTAATAAATTGTATTTATGCTAATGGTTGAGTCTGATTTACTGCAGCCATTAAAAGTGAAGAATAGGAGCAATAGTCTTTTCAGAACTGCCATTCTGCCTATTTTCTCTTTTATCCTTTCATAGCTCCACAAAGTGTGCCAACTCCCTCAGGAGTCCACAGCATAAATGGCTATAGCATCGAGGTGACCTGGGATGAACCTGTTGTGGCTAGAGGTGTAATTGAGAAGTATATCCTGAGAGCCTACAGTGAGGATGCTCCCGGTCCACCCCACATGCCCTCTGCCAGCTCTGAGCTTGTCGATACCAACACCTTCACAGGTAAAGCAGGTTCCTCAAGGGAGTAGATCTTATTAATTTTCTTTCTGTTTTGACTTTGAATACAAACATCCATCAAGCCTTTTGCCCTAGTATATGAAAAATTCTCAGATTTTTGCCTGGTTACAAACAACAAGAATTATCTAATTATATGGACACCTCTATCCATGAAGGATGAAAAATAATTCTATAAATGTTTATGGGCTTTCATGGATAGTTTTATTATGAGGCTGGTACTTTCTCCATCCCCAAAAGGTTAGGTCACAAGTGACTTTTACCCTTAATGAGATTCTTATACCTAGGATGCTTATACACCCTTAAAATGTGAAACTTTTCAAGATCTTATGTATACATAGAGTGCCAGTGACCTATTTTACCAAGCAAAAGTTTACTCATTGGGACTAGCCCAAGTTCACAGTACCATTATTTATTGTAAAGTTGTTTATTAAGCCTAATTATGTCAAGGTAGAGGAGATTAGAGCACCAGCAGTTTGACTGGCAATTAGTGAATCAATTTCTCACGGTGCAGCATGGATGGTGTGCAGACCGGCAGGAGTGAAACACACACGAGCATTACACAAGGCCCCATGCTCAACTTTCTGCTTGTGTCGTAAGACAGCAGTTTTCAGCCTCATGAAATGTTAAGGCCCATATAAATGGAAAGCCAGATTTAAACCTTTGACTCAAAAAAAAATAAAATGCATCAAAAAAATTTAATAGAAAAAATAATTTTCCTCTGTCAGAGATACTTTCAGAACTTGACAAATTAGATGGATTTTCAAAGTGGCCTTAATTGTTTTTCTAACACCAGTCAACTCTATCAATCTTTACTTCCTTGTTTTAGATACCTTAGAATCTACAGCCCAAATAAACAACCAATTAAAAATTTTTTTTGTTTATCTTTCATTTCCTTTGTCCTCTATTTTACCCATCTGATAAAAACCCAATCTGATGGGGCCTTTGCCCAGGCTGCACACTGCAGCTAAGTGGGCTGGAAAAAGTCTCAGTTCCCATTTACTGTTGGACAGTCAGTAATGACACCAATCCTACTGTGTTTCTATAATAAGCTCCTTCTCCCATTCTCCTCGTTAAATATTTTATATTTTTCCAAACTATCTAGGTGTTAACCTGCCTTCTTTATCCCACTCAGCTGATAGCCTTATATATGAAATTTTCTTAGACACTAAAAAAGCAAAAATCTATCATAAAGAATTTCTGTCACTCTCTTCCTGTGAAATATATACATTAATTGCATTTTTCTGAACAATAGCACTGTTATCATGGGATTAGTGGATTAATGGATGTTAAAACATTTAAAAACATCTTTGGCATATAATATTATTTTCATTTTTTTTCACATTTCCCTTCCTGTTTTTACAGAGCTTCCCTTATGCTATTGAAAATAAAATTTTCAAAAGTCCTATGGACCCTAACTTTTCCTGCTTTTTCAGAGCTATTCTGGCGGTCTCTCTTCCTCTTACTTATATTTTAACCTCTGTCTCATGGAGTCATTTACCAAATGTGGTCCTAGAACTTGGATCAACAGCCTCCCCTGAGACCTTCTTATTCATGCAAATTCTCCAGCTCACCCCCACCTGCTGAAGCAGAAGCTGTGAAGCAGAGCTCAGCAGCCCCTTTTTACCAAGCCCTCCCCAATGATGCTTGTATGCCAAAGTTAGAGCCACTGCCCATCTGGGTTCTGCCCAGGATCATTCAGACACATCTATCAATACCCATTGTTAAACACACACAACCCAAACCAATGATAAAAATCTTCCTTTTATCTAAAGTCCCTCCAGCTATCACTGGCTCTCTCCTCTTCCTAAGGCATCTGTGGTGTTGTACCCATTTCTTCACTAGGTCTGGCTTCTGCTTACTCGCCTTGTTGAAAACTCCAGAAACTTCCATTTTAAATATCCACAGAACACTACAGTCCTGGTCTCCTCTGCTTGGTAGCACTCCACTGTGGATTTCTTACCATCTCTTGAAATATTTCATCACTTTTCTGATTGCTCTGCTTCTGGATCCCCTTTTCTCAGTGTCTTTGCCCACACCCTCAGAAGCTCAACTCTGCCTTTTGAAAGATCTCAGGGTTTAGACCTGGGACCTTTTCTCTCTCTTTTTAAATTTTTCCCCACAGTCTTGCTCCAGGAAACTCATAGACTCAAAAAGCATTCCAATACCCTACAGACACTATTGACTCCTAAATGCACATCCTACCCAGACTTCCAAATGTGTATATCCAGCAGGCATTTGAAAAAATTGACATTTCCAGTAGATGTCTCATTATTTCTAAATTTACCATCTCCAAAACTGAATTTCTGTTCCTCATCCATTCTCANACACTATTGACTCCTAAATGCACATCCTACCCAGACTTCCAAATGTGTATATCCAGCAGGCATTTGAAAAAATTGACATTTCCAGTAGATGTCTCATTATTTCTAAATTTACCATCTCCAAAACTGAATTTCTGTTCCTCATCCATTCTCAATATCGGTAAATGACATCTCCAGCCCCCTAGTTAATGAAGCTTGAGAATATTTGAGATGTTTACATCCTGTTCATACATCATATATCCATGTTTATTGATTCCATTTTCTAAACAAGCTGTTAAACTCATGTATGTCTCCCTTTATCTACTGTCCAAGACAAACCATTCCAATATCTTGCCTGGACAACTATAATACTCTCCTTTCTCATGACACCTCCACCCCACAATCACCATGATTCCATCCCACCAAGCGACCAGACATCATGCTTCTCTCTTTAAAATTCTGCAGCTGCTTTCCACTGCCTCTCTCCCAATCTCATTTTATCTCTGCTGCTGCTGCTAAGTCGCTTCAGTCGTGTCCGACTCTGTGTGACCCCACAGACGGCAGCCCA
>SJYX01002189.1:16970-45687 GCA_006410675.1 Oreotragus oreotragus | reverse complement strand
TGAAAAGTGAAAGTGAAGTCGCTCAGTCGTGTCCAACTCCTAGCGACCCCGTGGAATGCAGCCCACCAGGCTCCTCTGTCCATGAGATTTTCCAGGCAAGAGCACTGGAGTGGGGTGCCATAAAATCCAGTTTCTTAGTCTTGCTAGTCATGCTTCAATGCTCAGTAGCCACAAGTAGCGGCTGGTACCCCAAAAGGAAGCAGATATAGGACAACAGAAAATTATGACATGGTCCTAGAGTACGAGCTCTTTAAGACCGAGTTCACCATCCATCCTGTTTGCTGTGTACTCTAGCACCCATCACAATGCTTAGAATGTGGTAGGCACTCTAATATTTGTTGAATACTTGTATGAATTAAAGAAATAGAAGGATTATCCAATAATGACTAGTAAAGACAATCTTAAATTAAGACTAAGAACCAGAATAGATAGTTGGGGCAGATTATTTGGAAACGATTCAAGCCCAGCCTTAGACAGTGTTTGCCATAAAATGCGTCATATGTAATTCTTGTTGATTTATGCCCTCTGCACATTAGAATATAAGCTCCCTCGGAGCAGGGACTTTTCCTTGTTTGCTGCTGTATTTTCAATACCCTGGACAGAGCTTTTCTATGGGGAAAAAACACAGACCATTTAGTTCCTTTCCACAGCAAGAAATGAAATGACAATTTTTAGAGAAGATTGTGTGTATTCCCCAAATATCCCACTTGTATCATTGGTCTTCATAATACCTGCCCAGTTTTGTCAATTCTTTTTGTTTTTAATCCACAGGTTCCTCCTTGCTCTAGGTAGATGCTTCAAACCTCCCTGGAAGCAGACGCAAGACTCCCTCCCCTGAGTCCCACTGCCTTTCTCCATTCCACAATGTGACCCGCATCTTCAGACAATGGCTTGTCCTCAGCCCTTCCTCTTTCCATCTGCATCCATACTAGGGTATCCACTTCAATTAGCAATTTGTTAGCAATTCTAACAAATAACTGTCACCGTCCAGCTAAGAATGTGATGGCTGCCAATAGGTTCGAGTGTTCCTTCTCCAAGGTGATATGAGTCCTGAGCAGGATTCCTTGAATTAATTCTGAATCTGACTGACCTCTCAAGGGCCCAGCTTAGAACTTTTCTTCATAAAGCCTTCCCTTTCTTCCGGAATTAAACGTGAACACGCTTTTGCCTTTAGTCTAAGCACATTTGAAGGAAATCATTTACTTGTAGCCAAAACCTGCCCAAGTACAGCACTCTATAGCCCCTCTCCAACAAAGTAATTTCTTTATCCTCTCACCTCTCATGGCAATTTATCTGTTCCTCTCCAATGACACATATTACTATCTATCTTGTATTGTAATGATTTATGTCCAGGTCTTATCTCTATAAGGCAGCGATTCATCTTTATATATCATCCAGCCTTACACAGAATAGCATTCAATAAGTGATTTTCACATGAATGAGATGGAGCGTCTTGTGTTGGGTCCATGGTTTGGATCTGAAATTCTTCTCTAATAATTTTGTGTGAAATGTTTGCAAGATGTAGAGAAGAGAGCAAGTCTTTTTACCCTAGAAACAGACAATATCAACAGCAACATAGAAAAATTACATGGAATACACAAGGTCTAATATGCTATGATCTTTAAATTACCAAAAGCTCTACTCTAGCCTAAAATTCCACTCACACAGACATATCATTATAAGGGCAATAGCTAGGGAAGGAGGAGAAGCCATGTTCTGAGAAAGCGGCACATCTTCATTATTTGATAATAGGTCAGAATGAAGATATTGCAGAGACTGCGAGGAAAACAAGCATGCTAGCCAAGAAAACAGGAGCATGGCAAGGCAGACAGAAGAGCAGTCAAAGGCAGACAAACGTTTTTCCAGCTGATTACTCTGTCCCCAGGTGACGGCGCCGACCCTGTCATCGCTCCAGTGCTCCTTCAGTGTTATGACCCGCTTCTGGTTAAAGTGCCTCAAATTCCTGCATCTGAGACATATACATCTGAGTAATGACTTTTTATTTCTAAGAGACTCTCATAAATTGTAAAATCCTTTTCAATGGTTAACATACTGAGATTAATAGATGAATAAAGGAAAAAGGCTGTCCACCAAGAAATAGAGCCAAATAACTGGCTGTTGCCACCTTGCTGGGGAATCCTGGTGGCCTCTCCTCAGTTGCCTGGTATGCAAACTGAGTGCTATACGCACACACACAGACACATGGACAGGCACGTATTTATTTTATACAGCTACATTCAGCATAAAATGTGTAATATACACACACGAAGGCTACAAAAGACTGCTCGTTTCATAGAAAGCTAAAATGATTAGGTAACATATAAAGACCAACTGATCTATATTTTCTGTTTTACATATGAGGAAATTGTGACCCAAAGCACAGATATCTTTTCCTAGAAAATGGTTTTATCATTTCCTGCTCTTCTGGTATAATTTTCCTATGAGGAATACATCACTTTCACAATTCTAGATTTTGAGACTCAAGAGAAATCATATTTGTTCTCAACTCTCAGATTGGGACTATCCAAGAACAGGGGGAGCATTCACAACATTTCACATCTGGATGGCATAAATATCAGCTGCAGACAACTGTAACTGCCCAGGCAAGAACTGAGCAGTATCGTCTCTGCTCAGGAGTAAACATGTTAGGCTGCTCCATTCCCGCTGGTATAGTGACAGGTGACTGGTTTAGGAATGGTCACCATTCCTAAAGAGACAAGGGACAAGTCAGGCCAAAGAGTGGAGCGAAGGCCTGTCGGATTTATCAAAGAAAGACATTCTCTCCCTCTTTGGAGGTTCTTAAATGATCAGAGACAACTAATCATAAAGTGCTTGAGACTCAGAGAAAAGCACCAATACAGAGAGAAGAAGAGCTAAAGAGATGGAGAAATATATTTCCTTATAATACTGCTTGTGCTCCAGCCAGAATCAACCTGGCACATTTTCGGTATGTGAGCCAACACCCCCCTCTTTTTGCTGAGATCAGTTTAACTTCTTCTTGCAGACAAATAAGACCTGAATAATAACCAAGATTACCTAGGAAATGTAACAGGTCCAAGATTCAAATCTAACTATGTCTATTAACTTTAAATTTTCTTTTCATTATATCAGAGGTTCTCATTAGGGCAGTGGGGGAAGATGTTAGGTGGAGGAACTTTAAAAAACATACGTTTGCTCTTAACACTTCCCTGCCCCCAAGGAAACCAAAACAAAGAAAGAATGGGGGTGGGGGTAACAGAAACATGGAGGTGAAAATGTAAGCATATATATTTTGAGAAAGGCCCTCCAGTGATGGACAGATCCTTAGTTCTATAACAACTCTACAATCTCAGGTTGCTTTGTTGCCCTGAGTGCCAAGGGCTCAATTAGAGTATAGAAGTGAAACTTTGATTTAAAGCACTGCCTTAAGCCTTATGAATCAAATAGCTGCTTCCTGAGTTAGTAAACAACAGACTGGTTCCAAATAGGAAAAGGAGTACGTCAAGGCTGTATATTGTCACCCTGCTTATTTAACTTAAATGCAGAGTACATTATGAGAAACCCTGGGCTGGAAGAAGCACAAGCTGGAATCAAGATTGCCAGGAGAAATATCAATAACCTCAGATACTGTCTCTTATACACATCTAGTAACAATGAGCAATGTACAAAGAAATGACCTTCCTAAAAGGAAATGATTGACTTCCCTGGGTACCTGAAATAAAATTAATTTTTAGAGTTGTAGGAAATAAGTGCACAACAGTCATGCTTTTGAAGCAGGTCAATCACCAATGACTACTGGAGGGCTGCTTTGTCTCCTCACAAGCAGAAATGACAAGATCCTCAAAGATGTCGAACAAACAAAAGCACGGGATTTGTCAGCTCCTATACAAGTTTCATGTTCTTGGGAATGTTTACATAATTTTGCTTGAACTGCAATAATGCAGGCTATTTTGTTAATAGTTTTCAGACATAATAAAGGAAATGATAAATTCTCTTTGAGTATTACCTAGAAAAGAAAATGGGGTTTCGGATACGGCTTTGGACTGAAAGCCTGAGGCAGACCTTTAGGCCAATTCTGAATACTTCACAGTGCCTGTTACGGATGCAAAATTGAGAACTGTGAAGCCCCATCTGGATGCAGTAGGAAAGAGGTCATGATGGATGACTGATGTCCATCATGGTCATGGAAAGGGAAAGCAGAGGTTGAGTGCAATTTACTTATCCTCTCTGATTTAAATCATCCACAACTGATAAAGTCAACTTGTGCAATCTCTCATAGATACACTCTAATATATAATCTCATTGGCATCTGGCCATTATTTTTGACCTAAATAGCAATTAATAGACGTATTTCAAGAAATAACCCTTAAGCTGTGTTGTCTGTGTCTGCCAACTGCATCTCTACTGCCCTTTCCAGGGAAACTTCTCTTTCACTATTTCCTACTATCTAGTACAAGTGAAAAGGATGGGTGGCAACTGGTAACTTTCACTCTTGGGGAGAAACACATTCTGGGAAGAGCTGTTATATCAGTTAAAACTGTAAGTACCAATCCCGTTTCTTCTCAGTACTGGTTGTGCATCTTTGTGTTCATCAGTTGACCTTTCTGAGCTGTGGGTTCTTCATCTGTACCACAGAAAGACCTGTTAGCTATGCTGGTGACCACTGGAATAATGCATATGAAAGTGATTTGGATATTGAAAAGTGCCATGTAACATACA
The DNA here is from genome assembly GCA_006410675.1 of Oreotragus oreotragus. Lineage (NCBI taxonomy): Eukaryota > Metazoa > Chordata > Mammalia > Artiodactyla > Bovidae > Oreotragus > Oreotragus oreotragus. The sequence continues at coordinate 40,989 of SJYX01002189.1, read as the reverse complement.
AGTGGTATGAATAGGAGCTATTACTAAGTGAAAATATTCTGGAGAGCTCACTCTGTAACATCAAGAGATCTTCCACAATTACAGGCCCCTAAAGCTCTATCGATTTCAATTATGNTATGCTGGTGACCACTGGAATAATGCATATGAAAGTGATTTGGATATTGAAAAGTGCCATGTAACATACAAGTGGTATGAATAGGAGCTATTACTAAGTGAAAATATTCTGGAGAGCTCACTCTGTAACATCAAGAGATCTTCCATAATTACCGGCCCCTAAAGCTCTATCGATTTCAATTATGGTTAAGTAAATTCAATCCTACCACACAGGGTGATAACCCTGGGAAGCAACTGACTCACCTGATGACTCACCTGATGCCTTCAACCTTGTCACCCTGATAAGCATTAGTCCAGTCTCCCTCAAGGCTCGTTAGAGCTCTCTTTACGAGCTCCACTTCTGTCCGCCTCCATCCCCTAATAGATTAGAACCTATTCATGTTGTAAATTCCTATCCCATTAATCTGATATTCTCGCCCCTGCCCAGGTTTCCACTGTTGCCTCGATCTTTGGCCTATAAACACAGGTTCCAAACTCCTCAAACCTCTAACTGTGCTCCTCTTCCACTGAATTATCTGAGCAAGTTCACCAGCCTCCATCTTAGCATCTAAACCAATATTTTTGTCATCACAATTTTATGATCTTTGCATTTCTGTTCCTAAATACTTATGTCCTAACTTTGTATTCTCTTTTTCTCACTCATATCTTTTTCTAAGTCTTTTAAAGTATAAAAATAAGAGGTACTTCAGAAGCATTATTTCATTTAATTCTCTTAACAAACCTGTGAGGTTTGTAGTTGAGAAAATGAATACACATAAAGACAAATAAAACTGTCCAAGGTCACAGAGATAGTATGTGATGCAGACAAAATTTAAATCTAGGTCTACCTAACTCAGAAGTCATACTCCTTCCAGAGTATCAGGCTGTTTTCCAAATCCTCATCCATCTTGCAATTATCTCCATCCTGTTCTTCAGATGATGATTGTGCCAGAAAGGTTTCTAATGCAATCTGTTCATCATCCAAGAAAGATACACCACTGTTGCAAACAGCATCTAAATACCAGTCAGGATTTCTAAAGTTGACCATCAGCCTCTATATATCTCTGTGTATAGTATCAGTGGACTTCGAAAAACAATAAGGAGAAAATTATGGGGTCAGTATCACTGGTCATATAATTAGGACAGGGAAAGACCCTTCTGGGAAAACCCCATGGACAGAGGAGCCTGCCAGCCTACAGTCCATAGGGTTACAAGGAGTTGGATACAACTAAGTGACTGGACATATACACGAGACAGTATCAAGTGCTTCTATTTTAAAGCTGGAAATGAAGATGCAGGTCAAACCCTTGTGTTTCTCATGGGTTATATCAGAGGCTTAGAATAGACACTCAATTTTTTCCAAAACTCTGGGCTCCTGGGAAACTACCAGTTTTAAAATTAGAGAAATCAGTTTATTTTCCAACCCCATCATTTGAGAATGCAATTCAGATCAGAAAGGTCAAGTGGTTTACTTACAATCATTGCAGCTAACACTACTCAAAGTGTCAAACTTGTAATAGAATATAAATCAGCATATATGGCTTTCTTCATCAAAAAAGTTTTGCTACCCCCCGAAAAAAAATCATTTGAACCATATAGCCTGCTGAGTGATGTAACTGATGAACATTCTGTGTCTAGCACCAAGAAGTTTGTGAACTTGCAGTCCCTTATTTTACTAGCACTGACTGCAGCTAAGTTGTTTACACAGGATTGGCAATTCATATCCAGATACCAAACTTAACACTCTTTCAATTCAACTAGCATTTCCTACAAGTCACTCCATGAAGCAGTATTCTTAAGAGGCATTTGGTAATAGGTGTTCCATACTCTCAATAAGTTTGAAAACCATCCTTCAAGCCCATTTATGTCTTTTTTACAATCCTGATTTTTGGTGGTTTTACTATGTCCATATTCTCCATGACATTCAGGACAAAAGAAACCATATATATATTCTCCAAAACTCATTGCTCAAACACTCATTAGAATAATTGATCCATATTTTGGATTAAATGCTGCACTCCCCAGGCAGGTTTCTGCTCTACTCTTTCATGCCTGTTTATGAATAAAAGCCTGAATAGCAGAAACCTCTATAACACAGCCAGAGTTCACACAGTTCCAGGGTCAAGATAAAAATGCTGGCAACAGACAAAGCAAGCAAGCACAAACAGCTCATTTCTCTTTTGGGTAGGCTAGGATCACTTCTTGTTGAGTGAGCTGAGAGTCTATCTACTCTGTGATAAGCACTTTGGTAGAGGACAAAAGCCAAAACACCTTGTTATGAGTCTTGAAAGACTGTCAATGGCAACTACCGAATTTCTTTCTTTTTTTTAATTTTTTTTACTTTATTTTACTTTATAGTACTGTATTAGATATGGCATACATTGACATGAATCCGCCACGGGTGTACATGAACTCCCAAACATGAACCCCCCCCCCCACCTCCCACACAGGAACATTAGAGGGACAGTTAGGATGAATGGGGATTTGGGAAGAGTTCAGTGACTTACCCTGAATTTGACTTTGCAAAGAAAAATCATTGTGAGCTGGTATAATTTGTTGAAGGGTAAATTTGGTAGAGTTGCAAGAAATTTAAAGATGACATCTCCTGAGCAACACCTCAGTTCCGTCATTAGAAACAGGTCTTTTGATGGAAGAGACAGATGACAAAACATTATAATAGGAAGAGGAGCTCTCTAAACAAGGAAAAGCATATTGAGCTCAGGGAGACCAGAAAAGGGAATGACTCTGGGGACATTTTTATCTACATCCATAATAGAAAAAAAATACTTTGAATTACTGTCATACTGACATATGGGGGGAAAAAATAACATGGTATTCTCACTTATGCCCTAGTGAAGGAGACATTGTGTAACAGTCTTTTGGAATAATAATAAAACACACACACACACACAGTGTTCCAGATGGATGCTTTCTGTTCTTATTATCAAAACTTCACTATCAGAACTGGGAACAGAAAATGTAGGTTCTCATACTGTCACCCTTCAACCAAAATGACCTTGAAGAAATCCTTTAATATCTATGTGACTCAGCTTATTTATCCATAATCTGGGAGACTTAAAGTACTCAGCTCAAAAATGAGGTAATTTCAAAATACTCTTCAATGCCTCTGAGATATTTAGACAGTGATTAAATGACCAGGCTCTTTGCTACTTACTGTTTGTGCGACTTTGAACAAATTAACTAGTCTCTCTTGGTCTTATTTCTCTAATTAATAAAATAGAGATGATAATAATAATGATAATACCTATCCCATATGTTTGGAGAGGATTAAATGAAATAAAGTATTTAAACTAGTTAACTGAGTTGCTAGCACCGGTTACAGCTCAATACATAGCAGAAATTACCAGGAACACTATTAGCTTTTTTTTTTTTTAATTTTTTTTAATTGAAGGATGACTGCTTTACAGAATTTTGTTGTTTTCTGTCAATCCTCAACATGAGTCAGTGATAGGTATACATATATCCCCTCCCTTTTGAACCTCCCTTCCATCTCCCATCCCATCCCACCCCTCTAGACTGATACAGATCCCCTGTTTGAGTTTTCTGAGCCATACAGCAAATTCCCGTTGCCGCCTATTTATTTTACATATGGTAAAGAAAGTTTCCATACCCTCTCCTCATGTTCATAAGTCTATTCTTTCTGCCTGTTTCTCCATTGCTGCCCTGTAAACAAATTATTCAGTACCATCTTTCTAAATTCTATATATGTGTATTAAAATGCGGTACTTGTCTTTCTCTTCTGACTTACTTCACTCTGTATAATGGGTTCAGGTTCATCCACTTCATCAGAACTGACACAAATGTGTCCCTTTTTATGGCTGAGTAGACTATGCCAAAGCCTTTGACTGTGTGGATCACAATAAACTGTGGGAAATACTGTAAAGTAAAATAAAGTTAAAAAAAAAAAAAGAAAAAAAAACTGATAAATTGAGAAAAAAAATTTTTTTGTTAGTTTTCTGTGGGTAATTTGGAAAAAAATGTCCATATTCTCCATTCAGAGTATACTAATATTTGCTTATTCAGTTCAGTTCAGTTGCTCAGCCATGTCCGACTCTTTATTAGATATACCATATTGATAATATACATACATACATACATACATATATATATATATATAAAATGCATATCTTCTGAATTAGCAATTCTAAATTTGAGGTAAGATCAAATCAGAAACAGGGCAGAGAGTGCTCTCAAATTACACAAGATTCTGAAAGGTAATCCTACCCTCAAGACTGAAAACCAGTACAATAAACTGCTGAATGTTACTGTAGGGCATTTTAAGCATGTGAATGGTATATATAGAGAGGAAAATTAGAGAACCTCTGACCAATTGTTATTTATATATTTATATATTCAATCTGTGAAAAACTAAGGAAAAAAATCTCAATTATTGCCATTTTGTCAGTTTCTTCAACTTGTCAGTTGTGTTACTTTGGAAGCTTGCTTTTTGTTTGTATTTTTCTTTTTCTAATTACATTTACATTTGCCACTTTTAAAGTTACACTGTTTGAAGTACATCTGTAAAAACAGAATCTAGTTTGATTTACCTTTATAGTCAACTTAAAACTCTCTGTATTTTAGTAGGGGAGTGTAATTCATATTTATTTTTGTAATTTATACAATTGCTCTTATTTCTCCTACCTTATTTTATGGGGTAAAGTAACTTCAATACTTTTAATTAATTAATTTTTTTTGCTATTCCTTTATTTCTCTTCTTGCTTGTGCTGGACTATGAATTCTATAACTTTTTTCTTCTCAAGGAGTCCTAAATATGTATCTGTTGCTTACAAAGAAGGGAACAGATAAGGACATATGTAAGAGGTATCTTAAAGGTTGCGGAGAACTCTGGTACTGCAAGATGGACTTTTATTGGGAAGAATCAGGCTATTAAGGGAGAGGAGTATAAATTGAGGGGCACCAAAGCCAGGCTGAATTAGTATCAATATCAGATTTCACAGCAAAAGAAAAAAAAAGCAACTGGAGCATGAGAAAGAAGGGATGAGAACGTAGAGAGCCAGAAATAATGGATTTGGTGAATATATTAGGAGTGTAGAGATTGGTTGATGGCAGCTGTTTTGTCAATTGATTAAGAGAACAAGGACCAAGAGAGAGTAAAACAAAGCAGTTCATGAGTAGCTTTATTATTGATCTTGAAAGTAATCCTTTAGCATTTCTCAGGTGACTCTTCATAAGATTTTAAAGTTTAATTTTTGGTTATTAGAGTGATATTTTTTGAATGGAACCATCAAATAAATCCTGAATCTGTAAGCCAATTTAGCTGTATTGGTTCAAAAAGGGTCCTTAACCAATCAAGTTATAATAAAATGTGTTGGTTTCTTTTCACAAAAATTTTTTTTTCCTGTAATATAGCAAACTCTCTTTCTTCAAATTTGAGTCTCTCTTTGGCTTGGAAAGTTTGCTGTTGAGACATAGGAGTTTTCAATATTATACGTTTCTTCCCAGTTTACCTTCCTCATTTTAGAAGTCTAGAACACAGTTGTCGAGTCAAAGTGAAAGTCAATGTGTTAGTTGGTGAATGTTTTCTGATTCTTTGTGATCCCTTTGACTATAGCTCACCAGGCTCCTCTGTCCATGGACTTCTCCAAGCAAAAATTACTGGAGTGGGTTGCCATTTCCTTCTCGAAGGGATCTTCCTGATTCAGGGATTGAACCTGGGTCTCCTGTACTGCAGGCATATTCTTTACCATCCGAGTCACCAAGGAAGTCTCAGGGTCAAATTAATCAATTCAAATCCCAGTAATGTCATTTAGTATGGTATCAGGAAAATTTGAAATTGTATTGCTATATTGGAGGGTCTTCATCTATAAATTCAAGATGAAAACCTTCTTTATGTTATCAGATTGCTCCAAAGATTTAAAAATGAATTAACTCCCAGAATATTTTGCTTGTAGATAGGCATATAATAAATGTTTAATGAATTATTATCTTTATACTATTCGGTCTCTGGATCTGGATTATTACTTCATAATTTTTTCATTTTTCATTTTTTGATTTTGACACTGTTTATTCTTCTCTTTGAATCTTCTGAGATGATTTTTAAAACTCTTCTACTTCAGTTCTTTTATTTGATTTGAATTTCTTTCTCACCTAGCTCACTTTGATTTCTGTCTTTTTCTCAGTATTACCAATTTTCATCTGTGTTGTTTATCGTTTGCCTTCAGTCTCTTGTTAATGGATTCCAAGTTCTTTTGGATCTTAATAGCATGAAACCGGTGATTTTAAATTTTTACAAGCTTCCTGAATTACATTCTCCCCTGAGCATGATCGTCTTTTGTAATTTGAGTGCTATAGTCTCTTGTTCTTTTTGAGTTACAGACTTTTCCCCCCTCGATCAGTAAAATGCACTTCCATAGGTCATTTGCCTTATCCCTGACTTTTATCTTCATAGTGAGTGTTTGATCAGGAAAATCAAGTCATTTTCATGTCATTTTACTGGGCAACTGGTTGTTAATAAAAACCTTCACTGGGATCAGGATTTGAAATTGTATTGCTATATTGGAGGGTCTTCATCTATAAATTCAAGATGAAAACCTTCTTTATGTTATCAGATTGCTCCAAAGATTTAAAAATGAATTAACTCCCAGAATATTTTGCTTGTAGATAGGCATATAATAAATGTTTAATGAATTATTATCTTTATACTATTCGGTCTCTGGATCTGGATTATTACTTCATAATTTTTTCATTTTTCATTTTTTGATTTTGACACTGTTTATTCTTCTCTTTGAATCTTCTGAGATGATTTTTAAAACTCTTCTACTTCAGTTCTTTTATTTGATTTGAATTTCTTTCTCACCTAGCTCACTTTGATTTCTGTCTTTTTCTCAGTATTACCAATTTTCATCTGTGTTGTTTATCGTTTGCCTTCAGTCTCTTGTTAATGGATTCCAAGTTCTTTTGGATCTTAATAGCATGAAACCGGTGATTTTAAATTTTTACAAGCTTCCTGAATTACATTCTCCCCTGAGCATGATCGTCTTTTGTAATTTGAGTGCTATAGTCTCTTGTTCTTTTTGAGTTACAGACTTTTCCCCCCTCGATCAGTAAAATGCACTTCCATAGTTCATTTGCCTTATCCCTGACTTTTATCTTCATAGTGAGTGTTTGATCAGGAAAATCAAGTCATTTTCATGTCATTTTACTGGGCAACTGGTTGTTAATAAAAACCTTCACTGGGATCAGGACGGGGTCAATTAAGGTAACTTTGCATTTGCTGCACAGCAATTTTTATTTATTTATTTTTTAAATTTATTTTTTATTTTATTTATTATTATTTTTTTACTTTACAATACTGTATTAAAAGTCAACTCTTTTCTTCTTGGTCTCAGGTGAAGGAGGAGAGCTGAGAACTTGTGGGCGTTTTGTACTCAGCTCAGGATAAGATTTGCCCTGAGTGCTTCTTCAAGTTGTCTGTCTGTCTTCACCTCCTGTCTTTTTGTACTTCAAAACCTGTGGTCATTTCATTGGTATTTTCATTCCAATCCCAAAGAAGGGCAATGCCAAAGAATGTTCAAATGACCACATGATTACACTCATTTCACATGCTAGCAAAGTCATGCTCAAAATCCTTCAAGCTAGGCTTCAACAGTACATGAACCTAGACTTTACAGATGTTCAAGCTGGATTTAGAAAAGGCAGAGGAACCAGAGATCAAATTGCCAACATCCATTGGATCATACAAAAATCAGGAGAATTCCAGAAAAACATCTACTTCGGTTTCATTGACTACGTAAAAGCCTTTGACTGTATGGATCACAACAAGCTGTGGACAATTTTTAAAGAGATGGGAATACCAGACCACTTCACCTGCCTCCTGAGAAACCTGTATGCAGGTCAAGAATCAAGAGTTAGAACTGGACATGGAAAAACGGACTGGTCCCAAATTGGGAAAGGAGTATGTCAAGGCTGTATATTGTCACCCTGCTTATTTAAATTTTATGTAGAGTACATCATGAGAATGCTGGACAGGATGATGCACAAGCTGTAATCAAGATTGCCAGAGAAATATCATTAACCTTGGATATGCAGATGATACCACCCTTACGGCATAAAGTGAAGAGAAGCTAAAGAGACTCTTGATGAAGATGAAAGAGGAGAGTGAAAAGTTGGCTTGAAACTCAACATTCAAAAAACTAAGGTCATAGCATTCAGTCCCATCAACTCAATGCAAACAGATAGGGAAACAATGGAAACAGTGAGAGATTTTATTTTCTTGGGCTCCAAAATCACTGTGGATGGTGATTGCAGCCATGAAATTAAAAGACGCTTGCTCCTTGGAAGAGAAGCTGTGACAAACCTAGACAGCATATTAAAAAGCAGAGACTTTACTTTGCCAACAAAGATCCATCTAGTCAAAGCTGTGTTTTTTCCAGTAGTCATGTATGGATGTGAGAGTTGGACCATAAAGAAGGCTGGGCACTGAAGAATTGATGCTTTTGAACTTTGGTGTTGGAGAAGACTCTCTAGAGTCCCTTGGATTGCAAGGAGATCAAACCAGCCAATCCTAAAGGAAATCAACCCTGAATATTTATTGGAAGGACTGATGCTGAAGCTCCAATACTTTGGCCACCTGATGCAAAGAACTGACTCATCTGAACGGACCCTAATGCCAGGAAAGATTGAAAGCAGGAAGAGAAGGGTATGACAGAGGATGAGATGGTTGGATAGCATCACCAATTCAATGGACATGACTTTGAGCAAACTGCGGGAGATGATGAAGGACAGGGAACCCTCTCATGCTGCAGTCCATGGGGTTGCAAAGAGTTGGACGTGACTGAGTGACTGAACAACAAAACAAGGTGGAAGTTCTCAGCCAAGGGTATACGCTGATCCCCCTGGCTGGCCTTAAAATATACAGATGCCTGTGTCTCACCTGGAAGAATCTGATGATTTGGTTTCGAATATAGCCTGGACATTGGTATTTTTAAAATATCAGCAGGTAATTCTGTTGTACAGCCAGCACTGGAAACACTGTTCAAAGTGTTTGACACTTTGAATATCAGTGATCAAGTCTCAGTTTTAAACAGAAATTCTTATTAGGACTTCCACATCCCAACAGCGACTTGCAAATATAGGATGAAAAAAGAGAAATACCTGAATAAAAATGATGAACCATTAAAAGAAAGTAATAAAATTAGCAAAGGAAAATCACAGGAAAACAAAAATTAAATGAAATGATTCTTGGGAAGAAATAGGAAATTATGGTCAGAGTAACAAAATGTGGAAGGCAAAAGAAAAAAAAAAAAAAGAATAGTAACTAAGACAGCTGAAAGAATAGAAGCATGAGACAGGATATTTACCATTCATGAGTTTGGCTACCAGAGGATTAAATGAGATAATTCCCAGTAGTGTGGAGGGTCCAAGGGTTAACAGCCCCACTCAGGTGCAAATGGGCCCCTTTGGGCCACAGAGTCTAGATTCTGTGCCCTCCAAAGGCCAGGGTTCAGAGCGCGGAGTTCTTGAAAGTTCATATTCTCAGCTGGAGCCTCGGGGTAGAAAGCCCTGCAGTTATCAGTCCAGTGCATCTTTAGACTAGTTGCAAAGGGCTCCAATTAACTCTGCGAAGCTCTTGCTGATTTTTCTCTCCAGCCCTGTTAACATGCGAAGCTACTGCCCAGAGAGACAGTCCTGGCATTTCTTTTCAAACCCAGGACTGACTGCTCAGAAAGACCCTTCCCAATCTAATTTGAAATTCTGTCAAGAAGGAGTAGATTCAAGAATCTGCACATATACAGTTTTTTTCTTTATTTCCTTAAGATGTTTAAACGTTAACTTAATTATTGTCATAATTAGCACAGCACCTGGTACAGTGCTAGGAAAATAATTGATACGCAGAAGATAGTTTCTCAGTTTTATTGTTGTATTACATTGAGCTAAACTCTAAAAGAGTTGAATTCCTTCTTTAGATAATAATCAACTTTATTATTTACTATAGTATAGCTGATAAGCCAGTAATAATAATCTTTCAGATGACTTATATACATCTATATTACAAAGGAAAAAAAAGGAAGACTTTTTAATTTATAATGCAGTTGATAATATCACTCTTGCTCTGAAAACTGGTTCGGTCCTCATATACAGTAGACATTAGTCTTTTACCTGAAAAAAAAGTGGTTTCCATATTGTAAAATCTCTCACTTTTCTGTCTCTTCCACAGCTAGTAGTAACAATTAGTCAGTCTCAACTCTATTGATCGTAAAGTGTTACTGGATTGCTTACGAAACACAGATTCTTGGCTCCATGTATAGGATTCTGTGTATTTGGGCTAGGATTGAGAAATCTGCCTTTTACCAAGTCTTATAGTTGGTCCTCTTGCAGAGGTTTATGAACCACACATTAAAAAGCCTGGAGTGAGAGGAAGAGCAGGTGAGATGGGATCACTTTCACCTGCTGGGCTTGAATTTGTCCCTGCTTTGTTTGCCACTTGTTCCAACTACATGTAGGCAGAACGATGCTCGGGCAGGTGAATAAATAAAAGTAGTGTAAGTAGGGCCTCTGACCCTTCAGGGCAGTGCTTCTGAAAGTTAAAGGAAATGAGAATTATTTAGAATCTTGGTAAACTTCAGATTTTGATTCGGTAGGTCTGAGACTGTGGTGAGAGATACTACATTTCTAACAATCCCAACTCTCTCATCCCCCAGCCATGATGCCCATTAGAAAGGCAGAGAGTTCACTATTTATATTCTAAATGCCAAATTCTGTTAGGGCTAAAGAAGAAAGAGACCAGGGCAATTCAACCTGTGAAACAGAATTGTAATCTTGTAGTGAAGTCTCATCTGTGTGTTTCAATTACACACATTTAACCACATACCTTGGAAGTGGGGAAAGCATGAAAAAAAGTGAAAAACCTTTAAAAATAATCTTACAGGCAGGAGATGCTATCCAATCCTGCAACTGTCAATACCTGTCAGAAGAAAAGCATATATGAATAGTTTTAGGGTTTCCCAACTATTGACTAAAAGGGAAACTCTTTGCTGGGGTGCCTACAATAAGAATGAAGAACGAAGAGCTATAGAGAATCACCGACTCATGAGAAGTTAGAGGCATACACAAAATCACATGCACTGTTCTTTATGGGCCAAGGGCTTCCCAGGTGGCTCTAGTGGTAAAGAACCCCCCTGCCAATGCAGGAGATGTAGGAGACACGTGTTTGATTCCTGGGTCAAGAAGATCCCCTGGAGGAAGGCATGGTGACCCACTCCAGTATTCTTGCCTGGAGAATCCCATGGACAGAGGAGCCTGGCGGGCTACAGTCCATGGGACTGCAAAGAGCTGGACCTGACTAAAACAACTTAGCATGCAAAGAGTTGTCAAAGGGACTTTAAATTATGAGTAATGTTGCCTTCTGTCCAACTTTGGAACTTAACCCCAACCACTAGTCCATCCATAAGTTAAGATGCTGCTCTTTATGTGTATGTTTATGCACATATACATGTATATATTATATATAAAATTATCATACCTGAGGAGCCCACAGAGAAATAACTGCAATTAAAAACTTCAATGCCATGCATTTTTTTTTTTTATTCAACTGAGAAATCTTACCTCACGGTTGTTAAAACTGCATATGGCTGTTCTTTGTTCATCCATTCTATTTTTTCATTAGACAGTGAGCTCCCAGAAGACAAGTATCTTGTTTTATATTTATTTTAAGTCTTGTTTAGTAACTTGCTGAAAGCAGACAATCAATGCATTTTTTGTTGAAGGAATGAAGGAATAGATAAACGAACAAATGCAGGGTTTTGTTACTAACCCTGTAGTTAACATAATGTTACAATTGTTTTATCATGCTGAGATGAAGTTTCAACTACTGGTTCTGTCTCAGCAGTGTGATAGTTCTCTAATTTTATGAAATAATATGCAGAACTACCACAACTTAAATATGTATTCAGAACTTAATATATTCCCAAGAGGGAAAAATATTGGTAGGATGAATAGAATCAAAAATTAGTTCTAAAACTTATACCTCATAATGGAGCTCAAGGGATATATATTTGCAATTAAAAATAATTGAAGTCAGTACTGCCGCAGATCTGATAATGACACAGAGCAGAAACTATTCATTTATTAAAAACAAAAGCATTATCTACTATGTTCCAGGTTAGTGCTAGATCCTACTGTTAGCATGGGCGCTTTTTTTTTTAGTTTTTAAAATTAATGGTAAAATGTATATATGAACAATACTTTCTCTAAAGTGCAATATTATGTTTTTAAATATGAATATTAAACACTCATATTTAACACTCACTTAAAAATGAGTGTTTTATGGGGGAAAGTCAGTAGAGATAAGTTTTTCATTTTTAGTTAATTTTTCTTGAGAGAGAACCCAAAATAACAGTGACTTCAACAAAATTAAGTTTTTCTCTCTCTGGTAATAGATGTTCACAGTCAATGCAGGGAATGATATTAACAGTTATAGGGACCCACACTCATCATCTTTTTGCTAGACAGGACTTTTACCTCAAGGTCCAAAATGGCTGCTGGAGCATCAGCCATCCAGTTTGATTTCTATCCAGCAGAAAGGAGGAATCATTGAATGAGGATGTACACATTTACCTTAATGATATATTTCAGAAATTATTCCTCTACCTTTGATAATATTTTATGATTAGAACTCAGCCACATGGCTATATCTAGCTATACAGATTGCTGGGAAATTTCCTTATTCAAAGTGGCCATTTACCCAACTAAAAAAGGCCTTTTTATTTCACTAGGGAAAAAGAGAGTATGTAATGAGAGGGCATTTAGTGGTCTCTGCCACAATAGGCAAACATCAAAGGTAAATTTGAAAAATCCATTTTGATGATATTGTTAAAAGATGGGTCACTTCTCAGCCTTTCAGCTAAGATCAAATGTAGTATGGGGGCTTTCCAGGTGGTGAAGCAGCTTGCTTCTTTACCACTGTACCACCTGGAAAGCCCCCATACTACATTTGAGTCTCCAATGCAGGAGACACACAAGAGACTGAGTCTCAGTTGCTGGCTCAGGAAGAGCCTCTGGATTAGGAAATGGCAACTCACTGCAGTATTCTTGCATGAAAAGTTCCATGGAAGGAGGAGCCTGGTGGGCTCTGGTCCCTGGGGTCGCAAAGAGTCAGACATGACTGAGTGGCTGAGCAAACGTTAAAATATGAATTTTGAAGAAGTCTTGGCCATTTTTATAGTACTCTATAAATTAGTATTTCATACTTATAGTTTATTATAAACTATTTCTTTAAATGTAAATCTTAAAGGAAATTAGTCTGAAAGCATTTCATAGAACAAAAATATGGCTTATGACATAAATAGTAAAAATAGAAATGATGTCATGTTCCTGCTTAGCTAATGTAGAAGAATTTCATCAGGTAATGTAGTGTTGATGAGTTAATAGCTTTATCTAACTCTCCTGAATATATAATGCGCCTGAACTCCTGGTACATTGTGAAAGCTTCAGATGGGGCTTTCTGCAAATTATTCATTTTATTTTATGCAGTAAGAACTTGCGATGCAAGATTTGAATTTTTTTTTTATGACATGCTGTACAATGGTTAACAATGATGGTAATACATCAGTTTTGCTATAGAGTGGTAATCAACTGTGGATGTTGGCCATAGTATCAGCTTAGTTCAGTCACTCAGTCATATCCAACTCTTTGCAACGCTATGGACTGCGGTACACCAGGCTTCCCTGTCCATCACCAACTCCTGGAGCTTACTCAGACTCATGTCCTTCGAGTCAGTGGTGCCATCCAACCATCTCATCCTCTGTCGTCCCCTTCTCCTGCCTTCAATCTTTCCCAGCATCAGGGTCTTTTCAAATGAATCAGTTCTTCACATCAGGTGGCCAAAATACTGGAGTTTCTGCTTCAGCATCAGTCCTTCCAATGAATATTCAGGACTGATTTCGTTTAGGATGGACTGGTTGGATCTCCTTGCAGTCCAAGGGAATCTCAAAAGTCTTCTCCAACACTACAGTTCAAAAGCATCAGTTCTTCGGCACTCAGCTTTCTTTATAGTCCAACTCTCACATCCATACATGACTACTGGAAAAACCATAGCTTTGACAAGACCTTTGTTGGCAAAGTAATGTCTCTGCTTTTTAATATACTATCTAGATTGGTCATAACTTTCCTTCCAAAGAGCAAACATCTTTTAATTTCATGGCTGCAGTCACCATCTGCAGTGATTTTGGAGCCCCCCAAAATAAAGTCTCTCACTGTTTCCATTGTTTCCCCATCTATTGGCCATGAAGTGATGGGACCAGATGCCATACTGTTAGTTTTCTGAATGTTGTGTTTTAAGCCACCAGTTTCACTCTCCTCTTTCACTTTCATCAAGAGGCTCTTTAGTTCTTCCTTGCCTTCTGCCATAAGAATGGTATCATATGCATATCTGAGGTTATATTTCTCCTGGCAATCTTGATTCCAGCTTGTGCTTCATCCGGCCCAGCCTTTCATCCAGCCTGGCCATAGTTAGCTGCTGCTGCTGCTGCTGCTGCTAAGTTGCTTCAGTCGTGTCTGACTCTGTGCGACCCCATAGATGGCAGCCCACCAGGCTCCCCTGTCCCTGGGATTCTCCAGGCAAGAACACTGGAGTGGGTTGCCATTTCCTTCTCCAGTGCATGAAAGTGAAAAGTGAAAGTGACTATAACCCTCAAGATTACTGATCATATTTGATAAAGGAGCAAGTTTTCTGTTTTCTAACTTTTATGACCATTTTATATTTGTATTGTATTTGGGATTAACTACAAACTTTATATATATGTATGTGTATATAATATATGCAAATAACACACAAATGTATACACACTGATAATACAGCTTCTTATGAATCAGTTGTGTTTTTTTAAGGGAATATTATAGGCATATACACTTGCTCACTTGGAGGGATAAGCATTCTACTTTCTGTTCATAACAGCATGTTTTAGTAATAACTTTGAACCTATTGACATATTTAAGGTATATTTAAATCAAATTCTTACTATACATTGTGCTACTGTTTTTAGTAACATATCTTCAATATGCCTTCTTTCTTCTTCCAGAACTGGGAGGGGAAGAATAATGATCTTGGCGTCAGAAGACATAGGTTCTGACCTTGAATCTGCTGCTGGACCTAAGTGACCTTTACACTCTGCCCAGCAGCAGCCCCTCTGTACAGTCTCCTCTGTACAATGGACTTATCCTATCAGAGGCTTCTGCCAGGGAACCTAGGACACTGATCAGTGAGGGATGACTTTCCTCTCATTTATTCCTCTTCCTTCTGTCTCCTTGCCCGCCGCCCTGCTTAGTCAAGTCTGATATTTTCTTGGAGAGTTCTAATGATGTCAGTCCTTTATGTTAGACAAAGAGTTAAAATGAGTGGGTAACTTCAAACCAATTGCAAAATTAGAAGGGAAAAGACAGAGACTCTGCATTTCTTAATATAAAGGCACTGATTAAAAATGTGAGGTTAGATGTAAGCCAATTGAGAGAATTGAGAGAATTCAATTGAGAGAATCTTAATAGGATAATGCTTTGAGATCAGTTTAAATCACTGTTTCAATCATTCCTGAAGACTGAGGTTAAACCCTATATTTTATTTTAAAAAATATAAGAATAAAGAAATTGTTTTCCTTTTTCATAAGATGAAACTGTTTAGTCTTTGATCCAAGGTGCTCCGTACTAGAAGTTTTAAACAGAGTCAGAAAATCCATTTGCAGGAAATTAAATATGAAATGTTAGTTTTAGAATTTCCAAAGAGTTCCATTAGGTTTGAGGTAAACACATTCACTCTACTACCTTTTGGATAAAATAAAAATTTACTTTAATTTTATAAATCTTAGAGATCCTTATTTTTATTTAAAATATTGTCCTAAACAAAACAACAAATGTCAACTTCCTACCAAAAGAAAAGTATCCTGTGTGTGTTTCCAGATCTCCATTAGACCATTAAATTTTCATCCATATTTAACAAATTTAACAAATGTTCAGTTTCATAGGGTCATTGTGTCACAATGTCTGTGTTAGAACTTTATTTTCAGAGGTTCCTTTAAGTGGGCAAAAAGCATGGCATGTTGGATTAATTTACTCTTTTTCATCCATCCACTGGTGTGGTTAGCAGCTCAAAACTAATTTTGGAGTGCAAGACACTTAAAAAAATTAGGATTTCTCAGCACTATAGCAAAATCTCGAGCCAGAAAAGTCCCCTTCTCTGCTATTTCCCTTCCCCTGGCTGGCTTTCTTTTAAAAGTGGGTTCTTCTACTGTGTCCCTAGGTAGCAGTCTCAACTCTGCCCGTGTGGAGTCCCTTACCAGATGGCCCTCTTAATAAATGCCTCGCTCTTCGCCACCCTCACCTTCTTGATCCAAATGTGAAATGCCAGCAAATAAATAAGAGCATTGTACTCTGATGAGTTCACTTGAGATGGGGGAGAGCCCCGGGGAGGGAACGCTAGAAATGGCTTTTCTTTTTGCTAGACGGCTCCTAATTACTTGGCCAGTAGGTAGAAGACCACATTTAGACAATAGAGACTTTAAACGTAAAGAAAGAGAACAAATTCTCCGTCTTATTCCAAATGCCTTTGCTAACAGGAACAATGTGCTTGGATTGTTGGAGTCCGTTTGAAATATTCCACATGATCTTTGCCTGGGGACCACAGACTTTGGACTCTGGGTAGTGACGGCTGTGAGCACATTTCGCTGCCACACTCAGAGTGCAACGGAAATGAGTGGGTAATGAGAAGAGAGCAGCCAGTTCTTTAATTGAATTAAAAGCTGGGTGACATCAGTGCAGACACCTGTCCAATTACAGACAGGCCAAGGTGTTTACCATTGCTGCACAAGCGATTCGAAGATGACAGAAATCTTTCCGCCCACAGATTAACATAATGAAGGGGAACAGAGTACAGTGGATACAGGCCAAACACCTAGGTTGGCAGCTGAGGGGGGCTGGTGGGGGGTGGGCCGTCGGCTCCAGGATGTAAATAGAAACAGAGTCTCTTTTCTTCTCCAAACTGTGTTGAGCTTTGAAAAGGATGCCATTTTGCTTTACATCTCAGGCTTGGATTCCAGGCTCGCATTTATACTTATCTGCATTGAGTCAGAGGAGTTAATCATAAAATCTTAACAGCAAAGCCTACTCCTCTGCCGTTTTCCTGCTTCTCAGGATACAGAGTTTTATTAGAGGCACAAAAGCTTGCCCAGCTGGTGTCAGTTCCACAATGATTTTCTCTTAGTCAGGCTGCCTTCGGTTTTGTATATTTCTTTTCTGCTCCTTTGAAACTTGAAGTTTGAGCGCAGGAAACAAAGTGTCAGAAATA
Source organism: Oreotragus oreotragus (assembly GCA_006410675.1). Classification (NCBI taxonomy): domain Eukaryota; kingdom Metazoa; phylum Chordata; class Mammalia; order Artiodactyla; family Bovidae; genus Oreotragus; species Oreotragus oreotragus. Next base: position 23,582 of record SJYX01002189.1, on the reverse strand, counting down.
TAATGTATGAGTCAAAAGAAATAGCGTCTGTTCCTTCACGGGCACCTGGAAACGGGTAGGATGGGAGTGGGCATCTCTTATAGTAAAGGAGACAGCTTTGAGCTAAGAAGATGAAAAGTCTTGTTTTTTTTTCTTTTTTTTTTTTTTTGTCAAACATCAAGGGTCCATCTTTGGTAAAACATTGCAATAACTGCTAGAAAAGAGGACAAGTAAGAAGTAAAAAGACACACCCTCTGCATTTAAGAAGTTCCCCCAAATCATTGCATGGGACTTCTAAACTGTTCTCCAGGAGAGGGTTTTTCTGCTCTGCTAGGTGGAAATCCTCAGAGCACACAGTCTGGAACCATACACACTAGGCTCTTAAATTTCTTCCTGTGATGCGCTGTCTCCGCTTATATCAAGTTCCTGCCCCCGCTCTTTCAGCCAGGGCTTTCTGCACCCGCCGAGGTCCACAAGACTGTCATTCAAAGGGAATGTACTTACTTAACTTCAGACTCCCTTGGTGTGGCCCGTCAGGATTTCTCAATGTTAAGCATTAATGCAAAATGCATTATCGCTTAGCACTGAGAGTCCTGGCCCTGCTGGTACCAATGGTTTTAATCCAGATACCAAGACTCCTGTGTTTCATGGGATCCTAACACTTTTAAGACATCAATAATGCTTCCTATATGCTTATGGAATGTTTTGTCAGCTCACCCTCTTCCATTATCAAAAGAGACTGGCAGGTTTCCTGATATAGTTGGGACCATTTTTGATTTCACAGAGTTTTGTGGCTGAAAAAGAATCTGAGAGGTCATCTGGCTTGCCTCCAGGTAGAAGCAGTCTAAGATTCAAAGGGAAAAAAAGACTTCTCTGTGATGTCTACTGGAGACAGAGGTTCATAGCCAAACCAGTCTTAAAAGTCGTCATTGTCAAGATAGACTTTACTTTTAACCCCCTAGGTGTCATCAAGGAGACTATATCACCTTATCTTACTGGGTTTTCTGTGGATATAGAATATATGTCATATTTTTCTCTCTAGGATTCTTTTACAAATATATCACTGTATTTATTTTTCAGTATACTTTTAAATATAATACTGAAATATATTTTCAAGGATTTTCTTGTTGTCTCTTTGCCTTTAACTATATATAGTGTGCTTAATTTCTCAGTCAAGTCCAACTATTTGTGACCCTATGGACCACAGCCCACCAGGCTCCTCTGTCCATGGGGATTTTCCAGGCAAGAGTATTGGAGTGGGTCGCCATACCCTCTTCCACGGGATCTTCCCAACCTACGGATCTAACCCAGGTCTCCCACATTAAAGGCAGATTCTTTACTGACTGGGCCACCAGGGAAGCTTATAGATCTCCAATCATCTTGGACTGGGAGGTCTGGATCTGAATTTTATAAATGTCTTTGTCCACTTGGCATGTGTGCAAGCATTCTGCTTTATGTATTTAATCTATATATTATTGTTTTCATTAGAGTTCTTCTAGTTCTAATATTTTCTTAGATTAGAAACTTTGTAAAGATCAGTTGTGTTCTATAGCACTTTTCCTAGAGGCATATAGAAGGAGAGTTGATAAATACTGTCACGTGAGTGTATGTTCCTCCATCTTTGTCTCGTCACAACAAAGATTTGAAGTGACGGACATTAAAGCCCCCTTGGCGAGTCACAGCTCTCAGGTCTTGGACAGACCGTGTTATAGCTCTCAGGTCTTGAATGGACCATGTTATAGCTCTTAGACAAATCAGTGTTGCATCTCAGTGTTACAGCTCTATTTTATTTAGAAGATAGCAGGAAAATCCATCTTCGAGGCGTGAGGGCACATCGATCCAAAGACACGAGGAGAAGAGCACCCCAGTGTGTGTGGGAGAGAGAGCGAGCGAGCGAGCTAGCTTTGGCTCCTCTATTTATATGTTTCTCTCTCCCTGGGCCTGTCCTATGTAAATTGGGCCAGCCAGGAGTGTTGTTTGTTTTACCTGATGTCCTCACTCGGTCCGCGGACCTCTTTTGTTCTATTTTCACAGGCTTGTCCCTTCTTTGCTTTTAGCCACCGCCATTTGGGACTCCTTTTCCCTATTCTACCTACCTAACAAATACCCTTATATGTGTGTGTGCATTTTAACTGATTTTTATTGGCGTGCAGTTGATTTACAATGTTGTGTTAGTTTCTGCTGTACAGCAAAGTGAATCAGGTACATACATGTATATTCACTCATTTTTAGATTCTTTTCCCAGGTAGGTCATTACTAGTATTAAATGGAGTTTGTTTTCTACATTTGTGACTCTATTTCTGCTTTTTAAATAAGTTCATTTGTACCATATTTTAAAATCTCATATATAAGTGATATTATATGATATGTGTCTTTCTCTCTCTGGCTTACTTTCACTCAGGATGGCAGACTCTAGGTCTGCCCATATCACTACAAATGGCATTATTTCATTCTTTATATGGCTCTGTCCCTGGGACTGCAAGGAGATCCAACCAGTCGATTCTGAAGGAGATCAGCCCTGGGATTTCTTTGGAAGGAATGATGCTAAAGCTGAAACTCCAGTACTTTGGCCACCTCATGCAAAGAGTTGACTCATTGGAAAAGACTCTGATGCTGGGAGGGGTTGGGGGCAGGAGGAGAAGGGGATGACAGAGGATGAGGTGGCTGGATGGCATCACTGACTTGATGGACGTGAGTCTGAGTGAACTCCGGGAGATGGTGATGGACAGGGAGGCCTGGCATGCTGCGATTCATGGGGTCGCAAAGAGTCGGACGTGACTGAGCGACTGAACTGAACTGAATATAAGTATCTTTTGATGAAAACACTTTGTTGCAGCAGTACTGCTCTTTCTTCTGGGGAGTATATAATCTAAGGATGATTCTGACACTTAAAGGAATGCCATTTGGCTAATCACCTTGGTCTCTAAGGATATGTCTAAGAAAGGCTACCTTGACTAGTCTTGGAGAGATTATCTTTATTCTTTGGTAATAGCAGAAGTTTTTATAATCATCAACTTTAATCCATCCTGATAAACTCTCCATGCTCAGAGACAGAATATAGGGACCACATGCCCCAACAAGAGGAAGACTTTGTCATTATTCTGATTTAGAAAGGACCACTTGGCTAACCAGCCCCTTCTCCTACCCCAGCCTAATTGTAATCTGACAAGAGAGAAGATGCTCAATCATTGTATTGCTCTTCTTACTGAAATAGATAATACTAACCTATATTTAGGGGAAATGATTCCAATGGTCTGACAAACTTTGTCAATGAGACACAACGTTATAATCAAAATCCCCACTGCAAATAGGAAAGAAACGCCACCTTAGCCTCTCAAAGTACGGCATGTTTCTTTGAAAGTGATTTACAAGCCACTCAAAACTTTCTACCTGTGATTTGAAGTTGGCAAAAGCCAAATCATCAGCTTTCTTCTTCTCTGTTTTCTATTTTGCAGCTCTCATTTCTCAGTGTTTATTATTGTTTCACCTGCCTGGAGATAGGAAATGTGAGCACTTTGATAAATGGCTTGAAAGATGATCTAGTTTCTCTCCAGCATCTTTCTTTAAGAATCCTGGGACTTTCTATGAAATACAATTTGGTAAACTTCTCTACCAAAGCAAAAAGCTGAAAAAGGCAAGTTTTTTGAGAGAAGTATTACCTGTTTTTTAAGGTCCTAAAGTTTTAAGGGAGAAGAAATTGGCAAAGGAATTTTATGGTACACATATACACACAAAAGAATTCCTTTAGTAAAGGCAAAAAAGACTGAATAAAGCACTGAAGACCATATAGTGAATGCAAACTTATTATCTGCTTTGACATGATCTTTCTTAAAGTCTCCACTAATACCTTTCTTGTTAAGTTGATATAACAGTCACAGTTCCAACACTGCACTTCAGCTATGATTTGAAAAGAAATAATGCCTCAGGGTAAGTATTTTGCAATATAAGGGAGCTATTTTTTATGTTTCCCAATTATAATATTATCTAGGTGAATGATACAATGTCATACTAAAGATTTCAGAGTACCAAACTGTATGCAAACACAGTGTCTTTTGGAACACAATATACCTTTGCCCCAGCTAAGTTAGGGCCACCTGTGAGAGGCAATGCAGCCTAGGTTGTTCAGTGATGACCAGGAGAAACTAGTCTCATGTCATAAAGCATTTTCTTGTTCACTATAGTATTAAAACTCACTTTCTGGGGCTGATTCATTTCTTGTTAGTATTCATTTCAGTTCAACTCAGTTCAGTCGCTCAGTCATGTCTGACTCTTTGCAACCCCATGAATCACAGCACACCAGGCCTCCCTGTCCATCACCAATTCCCAGAGTTCCCTCAAACTTACGTCCATCGAGTGGGTGATGCCATCTAGCCATCTCATCCTCTATCGTCCCCTTTTCTTCCTGCCCCCAATCCCTCCCAGCATCAGAGTCTTTTCCAATGAGTCAGCTCTTCGCATGAGGTGGCCAAAGTACTGGAGTTTCAGCTTCAGCATCATTCCTTCCAAAGAACACCCAGGGCTGATCTCCTTTAGAATGGACGGTTGGAGTTAGTATGGCATTATACTAATTCAGATGAGCAATTTATCTTATTTATACTTGCAGTAGATTTGAACTTGGCAATAGCAAAGATGAGACAAATGCCAAAGATTTTCAAAGGATAAAATGGCTAGGATTTGTCTTACAAGGATACCTTAATTTTTATCAGGATTTACAGTTGATGATGGAGGCATTAAGAGTAGGGAAAATGGTAATACTGTATATATGGTTGTCCCAATCTCCTAATTTATTCCTCCCCTGCTTTTTCACCTTTGGTATCTGTGCAGTTGTTTTCTAAATTTGTGATTCTGTTTTGTAAATAAGTTCATTTATACCATTTTTTTTAAGATTGCATGTCTAAGTGATACTATATGTTATTTGTCTTTCTGTGTCTGACTTCATGTAGTTTAATAATCTCTAGGTCCATCCATGGTTAACATATACATAGTATTATATATAAAATAAGTAATAAGGACTTACTATATTGCACAGGGAACTCTACTCAATATTGTGTAATAAACTATATGGGAAAAGAATCTAAAAAAGAGTGGATAAATGTATATGTATAACTGATTTACTTTGTTGTACACCCGAAATTAACAAAACATTGTAAGTCAACTATACTCCAATAAAAATATTTTTAAAAAAGAAATGGGAAAGATGAAGCTTGCAGATAGTTTTGGTTATCAGGTCTAGATTGGGGCAGGTTGAAAGTGAAATGTTATTCGTATTTGAATATCTAGGTAGGATGCATGTCTTGTGAGCAGAAATGAAGAACTAGAGCTTGGAGGAGAGATGTGAAGTCTACAGATATAGCTACAACATGAGGCTTTATGAACTAATAAAAGCAGGTGTTCAGAAGAAGAGAGAGGTCTACGCACCCAATTTTGGAAAAGAATAAAAAAAGCTACCTAAGGGACTGTGAAAGGAAGATGAGCTGGCCAAAGAAAGCAAGGAGCTTTAATTTAGAACTCCTAGGAAAGAATTCAGTGGCTGAGAGGGCAGCTGAGGGAGGCAAAGTCCAATAAGTAGACTCAGGATCGAATAGGGATAGAAGAGGGGTTACTTGGTCTAGTGTGGAAGGGATCACTAGTGACCTTTAAAAAGTGGGAAGTCAAGAAATACCTGGACTAACAGTCAAATTTGCCTTGGAGTACAGAATGAAGAGGGCAAAGGCTAGTAGAGTTTTGCCAAGATAATGCACTAGGCATAGCAAACACAAGAGAAGACTCTACACATGGACATCACCAGATGGTCAATAACAAAATCAGACTGATTATATTCTTTGCAGCCAAAGATGGAGGAGCTGTATACAGTAAGAAAAAAACAAGACCAGAAGCTGACTGTGGCTCAGATAATAAACTCCTTATTGCCAAATTCAGACTTAAAGTAAGTAGGGAAAACCACTAGACCATTCAGGTATGACCTAAATTAAATCCCTTACGATTATACAGTAGAAGTGACAAATAGATTCAAGGGATTAGATCTGATAGACAAAGTGCCTGAAGAACTATGGACGGAGGTTCGTGACATTGTACAGGAGGCAGTGATCAAGACCATCCTCAAGAAAAAGAAATGCAAATGGCAAAATGGTTGTCTGAGGATGCCTTAGAAATAGCTGTGAAAAGAAAGGAAGTGAAAAGCAAAGGAGAAAAGGAAAGATATACCCATTTGAATGGAGAGTTCCAAAGAATAGCAAGGAGAGATAAGAAAGCCTTCTTCAATGATCAGTGCAAAGAAATGGAGGAAAAGAACAGAATGGGAAAGACTAGAGATCTCTCCAAGAAAATTAGAGATACCAAAGGAGAATTTCATACAAATATGGGCAAAATGAAGGACAGAAATGGTATGGACCTAACAGAAGCAGAAGATATAAAGAAGACGTGGCAAGAATATACGGAAGAACTATACAAAAGGATCTTCATGACCCAGATAATCACGATGGTATGATCACTCAGCTAAAGCCAGACATTCTGGAATGTGAAGTCAAGTGGACCTTAGGAAGCATCACTGCAAACAAAGCTAGTGAAGGTGATGGAATTCCAGCTGAGCTATTTCAAATCCTAAAAGATGATTCTGTGAAAGTGCTGCACTCA
>SJYX01002187.1:0-12322 GCA_006410675.1 Oreotragus oreotragus | reverse complement strand
TGTGATGGACAAGGAAGCCTGGTGTGCTACAGTCCATGGGGTGGCAAAGAGTCGGACACGACTGAGTGACTGAACTGAATTCCCCATTTGTACCAAACCACAATCGCTAAAGCCTCCGCTCCCTCCCGCTTCAAATTTCAGTACTAACGTGTACACCTAGGATTGAGTCAGTCAACGCCTGTGGTGTGTCACAGAGGGACTGAGAGGGAGGGGGCAGAGGAGGGAATTATATATTTTTTAAAAAAGCTTAAAGAACTAGCCAACAGGTGGTGAAGCGGCACACTAAGCTTCAAACCCGCACCGTCGCTGGAAGTAGCCCGTGCAGGCACCTTAGGGCAGCTGCCAAAACCCCTCTTAGCTTTAGAGGCTCCTGTTTTCAGTCAAGCACGGTTTGGATCCCACCAGCCTCCACAAACAAACCGGAGGTCCAGTGCGGCTGCACTCTGGAAAGCAAAGCCTTGCCATTGGTCATCTCTCTAATAGCGCCCATCCCCCTGTGACAGCTCAAGGGTCCCCTGGATTGGGTGGCTATCTGCAAAGCCTTGCCATTGGCCGTCTCTCTAATACTCCCATCCCCTCTGTGACAGCTCAGGGGTCCCCTGGATTGGGTGGTTGACAGCCACCCTGGATTGGGAGGCGTGTCTTGTAGCGGCCGCTGATTGGTCAGCGGTGTGCATGGGGTGAGGGGTTGGCGACTGGCGTGTCACGTGGACAAGCCCTATTTCCGGTGCGAGGATCGTTTACTCCACCACCGGTAAAATCTAACCGTCTTTTTCAGCGTCTGCTGAGGATACGGGCCGCGGCTGTACTCTCACGGCTAACCGGTTCCCGCCCCCTTCTGAGGCCGATTTCTCGGACTCCGGGACCAGAAAAGGTTTGTCAAATAGCACTTTTTCCTTCCTTTGAACTTCTTTGTGCGCTAGAAGCAGTTGGAAAGAGGTTTGACTTAATGGCTGGAGGGCTCCAGAGTGAGGTGGCAGGGGAGGAGGATTTACTTGAGGGAAGAGAAAGGATTTGCCTTTTCTGAAAGAGCCACTCTTTTCTGGCTCCGCTGGTGGGATGGGTTTGGGATGGTTCGGGTGGTTTGGGAAGGTTCGGAGTGTTTTGTTGAGGTGGTTCCCGCTGCCGCTTCTGGGATGCCAGTGTACGAGATTTGGCCTCTTGGTGGGTACCGGGTGCTGACTGAAAACAGTTGATCCTTTTTCATCCTTTCTCTTCTTTGGTATGGGAGGGGGCCGAGGGGGACGAACGACCGAGGCTCTCATACTTTATTCAGATTCTTCAAACTCAAAATCCTATTAATTAGCAAGTTTTATTGTAACACTTTTTGAGATGTAAACTTTGATTTGGAGGCATCTGATTGTAACCGGCATTAGTCAAATAAAAGTACAGCTAAGCTGGTGGTGTTGTAAATACGTACACGAGGCGAAACCAGGGGCTTCCCAGCAGCTCAGTTGGTAAAGAATCCACCTGCAGTGCTGGAGACCTCGGCTCAATTCCTGGGTCGGGAAGATCCGCTGGAGAAGGGATACTCCAGTATTCTTGGGCTTCCCTGGTGGCTCAGCTGGTAAAGAATCCGCCCGCAATGCGGGAGACCTGNTCAGTTGGTAAAGAATCCACCTGCAGTGCTGGAGACCTCGGCTCAATTCCTGGGTCGGGAAGATCCGCTGGAGAAGGGATACTCCAGTATTCTTGGGCTTCCCTGGTGGCTCAGCTGGTAAAGAATCCGCCCGCAATGCGGGAGACCTGGGTTCGAACCCCTGGCGAAGGGAACGGGCTACCCACTCCAGTATTCTAGCCTGGAGAATTCCATGGACTGTGTAGTCAATGGGGTCACAAAGAGTCAGACACGATTGAGCGACTTTGAGGTGAAACAAAGTAAAGATGTGGTTCGAGCACAGTCCTTTGATAACTTCATCTGTTGGGGATCGCTTCCCTCCGTTTACCTGGCTCTCCCTGAAGTGGTACTGCTCTAGCGTTTTAAACTAGTTTCATGTTTATGCATAATGATTTTACAAGCAAAACTTTTATACACAGTATTGTATAAAAAGCAGCGTATGGGCTCGATTCCCTGTCGGCCGATTTTATAGCCTCGAATGTTTGATACCGACAGCAGAAGGGCTGCTTTTCAGAGTCCTGAAAAGTGATCAGTGTATTGACACAGACTTGTTTAAAAATTTTTTGGCGTGGTCTGGCGATTGTAATCTGCCTTGTCTTGCCAAATATTTCTTGCAGTGTTTTTTGAATAAGTTGATGAGTTGATGGCAAGGGAGAGCTAAAGAGCAGAATCCTCAAGTGACTTCTGAGAAAATGTCTTTGCAGTGTCTTAATTTTTAAAAATTGTCTTTTTGGGGGCTGTGGTGGGGCTTGCTTGCTGCGCCAGCTTTTCTCTAGTTGCAGCCACTGTACTCTCTAGTTGTGCTGCACAGGTTTCTCATTGTGGTGCCTTAGCTTGTTATGGAGCTCGGGCTCGAGGTGTGCAGGCTTCAGTAGTTGCTGCAGGTGAGCTCAGTAGTGGTGGCTCCTGTAGTTTCACAGGCTCAATACGTGTGGCACAGGGGCTTAGTTGCTCCCTGGCATGTGGGATCTACCCCTGTCTCCTGCATTGGCAGGCAGTTTCTTCACTGCTGAGCCACCAGGAAAGCCCCCTTTGCAATGTTTTTAAACTGTGTCTGTTTGAAAACCAGATGGTTTTTCTTAACACTTTAAGAGTTTAGACTTCCTAGTGTAAAATGTAAGTGAACTTTACTGTAAGTAAGCTTATTTTGCAAGATTTTGAATTTAACAAATTATATTAATTTTGCAGAGTCTAGTCATAGTTGGGCTCTAAGAAAATGTTGCAAAACCTTTGCTTACCTTGTGGAAAGAAGAGAAGGGGAATTAAAACTTAGACTTGGCCTGCTGTGAACAAGACGTGATGCTGAGTGCTTAACTGTAATTTGGTCTTTCACAGCTCTATGAAGTAGCTATTATTCCAACTTTACAGGTTAAGGAATTGAGGCACAGAGGGGTTAAATCCCTGCCTAAGCAAAATAGCAAATTTTGCAGTTTGGATTCAGATTCATGTATTTCTTAAAGTCCAGTTCTTTGCACAGTGGCCTGCTATTTAAAATTCATTTAGGGGAAATGGTTGCTATATCTGCAGTGCATGGTGCAACATGAGTGATAATTACATGTTATGATCCTGAGCAATATATATATATATATATATATATGAAGCAAAAAAGAAATCCTTGACAATTGTTTTTTTGGCAGTATTCCAATTACCAAAAGGATCTCATAGACGTTACAGTTTTTCAATGTTGAGTTGATTTCTGAAAACCTTGAAACATTTATTGATGTAATAAAACTGTGTTTCAAAGGTTACTGGAATGTTGCAAAATTATGCTTTCATCAGATTGTAACTATCAAAGGAAAAGCTGACATAAAATAATGTAGAACATTTTTATATTTGAAATGTATCCTTTTCCAGGTACATTTTTGCTATTGCTCCTAGTGAAAGGAAAATCTCTCTGTAAAAGAAAAAAACACTCAAAATTTTTTAGTTTATACTAAAATATACAGCAATAATTGCTTTTTAATTCTTCTAATATCTATCCTATGTACTTATTGTAGATGGTATACATTCTTTTAAATTATAACATCTATGTAGGCTTCCCCAGTGGCTCAGATGGTAAAGAATCCACTTGCATTGCGGGAGACCAGGGTTCCATCCCTGGGTTGGGAAGATCCCCTGGAGGAGGAAATGGCAACCCACTCCAGTATTCTGGTCTGGAGAATCCCATGGACAGAGGAGCCTAAGGAGCTACAGTCCATGGGGTCACAAGGAGTGGGACACAAATGAGCGACTAAGCATATATGATCCTGAAGATTTGTTGTCCATGTGCTCCATGACAAGTTGGTTCTTTGAGAGGGTGTCACGACTACCTAAATAATAAAAAGGTGGCCTTGCTGTGCCAGTCATTGTTCTAAGCACTTGACATTTATTAATTCACGTCATCCTCATAGTTCCATGGTCTGTGCTATTGTCCCCATTTTATAGTTTTTTAAGCACAGAGAAGTCACACAGCTAGTGAGTGGAGAAGCTGGGACCCACACCCTGTATTCTGGCCCAAACTCTAAGGTCTTAATGCTATTTGCTGTTGCCTCTCCTGTAACTAGCCAGCATGTGACAAACTGCTTTAAAGGTGTTGAAGTGTGAGTGTTCTGGTACTTCTGGAAAAGCAGTTTTACTTCCAGATGATGTGACATTGCACCCTTGCTTTGTGGAGCTGGAAGTTGAAGGAAGCCTTGACGTTTGGAGTTGATTCTCCTATGTGGAGTGCAGGGTATTGGGGGCAGAGGGCATGGCAAGTGCAGAGGTTCAGAGAATGCCAGGTCAGCTTTGATTTGTCCGTGTCCTACAGAGACAGAGGTGCTGGGTGACTCCATGTACGCTGCCTCTGTGTTTACAGCAGAGTTTTAGCAGCATTGTAATTAAGCCAGTGGGAGACTGTCTGACTGTTAGAGCCTCTAACAGTGGTTGCCAAACTTTGTTTATAAAAGGTCAGATGGCAAGTATCTTAGTTTTAGAGCAAGGAGACAAGTGATAAGAGGTGACGTCTGAGCGGTGTGGAGAGACCTGACTGTAAAGACCTTGTAGGCCATGGTAGGAGTTTGGGATTTTATTTTGTTCTTGACCAAGAAGGGATTCCAGGTGATTTTAATGAAAAAGTAAAGCACCTAGACTCTGAAGCCAGACTGCACCATGTACTAACTATGAGACTTGGGTAAATTATTAAAATTTCTTTGCCTCCGTTTTCTCTTAAGGAAAATGGGGATGATAATAGAGCCTGCCTTGTGGGGTTGTCAGGAATACTAAATGAATTAACATACATCAAGTGCTTAGAACATTGCCTGGCACAGAATAAGCAGTAAAAATCTGTTAGATGGTATTATCTGTACCTTGTGGCATAGTCCAAATGTTCTATAGTGAAACTGTATTTAATGAAAAATTCTGTATTTAAATCTATAAAGCAAAGTTGTTGAAATATTCCCTAGAGCTGGGGTCCCCAGTCCCTGGGCTACAGACTGGTGCTAGTCTGTGGCCTGTGGCACGGCTGCATGGCAGTGGCGAGCAGCAGACTAGGGAGCAAAGCTTTATCTGTATTTCCAGCTGCTCCCATCACTTACATTCCCCCCTCCCCAGTCCATGGAAAAAGTGTCTCCCACAAAACCCCTCGCTGCTACCAAAAAGGTTGGGGACTGCTGCCCCAGAGTGGAAACTTTAACTCTTTGTGCGTTCGAGCAGATCCTGCTCTGCAGTCTCTTTTTTAAGAGCAAGACTTGAGGAGTAACTTTTGAATATCTATGACTTGGAACTCGGTAAATAAATCATAGCCTATTTGCAAGATGGGGAACTGAGATGTTGTTGAAGTGACTATGGTGTATCTAAAGGTCCTGATTTAGAAAGACATCTTCCACTTTTGTCTCTCTTTGAATTCATACATTGTATTCTTCTCTGCATCTGGGTTTTACTCATCATGGCGGTTGTGAGATTTCCGAGATTTGTCCTTGTGTGTATCAATAGTTGGTTTATTCTCACTGCTGTGAGAGTTGGTTTATTCTCAGTGCTGTGTAGCCTTCCTTTGTATGAAACCCCAGTTCAAGTAGTCATGACTTGTATTAGTTGTATAATCAGAAGAAAATAGTCTTAAAAAAGTAAAATTTGGTTGAAATTACAGCTCAAATTGAAGGTATCTAATAACTTGAATTTATTTTACATTAGTAGACTGCATTTATCTAACTTGAGGGTGCTTCCCAGGTGGCTCAGTGATAAAAAATCTGCCTGCCAAGTAGAAGACACAGGTTTAATCCCCAGGTCAGGAAGATCCCCTGGAGAAGGAAATGGCAACCCACTCCAGTATTCTTGCCCTGGCGGGCTCCTCTATCCATGGGATTGCAAAAGAGTAGGATGCAACTTAGCAACTAAACAACAACAATCTAACTGGGGAGTTACTTTTCCCTTCATTCTGCCTCTCATTACTGCTCAGGATGGATAAAAGGGCATTAGCTCTCTTATGAACACCCCTCCCAGCGTTCAAATCTGCTACAAAATGTGGTATGATAGCATTATACTCAATATCCTTTTCTGATTGCTAAGAGGAATGACTCAACCATAACTGAGCCTACATAATTATAGAAGAGATGTTGACCTATTTTTTAACATGCAGTTATTTAGGTTTAATACAAAATTTAACTATGGAAGCAATCATAATCTTAGCGCTGAAATGACCTTAGATGTAATTTTGCCCAGTTTTCACCTGGTAGGGGAGGATCTGATGTCTTTAGTGGTCTGCCTGGGCCACACCTTGGTGGAGGCTCAAGCTGGACTCCCCTGACTTAAATCTGGAGGCCTGCAGCCTCCCTGAGTAAAAAGCGTCTGAACTCCATGACAAAAATGTTAGAACTCATGCTCTGTTGTTATTTGTTTCCAGCACTTACTCTGTAGCCTTTAGGTTGTAAAGCATTCACTTTACAATCTGTAACTGCGTTTGATCTGGATTCTTATTCCTACATGTGAACAATAAAGCCCTTCAATTTTTAAATTTATCCTGAATCACCAATGAAAGAATTCTCATTTTGTTGCTCTCTAAAATTCAACCAGGACTCCAAATCAACTTGAGTTGGCATTCTGAGACTACACCTGTGTTAAGTTTACTAAGGCAATAAGTGTGTGAAGCAACTTTTTTATGCATTGCTTTTCAGGAGTAAGCTTTACCAGTCCTAGATATTCAAGCATTTTCACAAATAATTCCTCCAGCAAGTTTCAAAATAATTAGGCCCAACTCAGGAAGTGGAGTTCCTCTGTTGCACAAAAAAGATGTCAAGCGGATCTAGTGAAGTTGATGTGGTATGTATTTCAAGTTGAAAATCTGCTTTTGTTCATTTTATTGTGTTCTGTTTCTTTTCCAAGTTGAGTTTAATTTCATACAGTAAAATGCAGAGATTGTAAATGTACAGTTCACAAGTTCCAGACAGTGATGTTTAAAGTATTTAAATGATGAGCATATGTGTACAAGTTTTAAAATTTTAACTATTTACCAAGATTCATTTTTTCTGACTCTTTTCACATAATTATATGAAAGCATTTTGAAAAGTATAAGGCCCTGTATACAATGGTAACATGGGGTCTGTCTATCTATCTATCTATATATTTTTTTAAGTACTAATCTATAACCCAGTCCCACATTATCTTGTTTATGGCTTTTGAAACAGATATATGTACTTTTAAATGGTTAAAATTATTGCTATAGCTCATAATCCATTCTTGGAATAGACTCTTAGAATATCATGGTTGTTTACTATCTATTTACTTATTTATTCCCTATCTCCTCCTCCCCAAAATGTTTTAGGTGATTTAGAGATTAACTTCTCAAGAAAAATAGGTGTGGGGAATTCCCAGGAAGTCCAGTGGTTAGGACTCTTGAGATCTCACTCACAGCTGAGAGTCCACATTCAATCTCTGGTCTGGGAACCAAGATCCCACAAGCCTCGCAGTGCAGGGGAAGAAAATAATAAAAAATATATATATGCTTAAGTATTTCCTATTTTGTCCACAGAGTGGCACTGTCGGATTATTTTAAAAAATCAAAAGCCATGTAGAGGATTCTTTGTAGTTGCTTTTAGAAAACTTGTTTATTTTATAGCAGTTCTGGTGCCAGATTACTAGAATACTAGACTTTCTACCTTAAGGTACACAGGAGGAAAATGATGTCTTATGTGTGGTTGTGATAATGAGAAGTTTTGAAAGTGCATCTTTTCCTGTAGTCATAGTATTGAAAATAGACAAAGGTCCTTTGATATCAACAGTTGCCTTTTGGAGCTTCTTGGAAGTGAAGTAAGTCCTCAATTTTTCTCTAAGTTCTATCATCATTCCTTTTAATTTGTTAATAAATCTTCCTTAGATAAGAACACGAATCCCTGCTTATGATGATGATAATACTGTTCTTTATGCATATGAACCAAATACTGCATATTTCAGTAATGTAAGTAATATTAATTGCCATTTGCCAAATACATTAACATTTAACCACTTTAAAGAAAAAGATTTCAATTGTTCATAAACTACAGATTTCCTCTAAACTCGTACTCAAAAAATACTAGTCTCTCTTAAATTTGTCCACTTCCTTTCATTAAACAGTGAGCAAAATAACCATTTCACTTCTTTTTTCCCTTGCAGAGTAGGAAAGTCAGAGCAGTTTTTATTTGTCAGTGAAAGTTTTTACTTATTTGTCAGTGTAAAACTTTAAACCTAAGTCCCTCTGATATTATGAATTCTTTCCTTACTCCCTCTCTTAATCAGCAGTGAGTATATTTTCATTCTCATTTTAACATTTTTTTGTCTCTGGTTTAGATTAAGACCTCTGAAACTCTTTGAAAAGTTGGTTTAAAATAATGAGTTAATATTATTCTTTCCTCTTATTGTTCAGTCTGAATTTCACAGAATTATTAACTGTTCAATTTTTAAACTATTAGCAGGAAACTGCTGTATCTGACACATCTTACTACAAAGAACAAGAAAAGTTAGTTCAGGATATCGTTGTTTATTGCCAGGTAAAAAAAGTTCTGTCTCAAATGCAGTTTTCTAAAACACTAAGCTAAAATTCTCTTTATCTCATATAAAGTATATAATTGAAATTTTGCTGTATTGAATTATTTATGATTATCACTCTCATTATGATCTTTTAACAGTTTTCTTTGGTGAAAGTTTCAAAATAGCAGTGTGTAGGTTTCATAGCCTTTTATAAAAGCCCTTAACTGATCAAATGTAGTTACAGCTCTTTCATCTAAACTGATACTGAATTCATTTCCTCTACAAATTCTTTAAAGGAAGTTGGCTGATATAAATAAAATTTAGTATGTACCTAAATGTACGTCAGGGCTTCCCTGGTGGCTCAAACGGTAAAGCGTCTGCCTGCAATGCCAGAGACCTGGGTTCTATCACTGGGTCGGGAAGATCCCCTGGAGAAGGAAATGGCAACCCACTCCATGGACAGAGGAGCCTGGTAGGTTTCAGTCCATGGGGTCGTGAAGAGTCAGACATGATTTCACTTTCCTTAAATGTATGTCAGAATATTTCAGTTGAAATGAAATGACAGCCCACTGTTTATTAATGAGTTTATCTTACATAGTTTTGAGGGGATTTTTTTTTTTATTGACATGTTGGTGGAGACTGTTAGAGGTAGCTAACTATCAAGGATTTTGTGAGCTGCATACCCTAGCAATAATGAACATTTATAACAAATAAATGTTTCTTAACATATAACACTACTTTGATATAAGAAGTGTTTATGAGAGTCTTTATCATTATCACTATTGAGAACAGAAGTGGAACACTTTTAAAGGGGACTGTGGTGTCTTCTGGGGAAGGATGTACAGAGAGCGGGAACGTAGGGGCCAAGTAGGGAGTTCTGATTTTGAGCAGTGCTAGCCCAGCCTGCTTTACATCAGCATCCATGAGGTTGAATGAGGTTGACACGGCTCTGCCAGGACCTTCTGAACGATTGTGCAAGATGTGGTGGGATGGAGCATCTCCCATATGACACGCCCAGGTTTCAGGGTCACAGCCCTGCAGTGAGCCCTGGGGGATCCTCTCCATTTCTCCTCCTGTGCCTGCTCCCTCCTGTCTTCAGCGCCTTCTCTTCCCAGTCTAGGCCACATGGGGCAGCACTTCCACCTGTTCCTTTTTATCCTTCCCAGCGTCCCCTTTAGTAAAACCCCAGTCCTGTCCAGCCAGGCTGGGAAACAGAGGGGAGGACCTCTGCTGGGGACTGATGACCCTCAGACAACCCCAATCCTTCTCGCTTATTTCATGGAGAAATTGGGGAAGCGTGGAGCAGAAATCCCCTCCAAGTCCCGATTCTTCTCACAGCCCACAAACCTGCCTAGTTCCATCTCTGCCAATCTCCTTCCTGACCGCTGGAGTGGGAAAAGGTTTCCCCCTATAAGGCTAACACTAACACTTCCTCTGGTTTCTGCATCTGATCCTCTTTCCCTGTGTTCAGACACCTCCCTTCATCCATCACCCCCCCTCTCTCCCGTATCTTCAGCCTCTGTCTCTCTCAACATACTCATTGTCCCACTGTTATTTATTAAAATCACTTTGTTTGACCTCCTAACCCTCTCTCCTTCCCTTCATAACCCAGCACTTTGAATGTCATTTATGTTCACTCTGTAAACATTTGACTTCCTGTTTGTGTATTTGGGAGGTTTGTTTTTTATTGAAGTAGAGCTGATTTATAATATTGTGTTCCAGGTGTAGAGCATAAGTTTGGGGTGTAATTCCCTGTGCTCTACAGTAAAACCTTGTTTCTTATCTATTTTATGTATAGTAGTTAATATCAGTTAATGTCATACAGGAGTATGGTATGTTGGGTAGTTTTCAATATACTCTTCCTTCTGCCCTGTATGCTCTTGCATGCATTTCTACCTGGTGGACACCTTCTCATCTTTTCACTGTTAACACAGATAACACCCACAACTGCCCACCTAGATTAGGTCTTGCCCTTCTGTGCACACTTAGCTTCTTATTCTTATCTGTATTATGGCCATAATGTTAATAATGCTTGAACACTACTGGACTAGCCATTGTGCAGTATTATTATGTTAGTAGTAATACTATAGCACATTGCTTTGTCCTTAAGAGAACTAAGAGATATTTTCATCCTGATTCTATTAATAAGGAAATTGAATAGCAGAGAAGTAACTTGAACCCCACTGTGTTCCCCTCAAGCCTGTGCCGAGAGCCAGCAGGTTTCACACTTAATCATGTCAGAATCACCTAGAGGGCTTGTGGAAACACAGGTCGCTACTCTCGCTCTCAGACTTCCCAGTTCAGTAGATCTGGGGTGGGAGATGTAGCATTTCCAACAAGCTACTAGATGGTGCTGTTGCCTCTGGCACTGAAATCAATTGCTCCCGGCTGCTAATCACTCTATTTACCTAGTCTCTTTACTTGTCTCTCTCCAGCTAAAATGGGAGTTCCTTAGGGCAGGAGCTGGTTCTGTTCTTATTTTTTTTAATGTCCACATTCCCAGCATCTAGCAAAGCAGTTCTGGCAGGTGGTAAGCTCTCAATAAATGTTTAGTTGAATGAATGATGTAATGGTTCTGGCCTTTTAAGTGTATTTTTGCCCAAATGAAATTTCTGTGTATTTCAAGAATTCTCAGGTTTTATCAGTCACATACCCGATTGGCATACAGGGGCTGTGTACTCAAACATTTTATAAAGTTAATTATTAATTGCATGACTTTAATCTGGGGACTTCCCTGGGGGTTCAGTGGTTGATTCTACACTTCCAGTGCAGGGTTCAATCCCTGGTCAGGGAGCTAGGATCTCCCATGCCACATGGCCAAAAATAAATAAATAAAATATGCTGATGCCAAAAGTCACATCTGTTGCATTTGGTTCACTGTTCCTTCCAGAGTGGACCCTTTACTGCCTGTTAGTTTATACCATCGTTATGGAAAGAGGCTCTTTTGCCTTTTAGCAGATTTTAAAATTTCTTTCCTAAACTATCATCTTCCTTGATGTAAAATGACTCCAGCATAAATGTGATAGCTTATAGGAATTGTGGTACATTTACTTTCCAGTATTCAATCTTCTTCAAATGCCTGTATAATATGGAGTAGTTGAGTAGGAGGTTGGGGTGCTTTAATCTCAGCCAGCTCGGCCCTGGATCACCAATAACCAGGCATTAAATGGGAAACAATAAATTTCTGATGGCTTGAGAATTTTCTTTGCTCTGGCAGTCAAAGGTTGGCTTAATGGTATTTTTTATGTTACTTTTCTTTTGAAGTAGAAATTAGTAACTGTTTGTACTATAATAGGCCATCTATGATGCTATTCAAGACCTGGATAAAAAGTTTGATATTATTCATGGAAAGGTTTCAAAAATTTACTGTTCCCGTTCCCGTGTGAAGTCAACGTGGCAAAGTCATGTAAGTGTTACAAAAATATTTTTACAGCTATAATAAATAAACCTCTGGGTTCTAAAGATGCCAATTAGAAGTGAGAGAGAACTAATAACTCTTATAGAGGAGTAAAGCTGATCTGTACTTACTATAGCAGCAGATGGGAGACTAAACCTCTGCTGGAAAAATGCTGATGTTTAGGTTTGAGATATGTATGACAATGGGTATTTTTATATTTGTAACCATAATATATAAAATGCGATTCAAATGTAGGGGTGAAGAGGAATAGAGCACTTATCTTTAATAATATAAAGCAATCTTCCATAGAAAGTAACTATTAATGTATTTACTATATATGTCCTTTTTCT
>SJYX01002186.1:0-21153 GCA_006410675.1 Oreotragus oreotragus | reverse complement strand
GTTCAGTTCAGTTCAGTCACTCAGTCGTGTCCAACTCTTTGCGACCCCATGAATCGTAGCACGCCAGGCCTCCCTGTCCATCACCAACTCCCAGAGTTTACTCAGACTCACATTCATCGAGTCTGTGATGCCATCCAGGCATCTTATCCTCTGTCATCCCCTTTTCCTCTTTCCCCCAATCCCTCCCAGCATCAGAGTCTTTTCCAATGAGTCAACTCTTCGCATGAGGTGGCCAGAGTATTGGAGTTTCAGCTTTAGCATCATTCCTTTCAAAGAACACCCAGAGCTGATCTCCTTCAGAATGGACTGGTTGGATCTCCTTGCAGTCCAAGGGGCTCTCAGGAGTCTTCCCCAACACCACAGTTCAAAAGCATTAATTCTTCGATGCTCAGCTTTCTTCACAGTCCAACTCTCACATCCACACATAACTACTAGAAAAACCATGGTCTTGACTAGATGGTAGGTACTATTATTATTTCTGTTTTCCCAAAGAAAAAAAGTAGAGCTTCAAATAAGTTATGTACTTGGTCCAAGATCACACAAGTAAGTTTGCCAAGTAAGTAGCAGACTTAGGACTGGATCAGTAAATGTATCAGTGTCCAAGCTCTTAACCAACTTGGGATCTGTCTGCTCTGTCAGGACTGAGTCTTACCTACCCTCTACCTTACTTCACAGAGAAGTTTCTAACATCTGATGAAATTTGATGAAAAGAAATCACAACTTGATTAGAACCTCCAAAAAGTCCCATTGCTTCCAAGATAAGGTTCAAACACATTCTTTCATGATGTGATCTCCTGTTCATGTCTGTAACGTTACCTTTGCTATTCATTGTCACATACATTCTTCTGGCAGAGAGGCTGGGTCCTAAGGGATCCCTAAATGTATAACACCATTTCACATTTCCTCTCCACTTTCTATTTTCTCTATCTGGGAAGTCTTTCCCTTGCTAACTAGCTAATGTCTGTTCATTCTTCTGTTTCTGCTTCTGGGGCTTCTAGGTAGTGCTAATGGTAAAACCTGCCTGCCAATGCAGGAGATTAAGAAACCCGGGTTCAATCCCTGGGTCAGGAAGGTCCCTTGTGGGAGGGAATGGTTACCCACTCCAGTATTCTTCTTGCTAGGAGAACCTCATGGACAGAGGAGCCTAGCAGACTGTGGCCCATGGGGTTGCATAGAGTCAGACAGAACTGAACTTAGCAAGCATGCACCAGTTTTGCCTCTAATACATTCTTAGCATTTACCATCTGGCATGTAATAATTGATAGGCAAGATATTTAAGGGTAATAATCATGTTTATTTTACATTTACCCCCCAGGACTAGTGTGCTACCACAAGGCACTATAATATTTTTTGAATGAATAAATGATTGAGGTTATTTCAGACTTCACCCAGTTTAACTTATTTCCACATATGTTGATTAAATTTTGTGACATGTTTTAAAGAATTAAATTAGGTTTAAAGTAAAAAATTCTCTAAAACTTTAATTAGTAAACTTGTTCTGCTTTACTCTTCACTTCATTTTTAACAATCTCTTTCATAAGGAAAATGTAAATGTTAGTGCAAATCTAAAACAGTGCTAAAGCACTGATGAACTCTAATAAGTTAGGGGGAAATAGAGAAGAGTCAAGGCAAAGGAACAGCAAATAAATATCACATGAGAAATTTATTGAAATTGTGGTATAGTTGAACTTTTATTCAAAAAAAGTTATGATGTTTTTAGGAGAAAATAATATTTTATTTCAGGAGAAGACTAGACTGCCTGGCAGTAAATCTAGGTTTCTTCCAGATTTTAGATTAGTTCTCTGAAAACCTTGTGATTTCTCGCCAGCAGAGAAATATAAGAGTGCATTAAGCAAAACAATAAATAAAATCACAAAAACAAATAAAATGTGTGTTCTGTATGCCAGTACACAAAATGGAATAAATTTATAAAAGTTGTACTTTGTCATTATAAAATGGAATAGCAAGAAAATGATTGTTGACTTTAACACTATTGAAAGATGCACAGATTTTCATCTTGAGGCCTGAAATTACCTTCAGGTTACGAATTGCTGGCAGATATAATGTTTAAAATTCAGTTTATAAAGAAAGCATTCTGACTGTGCATGTAGCCTCCAACTTGACAACAGATTACATCACTTTTTGGGATGTTACACCTAGACTTTTCTACCCATTTTTAATAGTTGATATTGTAAATCAACTATACTTCAGTACCAATAATACTTGTTTTTGATGTACAACATGGTGATTTAATATTTTTATAGATTAAAATTCATTTCAAATTAGTAGAAAAATATTGGCTATATTCCATGTGCTCTACAATGTATCCTTGCAGATTATTTATTTCATACATAGTAGTTTGTATCTCTTAATCCCCTTCCCCTATCTTGCTCCTCATCCCTTCCCTCTTCCCACTTATAACCACGAGTTTGTCCTTTGTATCTGTGAGTTTTGTTTCTGTTTTATTTTTTAGATTCCACATATGAGATATAATGTATAGTATTTGTCTTTCTCTGACATTTCACTAAGCAAAATACCCTATATCTAGGTCCATCCATGTTGTTGCAAATGGAAAAATCTCTTTCTTTTTTATGGCTGAGTAATTTGTCATTGTGTGTGTGTACACAGACACACACACACACACACACAGTGTGCATCTTTTTTCCATTCATTTTTTGATGAATGACATTTATATTGCATCTATATACTAGCTATTGGAAATAGTGTTGCTATGAGCATTGAAGACTTCCCTAGTAGCTCAGCTGGTAAAGAATCTGCCTGCAATGTGGGAGACCTGGGTTGGGAAAATTCCCTAGGGAAGGGAAAGGCTACCCACTCTAGTATTCTGGCCTGGAGAATGCCATGGACTACTCCATGGGGTCACAGGGACATGACTGAGCGATTTCACTTTCACACTTTCATTTCATGAGCATTGAGGTGAATATATCTTTTTGATAGTCCTTTTTGATTGCTGTATTTTAAAATATAAATTATTTTAAAATTGGCAGTTGTTTCAAGTTCTAACATAATTCCTGGAACCAGGTGCTTAATAACTGTTGAACTAAATTTCATATAAATGAAAATCCATTTTCACTGATATAAATTATCTGATCAAAATTGTATTTAAATAGCAACTTAATCTTTATTATATAACTTATTGTATTAGTTTGCTAGAGCTGCCATAAAAAATACCACAGATTGGATGACAGATTGATTTCTCACAATTCTGAACTGGAAATAAAAAATTAAGATGTTGGTAAGTTTAGTTTCTCCTTTAGTCTTTCTCTCTTTGACTTACACATGACTACCTTCTTATTGTGTCCTTATTTTGCCTTTTCTCTATGTACACTTCCTTTTAAGGATAGCAATCCTATTGAATTAGGGTGACACCCTTATGACCTCATGTAACCTTTTGATAACCTCTTTAAAAGCTCTAACTCTAAATACAGTCACACTGGGGTTTAGTTTTTCCACATATGAATTTTGAGGAGCCACAATTCAATCTTTAATAGTTACTAAAGTTTAATGCTTGTCTAAGTGGTAATAATGAGTCAAAAGAAAATGTGAACTCTTCCAAATTCCTGTGTTGAAAGAGTGAGCTGTCTGTGTAAACATCCAAATATGTCACAATTTTTTCCTCAAGGATTTTCTAGCAGCATTCTAAATAAAACTGTCCCTCCAAAATAACAGATTTCTAAGGGAAAGACATGGTATAATTCATCATCTTTAACATGAGGAAAGTCATAATGAAAGCCATCCTCTAATTTAGTCATGGCATTTGCCAAACTCTTCAAACCCTCTCAAAACTCTTTGCTACTGTCTCTGCTGGAATGTTTATCTTTCCGTTCCGGCATAGCCAGCTCCACTGTGATTCGAATGCTTAAATTTAGCCTAATCTACTTTCTCTGTTCATAACTTGTTCACAATTCTATAAAGGTGTGCACCACACTAATTGGTAGTTTTTCTGCTTGCTTATCCCTTCACCTCAAGGCCAGGATTGAACTCCAATTCACTGTTTTCTGCTGGTCTGTATAGTATACCTCATTCATGCACTTGCTCAGTGAGTGTTGTCAAACAAATGGATTACCTGTTACGAGTTGGAAATAGCTTTCTTGAACATCAGGTAGCTTGTCTTTTCAGGGAAGTCACAGTTTACAGTATGTGTTGCAGAAAGGGAACTGTCATGGGTCAGCCTCAAGGACTTTATTACTACACCAGAGCAACCAGCATAAATTGCATGTTTGTGTCAGTTCTCTTTGACTCCTAAGTCCTACTGGGGCAAAGCAGAGGGACTCCAATGGGTACTGCACAGGCTGTGGTCTTGCATTTCAGCTGAGGAACCACAGCTTAGACCACTTTAGTTTTTTACAATGGACTGCAAGTCAGACTGCCTGAACTCCCCAGGAGGAAACATTATCTGTAGTATACTGTTCAGTAAATAAATCTGTTCTTTGCCTGGAGGGAGGCAGTTTATAAATATCCTTGAAAAGATAGTGATAAATGCCCACAACTGTGAGAAACCCATGGAGAACTGTATGTCTGCAGAGCACAGCCAAGCAAAGATATGGGTTGAAAACTTTCCAGATAAGAGCTACAGAGAGAGACACAGCCTTCCATTTTTGAGAAAGGAAATGAAGGTCAGTATGGATAGAATAGAGAGAAATGGGAGCCATGTGTAGAAGAGGAGATCTAAAAGGTTATGAAGGACTCTCTAGCCATGGTTTTGTATTAAAAACCAATCCATGAATCTCTAGCTGGAAAAGTTTAAAAGCTAATTATGTGTAAGAAAAGGTTGTTTTCAAAAAAAAATGCACACATATGTGTGTGGTAGGTTTGAAGTTATTTATAGTTCTTCAAATTTTATTAAATTGTTTTTGTACTGTGATTAAATTTTTTTAAATTTAAATTTATTTAATTTAATTGGAGGCCAATTACTTTACAATATTGTATTGGTTTAACCATACATCAACATGAATCAAGCAAACATTTCTATACAGGAATTAATATATATGTATATAGAACACTTTGTGTGTATTGCTTGTATGAATGCCTGCCGCTGCTGCTGCTAAGTCGCTTCAGTTGTTTCCGACTCTGTGTGACCCCATAGACGGCAGCCCACCAGGCTCCCCCGTCCCTGGAGTTCTCCAGGCAAGAACACTGGAGTGGCTTGCCATTTCCTTCTCCAATGCATGAAAGTGAAAAGTGAAAGTGAAGTCGCTCAGTCGCGTCCGACTCTTCGCAACCCCATGGACTGCAGCCTACCAGGCTCCTCCGTCCATGGGATTTTTCAGGCAAGAGTACTGAAGTGGGGTGCCATCGCCGCTTGAGTGCTTGCTAAATCGCTTCAGTCGTATCCTACTCTTTGCGACCCTGTGGACTGTAGCCCTTCAGCCTCCTCGGTCTATGGGATTCTCCAGGCAAGAATATTGGAGTGGGTTGCCATGCGCTTCTCCAGGAGATCTTCCCTACACAGGGATTAAACCTGCATCTCTTATGTCTCCTGAATTGGCAGGCAGGTTCTTTACCACTAACACCACCTGGGAAGCCCCTCTGTGTGTGTGTGCGTATACATTTTATTAATGAGAAAACTGAAGACACTGGCTATATTTAAAAATATTAAAATTATGATGTTCCCTTACACAATTATCTTACCCATGAGAGAAAGCAATATTTCATGATCTTGAAGCTCATGATTTTGTACCCCAGAGATATTTTTACATGCAAATAAATACATCAAAGATACTGGCCATTGCTAATTCTTTTTTTTTTTTTTTAATACCCAAAATTGTTTTCCAGACAAAATTGAATTACTGATACTTCCACATTCTTGAAAAGACTATCTACCATCAGTACCTTCCAAACTCTTTGTAGCTTTGAAAACCTAACATAACTTTATGGATGCCTGGCCTCTTGGAGTTGTAAAGAAGCAGGGAGATGATTTGCTTGCTGCCTTTTTTCAAATAAATGAATATTTTCTAAAACATTCATTCACTTATTTACTCAAAAAAGAGTCATAGAGGGCCTGTCTTGTGTCAAGAAGCCCTGTATATTTGATGCTAAGGATGATGCTAAGATTTTAAGAACACACAGATTTCTATCCTTAGATGAGCAGATTTTATGCAATTCATCACAGAGAGGCTTTAGTTTTATTGAAAGATTATAAAATACTTCGGAATAAAACTAGCAGTTATTTTGTCTCCTCAGAGGCAGCTCTCTACACTGCTGAAAAGCATCAGTTAATATTAAGTTTGATCTAAATTTTAAGCTATTAGGCCTTCTTTTAAAATTCCACTCATTGGGTAGAGTTTAGCTCTCTGGAGCGTCATAAAATATATATTATTCACCTCTATCCCAACAGTGCCTATCGCCATGGCAGACCTTCCAACTAAATCTGATCATCCCTTTATATTTGACTTTTTATCCCTTATTGATAACATTGTACAGGGTTTTTCTTAAACTATGCTTTCTTCATTTTTCCCAACAACACTAGAATTTTTGCTCACAATAAAAATTTATTGTTGTGTTTTGTTTTACTTTTATGTATTTTGGTTCATCCTTCTAATAAATACTTTCTTATGTTTCTTCCCCAGAGCCACAGTTTATAAATACTTAGAGTGCTACAGTCAGTGCTTAGTGCTACACTTTACAAGGGTTGTAAACAAAATTAAATGATCATAAGGTAACAACAAGGATACAGAGTAATGGGGAAATCAGTTCTCTTGAGACATAGGTAAAGAAACTAGAGATATTCAGCCAGGAATAGAAAAGACCAAGGCAGAATTGAAAAGGCCTGTTTAAATATTGCATGTACTGTCATTAGAAAACAAAAACTGATTAGATGATTAGATGTGTTCAGGACCCCAAAGGAGAGGAGAATTGAAAATAGTGATGAACATTTGTAAGATTTTTCTAATATGCTTAGAACATGAATAGGAATTTAGCATTGATCCAAAGGATAGGCCAAATTAAAGAGATCAGAGAAACAATGTAGTCAGCTTTTAGTATTTATTTAGTGCTTGTCTTTGAGTTGTATCTGAGCTAGAGGAGCAGTCATATATGATATGAAAATGATCTTAGCTTGGCTTGAATGATACATTTTGATTTGTGGAAATAGGAGTCTCAGCTGGATTACCTAGGAAGAAGCTCAGGCCAAGGTTAAACAGTTACTATGTAGCTGAGTCAGATTTGAACCTGAGTGTCTGACTCCAAAACCTAGACTCTTAAAAACTGCATAAACACTATGCCAAGAAGAATAACAATATATTTTCAAGTAAAAACAAATCAGTTTTTAAAAACTAAAATCTAACTTTTGTAAATGAATTACATGTCTAGGCATGAAAAGATTGGGTAGATAAACCCCAAAATGTTAGCAGTCACTGGGCAGTTTGATTTGGGGCTTTTTAAACCATTTTGTCTTTATGCTTTTAAATTTTCATTAAAAAAAAAAGTATTTTCTTTATATCGTTTATGCGCTAAATGAAAATACCTGCCAACATAGAATTAAGTACTAGAGAAAGTATCCTTCAAGAATGAAAGCAAAATAGAGATAGAAATATAGAAACAGTTTATTACCAATTGACCTTCAAAAATAAAAATTCTAAAGCTTATATATATATAAAGAAAAGTTAGCAACACTTGATAGATATTATGAATTTCCAAAAGTATATGAACAACAAATAAAATGGTAAATATATGGATAAGTCTAAAGAAACATTACTCTATAAAACAACGTAACAATATCTGTGAGGTTAAAAGGAGAAAGTGTTAAAGTTATTATTTTGAAGAAAAACTTAAAGAGTCTAATACAAGATTTATACAAAAGTGGAAATATTAATAGATGGATTGTAAAAATATTATCCATGGATAGAATGATAGACTATTGTAAAGATATCCATTTCATTCCACCAGAGTCAGAGAATCCTTAAAATCCACTCAAGATACTGATTGTTTTTTTTTTTTTGAGGGGGGAGTACTATTTGGTAAGTTGATTCTAAAGTTTAAAAGTGCAAAAAAGAAACACTCGTGAAAGAACAATGTGGTAGGATCTGCTGTAGCAGATGTCCAGATTTATTATAAAGCTACGGCTAGGACTTCCTTGGTGACACAGTGGATAAGAATCACCTGCCAATTCAGGAAACACAGGTTGGATCCCTGGTCCAGGAAGATTACACATGCCAGACAGCAGCTAAACCTGTGAGCCACAGTGACTGAGCTGTGCTCTAGAGCCTGCGAGTTGCAGCTACTGAAGCCCACTCGCCCTACAGCCTGTGCTCTGCAGCCAGAGAAGGCACCGCAGTGAGAAGCCTGTGCCCCACAATGAAGAATAGTCCCCGCTCGCCACAACTAGAGAAAGCCCGTTGCAGTAATGAAGACCCAGAACCACCAAAAATAAATAAATAAATATTATTTTTTAAAAAAGCTAAAGTTGCAATTAAAATGGTATGATATTGGCAGAAGAACAGACAAATATACCCGTGAGACAGAGTAGAAAGAATAGACAGAATAAAAACAAATAGATACAGAGACTTATTTGGTTGCATCTGTCTATAACAGATGAAGGCAGATAAATTCTTACAATATAGGGTTCTTGCAAAATTTGTTATCTATCTGGGTAAAAATTGTATCCATAACTCACACTGTATAGAAATTAACCCTTTGCAGGGGTGTTATTAACCTAAATATGAAGTAAAACTATAAACATTTTAGAAGGTAATAGAGGAAATATTGTCATGACCTTTGGGATAGGGAAGGATTTAATTCAGACACAGAATGAAGACTTAAATGAAAACATGATAAATTCAACTGCATTAATATTCAGAATTTCTGTTGTAAAATAGGTATCATAAACAGAATGAAAAAGGCATGGCAAGCCTTTGCCATACACATTTAACTTTGAAGTCATATCCATTATGTATATAGAATTGCTAAATTTCAATAAGCAAAAAGACAGTTTACCTAAATTAAAAAATATATGGAAGAGATACTACACAGAGATGGAGAATCAAACAGTCAATATGTGTGTGTGTGTGTGTGTGTGTGTGTATATGTATGAAAGACACTCAACTTTAGTCAGAATCAGATGTGTATATTGAAAAGTTTAACCTTTCCCTCAAGGAGGCCTGGGCTTGCCTTCAGCTGGTGGCTCATACAGTAAGGAGTCTGCCCACAATGCAGGAGACCCTGGTTTGATTCCTAGGTGGGGAAGATCCCCTGGAGAAGGAAATGGCAATCCACTCCAATATTCTTGCCTGGAAAATCCCATGGGCAGAGGAGCCTGGTGGGCTACAGTACATGGGGTTGCACAGAGTTGGACAAGACTGAGTGACTAATACTTTCACTTTGTTAATCTTTAAGCGAGAGAAGGCAATGGCACCCCACTCCAGTACTCTTGCCTGGAAAATCCCATGGACAGAGGAGCCTGATAGGCTTCCATCCATGGGGTTGTGTCTGACTGAGCGACTTCACTTTCACTTTTCACNTTTTTTTTTTTTTTTTGAGGGGGGAGTACTATTTGGTAAGTTGATTCTAAAGTTTAAAAGTGCAAAAAAGAAACACTCGTGAAAGAACAATGTGGTAGGATCTGCTGTAGCAGATGTCCAGATTTATTATAAAGCTACGGCTAGGACTTCCTTGGTGACACAGTGGATAAGAATCACCTGCCAATTCAGGAAACACAGGTTGGATCCCTGGTCCAGGAAGATTACACATGCCAGACAGCAGCTAAACCTGTGAGCCACAGTGACTGAGCTGTGCTCTAGAGCCTGCGAGTTGCAGCTACTGAAGCCCACTCGCCCTACAGCCTGTGCTCTGCAGCCAGAGAAGGCACCGCAGTGAGAAGCCTGTGCCCCACAATGAAGAATAGTCCCCGCTCGCCACAACTAGAGAAAGCCCGTTGCAGTAATGAAGACCCAGAACCACCAAAAATAAATAAATAAATATTATTTTTTAAAAAAGCTAAAGTTGCAATTAAAATGGTATGATATTGGCAGAAGAACAGACAAATATACCCGTGAGACAGAGTAGAAAGAATAGACAGAATAAAAACAAATAGATACAGAGACTTATTTGGTTGCATCTGTCTATAACAGATGAAGGCAGATAAATTCTTACAATATAGGGTTCTTGCAAAATTTGTTATCTATCTGGGTAAAAATTGTATCCATAACTCACACTGTATAGAAATTAACCCTTTGCAGGGGTGTTATTAACCTAAATATGAAGTAAAACTATAAACATTTTAGAAGGTAATAGAGGAAATATTGTCATGACCTTTGGGATAGGGAAGGATTTAATTCAGACACAGAATGAAGACTTAAATGAAAACATGATAAATTCAACTGCATTAATATTCAGAATTTCTGTTGTAAAATAGGTATCATAAACAGAATGAAAAAGGCATGGCAAGCCTTTGCCATACACATTTAACTTTGAAGTCATATCCATTATGTATATAGAATTGCTAAATTTCAATAAGCAAAAAGACAGTTTACCTAAATTAAAAAATATATGGAAGAGATACTACACAGAGATGGAGAATCAAACAGTCAATATGTGTGTGTGTGTGTGTGTGTGTGTGTATATGTATGAAAGACACTCAACTTTAGTCAGAATCAGATGTGTATATTGAAAAGTTTAACCTTTCCCTCAAGGAGGCCTGGGCTTGCCTTCAGCTGGTGGCTCATACAGTAAGGAGTCTGCCCACAATGCAGGAGACCCTGGTTTGATTCCTAGGTGGGGAAGATCCCCTGGAGAAGGAAATGGCAATCCACTCCAATATTCTTGCCTGGAAAATCCCATGGGCAGAGGAGCCTGGTGGGCTACAGTACATGGGGTTGCACAGAGTTGGACAAGACTGAGTGACTAATACTTTCACTTTGTTAATCTTTAAGCGAGAGAAGGCAATGGCACCCCACTCCAGTACTCTTGCCTGGAAAATCCCATGGACAGAGGAGCCTGATAGGCTTCCATCCATGGGGTTGTGTCTGACTGAGCGACTTCACTTTCACTTTTCACTTTTATGCATTGGAGAAGGAAATGGCAACGCACTCCAGTGTTCTTGCTTGGAGAATCCCAGGGATGGGGGAGCCTGGTGGGCTGCCGTCTATGGGGTCACACAGAGTCGGACATGACTGAAGCAACTTAGCTGCAGCAGCAGCAGCAGCAGGAATGCCATGCCTTATAGAGATGTGTCTTTGTCTGGGATCCTTGTGTTGGATGGTCTAATGTGATTTGGGGTGGGAGTTGGCTAAGCCAGATTATAACAGTGTGATTTAGAGTAAAGGAAAGAAAAGAAAAGTGAAGTCACTCAGTCGTGTGAGACTCTTTGCAACCCCATGGACCATAGCCTATGAGGTTCCTCCATCCATGGGATTTTCCAGACAAGAGTACTGGAGTGGGTTGCCATTTCCTTCTCCAGAGGATTTTCCCAACCCAGGGATTGAATCTGGGTCTCCTGCATTGTAGGCAGATGCTTTACAGTCTGAGCCACCAGGGAAACTCACAGAGTAAGGGAATATCTGTGATTAAGCCACAGGGGAGATCACAGAGTAAGACAGATGATCACAATATGATCTAGGAGAAAGGGCTTTGGGTCATGAAGCCCAGTCTCTGAAGGGATAGAGCCTAAGATCACCTGGTAGAAAGTCTGTCGTTCTTATGTGATGGAAGTCTAGTGAAACTTCTAGACACCAAGGCTTAGATGAACTACCTTGGTTGGTAATATTCCATACCTTCTGCCACACATCTTCTTTTGTGCTTTTCAGGTTTTTTTTTTTTTTTTTGCCACTAAACTGTATTATGTTATAATTAAAAGAATAATTGAAGTGAGTTTTAAGAAACAAAAAGGTTTTATGAGGTAAATATGGTCAAAGGGTTCAAAAGAACCCCTTTTAATAAGGGTAAAAATGGTTCTACTGTATAGCACAGGGAACTATATTCAATATCCTATAATAAACTATAATGGAAAAGAAAATGAAAAAAATATATATACATGTATAACTGAATCAGTTTGCTATAGAGCAGAAATTAATACAACATTGTAAATCAACTATACTTCAATAAAATGAAGATTAAAAAGAAAAAAAAACAGTGAGATCAGGTCTCCAGTTTTGGAGAAATAGTTTTGTGAGTGCTTTCAAAGTTGACCTAATAGTTAGGGACAGATGAGTAATTGGCATAGATCTTGAAATTCCAGTGTTTAAATGTGTCTTTGCAGATCTTTTCTTCCTTTATAATCTATTAGAATGCTTTCTTCCTGGTGTATGGAAACATGGACAACTAAGGGGCCATCAGAAGGCAGCTTTGAGATACATTCTGCAGGCTGTGACAAAGCCTGATTGATGATCATGGTTTTCTCTAAACAGAGACCTCCAGATAGGGTTGTCACAGCTTTGGAGAATCCTGGATAAGCCCTGGCAAAATACTTCCTGGATCCACTTTCTAAAGACTTTATGTAGAATCTTTTTAGTCACAAATGACTTCATTTCCTTGTTTTTCTTCTTCTTTTCCTTCCACTGATTAAATTAGGATCATCTTTCAAGACTTATTAGGCATAATTAGATTTGTAGGCTTTGGTTTTCCAATTTTGTCCTAGGCAACAGCCCTTCTTGTTAGGAGACTCCTAGAGATGGTTAACCTCATCCATTATGTATTGATTTCCAGAGGTTAACTCTCCAAGGGCCAGGCCCTATCCTTTCCTCTTTGTTATGCACTCTCTCTCTTTCTTTTCTCACTATGTGTGATATGTGATACTTTAAAATTCTTATTTCACAAGGCAGGATAAAACAAATACTTGTTAAAATACCTTCTCCCTAAGGGGGGTTTATTATTGAATGAGATAAATGAAACTATTGTTATCATTTCTTCCCCATGTCCTTGTAAAGAACATTTTTTTTGTGTTAGAAAAAAAAATGTCTTACTTGGTTTTCTTGCAGCATTTTTTTTTTTTTTTGCCACCAAAATATTTTCTAGGCTACACTAATATGAAGACTTCTCAGCAATTTATAGAAATGGTGCTTATGAGCATATATTTTCCCTTTTACTACTGAAAGGAAACCACGGGAACATAGCATCCAATTTTGTTTGACAGAATTCTGGTTAGCAAGCCACATGTGGTGTGTTTTTGTTTTGTTCTATAGTTGTTTCCACTGTGTCGTGTGATTCATCACAAGGATTTTGAGAACAGAAAATGTCACCAACCAAATATACAAAATTAATGAGTAGTTTACTCTGTTGCAAAGGGAAGGTAGTAAACAGGCACAACAAAAGCAACAAGAATCCCTGGGTATAAAGCCATCTCACCTAATGAAGTTCAGATTTCTGCGTGTGATATGAAACTGTCAGAGCACCAACAGCCATCTTATGTTTTAAGTCTCTGGAAAATGATAAATGATTATTCTTGCATTCAGTTTACATAACTTATCAGTTAAGGATAATCATGTTTAAAGCAGCCAAGAGAAACAGTTGCATACACAACTAGTATTTTCAGAGCAATTTTAGAATGAACTTGTTACTAGCAGCCAGATTCATTTCTAATGAGTCCTGTGTCCTTGTGGCCACATATAAAATGGGATGCCAGGTCTGTTCTCTTATGAGCCAGAGGTATTATGATTATGTCTGCAAAAAAGTGAGTTATGGATGGCTCTTATCTAGCTCGTTTTGACCAAGACTTGTAGACAAAAGGAGAGGAATAATAACCAGAGACTACTGAACTCCAAACTCCTGCCTCTTCACTAATTGTGACATTTTATAATTCTTTCCCAGTTTCGTCACCCTTCCATTACCAAGACAACTCTGGGGTTTTTCCAGAGTAAGGTCAGCTTACCTCTGAGTTCTCTACTTCAGATTCAGCAGGATTTGTACTCAACAATCTTGTTTTCTATACTCTTGAGAGCTTTTAGGTTTCTTGTGACTTGAGGCTACAGCTATTTGTCTTGGTACCAAAGATGTCTTCATTTCTATAATTAATGGATTACTTCAAAACCTAATTATCGGGGACTTCTGTGGTAGTCCAGTGGCTAAGACTCCGTGATCCTAATACAGGAGGCTGGGATTTGTTCCCTGGTCAGGGAATTAGATCCTACATGCCACAACTAAGAGTTCATATGCCACAACTAAAAATCCCGCATCCCACAAAGAAGACTGCAGATCTCAAGTAACAACTAAGACCTGGCTCAACCAAATAAATAAATATTAAAAATAGAACTAGCATAAGGATTAAAAAAAAAAAGACAAAAAGCCTAATTACTAAAATCCTACACATGATTATGAAAGGATGAAACATTTTTAAGCCAAGAGGATCACAGGTCATCCTATCTATTAAAAAAATAAGGAAACAGGATGATATATGGGCAAAATATCTTCATTTCCTTTCCAGACCCTTCCCCCTGCCCCACCTTGCTGTTTTCTCAGGAGACTGATTGTTACTCAGATTTCTGTGCCTTCTGGCTTCTACCTGGGTTCAGCCCTGGTGAATTCCAGCAGGAAATAGGGAAAGATGAAGGGTGAGACGTGGGCATTCATTCTTCCAACTCCCTGCCTAGAGCTGCTCAATTCCCGTAAGATTCCTGATCCTTACCGGATAATCTGATGTGCATGAATTTCTGTTCTTTCAGATTTCAGTAACATTTTCCCTCATCTCTTGAGGCAAAGCTCTGCTCCTGTTTGTCTTGGATCTCTGCTGTCTCCAGCCATTTCCTGCATCCCATTACAGTTTGATAACGGGCCTCTTTTTCAGTAAGCTCTTTTTGAGTTAACTCTTTTTAAGTGTGAAATCTTTTTAATGTTGAGAACTTAGTTGAAATACCCCAAATGGTAATAATACCTAAATCTGAAGAACAAAGTGAAAGAAATAATACCAGTCCAAAATCCAAACTCTTGTTTTCTTAATCTGAAACATTTCCTTCGGTTTCCAGTAGACCTACCCTCAATTGGATGAGTAAGAAAAGTGAAATCTAGAAAAGTGAAGGGTAAAGGAAACGCTGTAAATGTGCATGGAATTTCTCTAGAAACTTTCCTCCCAGAGGTGTGTGTGTTCTGTTCACAACTGGGCTCAGTGTCTCCCAGCTCCCTGCACAGGTGCTACCCCAGGACTTTCTCTTCACTCTTTCCCTCGAATGGACCCACAGCTTCCCGTATTTCACGTCTTCAGGGTTTCACTGGTTTTGTTTTTCTGTGTTTGGTTGTGACAGGGTGAGAAGACTGGTTTTTCTGAGACTCTGGAAAGTAGTAGACAGCAATATTTTTTAGGAACAACTGGATGCTGACTCTGCTTGCCTATTTAAAATTGCCTTTCTAGTATTAAGTTTGCTTCAAAATCTAGAAAAGCTAGGTTTTTCTAAAGACTTCCTTGAACAGAAGTACATGGGTGGCAAGGTTAAGATGTGAAAGGGAACTGAAGCCACAGTATAAAAAAACAGTGGTTTAGCAGGCATTTTGAGTTTTACCAGCAGCTGTGTACCCTACAGGGACACAGGGTCCAGGAAAAAATTACATAAGGATGTGCTGTACCTTTTTTGTGTGGACATTTTTGTTAAATTCTGTTTCCTTTGCCACAGAAATGAAAAACATAGAGGTAGTCTGAGTCTTTGGATTATTTCTGCGGATCCCTGACCCAACTTTCAGTGCTGCTATAATATCCACACTTATAAGGAACTTTTAAGAAAAAGTATATGAAAAATTAACTTATTGAGCCTTTGCACATATGAAAGTGCTTTCACTCTTGTTTGGAGAAGGAAATGGCAATCCACTCCAGGACTATTGCCTGGAAAATCCCATGGACAGAGGNGTATATGAAAAATTAACTTATTGAGCCTTTGCACATATGAAAGTGCTTTCACTCTTGTTTGGAGAAGGAAATGGCAATCCACTCCAGGACTATTGCCTGGAAAATCCCATGGACAGAGGAGCCTGGTAGGTTACAGCCCATGGGGTTGCAAAGAGTCAGACACAACTGAATGACTTCACTTTCACTCTTGTTGGATGCACTGACTGAACACTGCATTTTAAGTTTCCTCTGTGTTTTGAAGTTTATGTCTCCATTATTTTAACACATAATATTTTTGGTGAGATGCTGGTTTCCAGTTTGATTCTCATTTTGACTCTACTGTAGCCATTATGAAAATATTTTCTTTATTTTTAGTGTGGTCTTTAGTATGGACAAATATCAAGGTTTATTCTTTAAAATTTTATTTATGTTTTTATTGGGGTATAATTGCTTTACAGTCTTGCATTAGTTTCTCCTTTTCAGCAAAGTGAATGAGATGTAAATATACATATATCTTCTCTCTCTTGGACATCTCTCCCACCACCTCCCCTATCCCACTCCTCTAGGTCCTCATAGAACACTGAGCTGAGCTCCCTGTGCTAGACGGCAGATTGCCTAAAGGCTTGTCTTTCTTTAGTGCTTGAAAATAATCTTCTCTTATTTCTTTATTTTATTACATCCATTCTTGCTTTGGAATTCCTATGAGATGAATGTTGAACTCCCTGGATTCAGCCTCCATTTAATGTTCCTCATGTTTTCTATCTGTTTGTCTTTTTGATCTATGTTCTGAGAGGTTACCTTGTCTTTTTCCCTAAGTCCCTTCCGACATTTAAAATATTAGGTATGATCCTTTTACTCTTCAGATATTTTCTTGCCATATGATTGCATCCTTTTCTTGGAACTCCATTCTTGATTTACAGAAATCATGTTCCCTCAGTCGTCTCTGAGAATATTGTTATCCCACCTTCTCTTTCTTGCATCCTTCCCCACCCGGTGGAATTAGCTTTTCATTTTGTACCGTCTTCCTCTTGCATGCTCTTGGTCCTCCTCATGTGTATCACTCCTTGTCCATCCCTATTTTAGAAAGAAAGAAGGCAGGGTTTTACTGTGTGTGTACACACACGTGTGTGTGTGTGTGCACATATACTCTGCATATAGGTATCACATTCATTTTATTCCCTGACTTGCAATTTTCACCATGAGCTCTATGTTTGTGAGTGCCTTCCAGCCTCCCCTTCCACAGCTGTTATTGGGATCTTGAAAGTACACCTGCTCTGTTAGTCGGCTTTACCTCTGAACTCAGATACTGTTAACAATAATTGAAACTAATACACTGACTAAATTAGTTGATTCATTTCCATAATGTTGACTCATACTTAAATTTGTTCTTTTCTTTTTAATTGATAGGATAGGAGTTTTTGGCTTGTAACACTTCTTGAAACACACACACACACAGAAGCTTTTTGCCACATTTTTATGCATAAGGAAAAAGCTTATAAAAGTCTGACAGAAAGCCTATATATTTCAAAAGAACTAACAAATTGAAAAGTGCTTGAAAAAGCAACTTCCCCTGCACCCTCAATTCCCTTAGTGCTACTGTGATGGGGATTTTGTTTCTCTGTAATCCATCCATGTCCTTATGCTTGAATTCCTTAGACTTATCTAGAATTCAGGAGATAAAGTAAAATCTTCCTTGTATCTTTTTCCTCTCTTTTGTACTTTTGTTTTTGTCTCTTGATTTATTTTGTGGTATGTGTAAGTTTTCTAAAATAAAATTGTAATAAAATACCCCCCCCAATTTTTTTTAAACAAAAGCCAGATCTCATGAGTGGTAATTTGTTGAGTTCAACATTTTCTTTTATGAAAAATAGTTTATACACCTGAGAGATTAAGTATTACAGGGTACCTATAAATAGGTAAAATCATTTTTCTGCTTTTTATTGATATAAAACAATGACATTCTATATCAATTTACCAGTTAACTAATATGTAGACAGTTCTAATAAAAAGATAAATGAGACTGTTAAATATCTCATCATTTTAGTACAGAAGCATTTTAAAGGAATACCTCCATATACTAAAGTGAAATTTAAATCTAAACATCCTTATGGATCATCAGATGTGATCTTTGTATAAAATGAGTGCTCTGTCTGCTGAACCAGAATATTTTAAAGCCCAACCACTTCACTTTCAAGTTTCTTTCTGCTCTACTGATGTTAAAGGTTACCTTTTCTTCCTAACCATGAAATCTATTACTCCCCAATGGCAGTGAAAATGCCAGCTTGTTAGTTCCAGTACAAGTTTATTCAACAGCACCAGTTTTTTCTTCATAATAGTATATCTGCTTTTTTATGTCATCCCACAAGGAAGTCATCATAGGGAATTTGAGATACTAATAAAAATATAGTAGTCCATCTAAAAGCATAGCAAAGGCAGACACCTGAATGGAACTTGACTACAGAACTAGATAACTTTCTATAAATATTTGATTTTGAACTTTTAGTGTGAGAAGGTTGGAGCCCTGGGATGCCATAGGTTCTTGTATATTTCAAGAAAAATGTAACACCTCCATAATATAGCAAATGGTGACATTTATGACATGCATTTATGACAAAGCATAAATGTTAGTTAAAAAAAAGTTGGAGTGAATACCAGAGTGGATAAACTTTCCTTTCTCCAGGGGATCTTCCCAACCCAGGGATCAAACCCAGGTCCCCTGCATTGTAGGCCAATTCTTTACCAGCTAAACCACAAGGGAAGCCCAAGACTACTGGACTAGGTAGCCTATCCCTTCCTTCTCCAGTGGATCTTCCTGACCCAGGAATTGAACTGGGTCTCTTGCATTGCAGGTGGATTCTTTATCAACTGAGCCACTAGGGAAGCCTGTAAAATAGTTGCTTGTCTTCATCAGCATTTCTAGAAAACGATGATGATATGTGTATCCCATGAGCTGTATCCCACCAAGCTTCTCTGTCCATGCAATTTTCCAGACAAGAATGGTGGAGTGGGTTGCTATTCTCCTCTCTAGGGGATTGTCTTGATTTAGGAATCAAACCCATGGCCTCTAGTTCATCTGTCTCCTGCATTGCAGGCAGATTCTTTACTGCTGAGCCACCAGGGAACTGGTCAGTTTTCCACTGTCTGGAGAATAGGCTATGGGCAGAGGTCTATATGGGAGTATTTTAACAAATCCCCCAACCTGTGAAACCTGACCACTGGAGGAAGGGTGGACTGGGGGCTTCACAGGGCTGTAATCAGGGAAGGGGAGTTAGTTAGACATGTACTTGGGAAGACTGATGCATTTATATTTGATTATATTCCCAAGAATTCAGATACATCCTACCAGTGGAAATATTGATGACTGGAGAAAAAACGTTTAAATTTTACTCACTTATTTCCATCATATAAATATGAATGTAATACTGTTTACTGGCTTCTCAGGTGGCACAGTGGTAAAGAATCTGCCTGCAATGCAGGAAACCTCGGTTTGATCCCTGGGTTGGGAAGATCCCCTGGAGAAGGGAATGGCTACCCACTCCAGTACTCTTGTTTAGAGAATTCCATGGGCAGAGAGATCTGGTGAGCTACAGTCCGTGAGGTCTAAGTCAGCCATGACTGAGCAATTAACACTTTTAATTTTCAGGCTGCTTTAGCTAAAACAAAAGTTATGTGCAGGGTGTGTGTGTGTGTGTGTGTGTGTGTGTGTGTAAGGGCAAATTTCAGGGAAAGAATAATTGTACTTAAATGTTTAGATGTCTTGAAAATCTGCTGAAAATTTTACTTGGAAGAACAATTGACGATCTGAGGAAAAAAAGAGCTTAATCTGATCTGCATTTAAAGGAAATAACAAAACTTTAGGAAGGCAGAAATAAAGTAGGAGATTTATGTGCATGCTAAACTCCTTCAGTTGTGTCTGACTCTTCGCGACCTTGTGGACTGTAATGCACCAGGCTCCTCTGTCCTTGGGATTTTCAAGGAAAGAATACTGGAGTGTCTTGCCATTTTCTCCTCCAGGGGATCTTCTTTACCCAGGGATCGAACCTGCATCTCCTACATTGGCAGGTGGATTCTTTACCACTAGCGCCACCTGGGAAGTCACTAAATACTATTGAAGGATGGAAAAGACAACCTCTTAGTATCTCAGACAAAAGTACTGAATTAATTTCTTGACAAGCAATGGAAAGCTATATGTGAATGTTCAGTTTCCTCCAAAAGCAACAAGTAACCTCATAGGAGGTTTTGGGGGATGTAGCTTTCAGAGACTGGTAAATATCAAAAAAGTAGGAGGGTTTATAGATTGATTACATAATTACTGGGGTTTGGTCTTATAGGTTTGGGGGCTCTGAAATTGATTCAGCACAGAGTTTTTAGAAAATAATAATTTCTGTTTTCATCTGGAATTTGGAGAATAAGAACCTTCTATTCTTAAATAAAAACATCAAACTTAGTTTCTTTATATAAGATTTTGTTTCAAGGTAAATTATTTTTGAGGAATTCAAGTAATGATGGCTGATTACATCTCTCCAGACTTCTCTCAAAAACTAGAGAACAGCACATAGAACAAATAAATTATCCAAACTTTCTATAAATTTCAAATTCACATAAGTATTAAAAAAACAAAATTTTCATAAGATTACTTCTTAATATCACACTTTAAAGTTTTGTGGAGACCTAAGGAGCACAGAAAATCTAAGTGGAAGAGAGAATAGGAGATTGAGACTAAAATAAACCCTGAAATGGAAAGTCAACTCAAAGTGTAATTGAAAAAAAGTTCTGAAAGGCCAGAGTGATAACTACTAGAAAGAGATTTTAAAGTATAAGTCAGGAAAATTATATCATATCATAGCTAAATAAGATGCCCCTTTATCATGTATTGCCATGCCCCTGAATGAAAATTTAACATCTGTCCAACAAAGGTGTCATTTTGTGAGCTGTGGGATTCAGCACCACTGGTAGTACACAATTATGAAGCAAAAGGAGCATTTTACACAAAATATCAAGCTGAATTAAGTGTGCTTAAACAAAAATTTGAGGGTAAAAAAATAGCCAGAATTTAACCTTAGATCAAAAATTTTTTAAATAATTAGAAAAATGAACAAAAATAGGAAAAAAATTAAGAAGAATTTTGTATTCTAAAAAGAAATAGGAGAAAAATCATAACAGATTTGAAGACTAAATTACAGATGCTCAAATGAAAATATATGCCAATGAAACTTAAGAATGACATTAATAGGAAAAAGAACCCAGTTGTGACCATGTTGCTGCTGCTGCTGCTAAGTTGCTTCAGTGGTGTCTGACTCTGTGTAACCCCATAGATGGCAGCCCACCAGGGTCCCCCATCCCCGGGATTCTCCAGACAAAAACACTGGAGTGGGTTGCCAATTCCTTCT
>SJYX01002185.1:243872-272130 GCA_006410675.1 Oreotragus oreotragus | reverse complement strand
GTCTTTTCCAATGAGTCAACTCTTCGCATGAGGTGGCCAAAGTACTGGAGTTTCAGCTTTAGCATCATTCCTTCCAAAGAAATCCCAGGGTTGATCTCCTTCAGAATGGACTGGTTGGATCTCCTTGCAGTCCAAGGGACTCTCAAGAGTCTGGGTGAATTTAACTCAGATGACCATTATATCTACTACTGCGGACAGGAATCCCTTAGAAGAAAATTATCCATAGTCTTAAACATTTGCATTACAGAAGGGAAGGATTACAAATAATGTCATCAAGATGGCAACACAGATCATTCCTAACTATAGTCCCCCTCACAAGAAGACCAACTAGCCACTGTC
Source organism: Oreotragus oreotragus (assembly GCA_006410675.1). NCBI lineage: Eukaryota > Metazoa > Chordata > Mammalia > Artiodactyla > Bovidae > Oreotragus > Oreotragus oreotragus. The sequence continues at coordinate 271,791 of SJYX01002185.1, read as the reverse complement.
CATAGACAGGACATGATTATGAAAATGCCTGAACACAGAGGTGAGGTGAAATAGCCCGTTGAACCACAGAGATCAAGAAGGACTCTAATATAAGGGTAATGGGAAGGACTACACTCTGACTGCATTGCCCCTCTCCCTGGCAAGCACAAGGCCACGTCTGAGAGGGCCCTACTTGGCCTACAGTTTCTCCAGTGGGGAAGAAATATACCAAAGTGAGCATCCACTTCCCCCAATATTGCAGGATGCTTCCCAGGATGTCCACTATGATCTCGCTCCTCAAGGATCACTGGGGAACTCTGTAGGGTTTGACTCCTGTGGATCAGAGACAAACAGAGAAGAAGGGTGGAGCCGGAGCAACCAGTGTCCAGATCTTGGCAGACCACATTTCTCTTCACACACGCATGAGAGCAAAGACCACAGATGGTGACCCCATTTGGCTAGGGCGCTTAGTCATTATTTTCGCCTGATTTGGGTTGCAGGATATAAAAGCAACATACAGAAGCCAATTCCTTTTCTATGCACTAACAATTATCTGGAAAAGATATAAAGAAATAACCCCATTTCAATAGCATTCAAAACAATAAAATGCTTATAAGTAAATTTAATGAAGGAGGTAAAAGATTTGCACACAGAAAGCTGTAAGATATTGATTAAAGAAGTTCAATAAGACACAAATGAATGGAAAGATAACCTCTTTCATAAGATTTAATATTATTAAAATGTCCATACTACTCCAAACAGTCAGTAGGTTTAATGCAATCTGTATCAATATTTCAAGGATATCTTTCATAGAAATAGAAAAAAATGCCTAAAATTCACATCAAACCACAAAAGACCTCAGCCAAAAATAAATAAATATTATAAAGAAGAATACATGGTTTATATATACAATGAAATATTATTCAATCATAAAGAGGAGATCCTCCCATTTATGACAATGCATAGATGAATCTTGAAGGCATTATGCTAAGTGAAAGGGCAGAGAAAGACAAACGCTGTATGTGGAGACTAAGAGAAAAGAAAACAACCATGAATTCATAGAAACAGAGGACAGATAGATGGTTGTCAGAGGTGAGGACTGGGGGAAATGGGTGAAGATGGTCAAAGGGAACCAGCTTCTACTTATAAGAAGTAGTTCTGGGGATGTAATGTATAATATGGTGACTGTTGTTAACAATACTGTATTGTATATTTGAAAGTTGCTTAGAGAGTAGATTTCAAAATTTCTTGACATTCTTCCCCCCCAAAATTGTAACTTTGTGAGGTGATGATTGTTGACCGAACTTATTGTTATATATATGTGTCACATATCATTACTTTGAACGTGTTAAGCTTTTTGAAAACAATATAAAAAAGTAAATGAATGATCAGAATTCAAATAATGAACTGAGTATGAATGAAATGAACTGAGTATGCAACTCAGTTAGTGAAATCAACTTTGTAAGTGGTAGTGAACTCTATGTATGACCTTGAACACCTCACTCTTCCTGGTCTCACCTCCCTTGCTAAACCTCTCAGTTTTCTCTGCTGTCAGATAATTAACAGGGAGCCTTTGAGGGTGGTACATTCCTTAGTTTATTACTAAGTTGCTCTCCAGAAAGTGCTTTGAGGCAAAGCTAATTTCCACCAATGTGAGAAGACTTGGTCTTATCAGAAGAAAGTTATTTGAATATATGCCAAAAAACATGTTTTCTATCTTTCCTTGGTTGAACACTCAATGGGAGTTGCTCTCATTAGCTCCCGTTCTTTATGGCATTTGAATAAAACAGACGTCAGTCCTAAAGATGGTAAATGAATAATAAATTTTAATTGGCACTTTAGCTCATAAAATATAAACAGTCATTAAATTCATCCAGAAAATTGTTAAAATGTATGTGCTAAAAATTGCAGAATATGCCAAAATAGCAGCTTTAAGATCTTCTGGTTTTCTTATATTCTCAAAGCTAAATCCTACAATCAAAATTTCTAATGGAAGATATAGAGAATTAAGTGTCTTTTGAAGGAATCAGAAATGTGGAGAAGAAGGAAGTGAATTGAAGAATATGCCTGTAAAACTAAAACAATTCTTCCATTCAAATGTAAATGATGTGTTCACAAATGCGTGAGTGCTGCTCTAGGGACTGAGGGGAAAAGAAGGGCAAGCGGATGTGGCTTCTCTGATACACTAGCTAGGAGGGAAGAGAAGGTTCCTTTTTATTTTTGAGATGACTTTTCACCACTTACTTATTTTTGGCTGTGCTGGGTCTTCGCTGCTACTTGGGCTTTTCTTCAGTTGTGGAGAGTTGGGGCTGCTTCCCTAGTTGCGGTGGGCTAGTGCTTGCTGTGGCTTCCCTTGCTTCAGGGCATGGGCTCTCTCGAGGTCATGGGGGCTTTAGCAGTGGTGGAGGCACATGGCTCAGTGGAGGCACGGTAGCTGTGGCTCCTGGCCTTAGAGCACAGGCTCAATAGCTGTGAATGTAGTTGCTCCACAGCATGTGGCATCTTCCTGGACCAGGGATCAAACCTGTGCCTCCTGCACTGGCAGGCAGATTCTTTACTACTGAGCCACCAGGGAAGCCCTGCTCCTTTTTACAATAAGCAGATTAGATTTGAGTAGGTGTGGACTGAATGTTAACAGATGAACAGAGAGGATCCATGCCTTCAAGGAACTAATCATGCCTTAATGTTATTGCAAATAAATAAGGCTTCTATTTGCAGGATCTTTAGAAAAACAAGACTCAGTGTGGATCTGTGCTGGTGGCTTCTAAAAGGTTTGTCGCATGACATTTTTCACTGAAACTCCAATACTTTGACCACCTAATGTGAAGAACTGACTCATTAGAAAAGACCCTGATGCTGGGAGAGATTGTAAGCAGAGGAGAAGGGGATGACAGAGGATGAGATGGTTGCATGACATCACTGATGCAATGGACATGAGTTGGAGCAAGTTCTAGGAATTGGTGGTGGACAGGGAAGCTTGGCATGCTGCAGTCCACGGGGTCACAAAGAGTCAGACATGACTGAGTGACTGAATTGAACTGAACTGAAGATTTCTGTTTTTAGGATCTTTTAAAATTAAGACTCAGTGTGGATCTGTGTTGGTGGCTTCTGGAAGGCTTGTTGCATGCCATTTTCATCATCATTTAGCCTGGGTGACCTAAAAGGACATTGGCCATTTTGAAAGTCACAAAAGTGTCTTCCTTTGATGCACTAAGTTCATGTCTATAAATTTTCTTAAGTGAATAATAAAGGATGCTTGTCAGATTTAATTGTGAGAATATTCATTGCAGAATTGATGATAGTAGCCAAAAACTGAGGACAGGCTTCTCTTATAACTCCGCTGGTAAAGAATCTGCCTACAAGATTCTTTACAGAGACCCAGGTTTGATCCCTGGATCAGGAAGATTCCCTGGAGAAAGAAATGGCAACCCACTCCAGTATTCTTGCCTGGAGAATTTCATGGACAGAGGAGCCTGGTGGGTTATACAGTCCATGGTTCGCAAAGTGTCAGACATGACCGAGTGACTAACACTTTCACTTCTTTCATGTAAATAGCAATNGATTCCCTGGAGAAAGAAATGGCAACCCACTCCAGTATTCTTGCCTGGAGAATTTCATGGACAGAGGAGCCTGGTGGGTTATACAGTCCATGGTTCGCAAAGTGTCAGACATGACCGAGTGACTAACACTTTCACTTCTTTCATGTAAATAGCAATAGGAATTTATCTACTTAATGCACAGTCATTCAATGGATCACTGCAGTGTTTGGACAATATGAAAAGTGCTACCTGCCAAGATGTGAGGTCTGAAGAAGAAAGCACAGCATCTGGTAGAAGTATCTTCAAAGCAGGGAAATGGGAGGCTGAACAGAGATTCACTGTCTAAACTTCTCTTTCTTGAAGGAAACTAAAGTACAGAAGACAAGCTATGCCTGAGACTGCCAATTACTTCTGTTCTCTCTTAGGAATAGAAAGGATTTTCTTCTGGCCAGTGGGTTAAAAATGAACAAAAAACCCAAAAACATTTACTTCTTTATATTTTAGCTTCTCTTTAGTTAGAGATGGCAAATAAAATGCAAGCAAAAATTAATGGGTGGGAATCCTAGGAATGCCAGCTAAGAGGACAGGTGGTGGGGCATGAGCCCCTCTTGTCCTTTCCCCTCTCTGCCTTTTTGTTGACTGGAACCTGGGGATGATGGCAGGAGTTCTAGCAGCCATCTTGAACCAACAACTGACCATGAGCCGTATACCACGAGCTGGCCTTGAGGTTGAGCATTCTTTAACAAAGTAGAGATAAGAGAAGCCTGAGTTGCCAGTGATGAAGAAATACAATATGAGCCCTGGACCACCACCTCCAGAATCCTTTACATAAGAGGAAAGTAAATCCTTGTAGACTTAAGCCACCTCTATCTGGATTTTACATTCAGCTGAATCTAATTCCAACTGATTCACCAACTAAGTATATCAGAGACCCAGTGGAAATCAAAAGGTTCCTCAAAGAACCACTGTAAGTAGGAGGCGTTTGTCAGGAGAGTCATGATGGACAATACTATTTAATGAAGAGTATTAATATTGCTTTCAGTTCAGTTGCTCAGTTGTGTCTGATTCTTTGCCTACTCAAACTCACGTCCGTTGAGTTGGTGATGCCATCCAACCTTCTCATCCTCTGTCATCCCCTTCTCCTCCTGCCTTCAATCTTTCTCAGAATCAGGGTCTTTTCTAATGAGTCAGTTCTTTGCATCAGGTGGCCAAAGTATCAGAGCTTCAGCTTCAGCATCAGTCCCCCCAGTGAATATTCAGGATTGATTTCCTTTAGGATGGACTGGTTGGATCTCCTTGCTGTCCAAGGGACCTTCAAGAGTCTTCTCCAACACCATAGCTCAAAAGCATCAATTCTTTGGTGCGCAGCTTGCTTTAAAATCCAACTCTCACATCCATACATGACTACGGGAAAAACCATAGCTTTGACTAGACAGACCTTTGTTGGCAAAGTAATGCCTCTGCTTTATAATATGCTGTCTAGGTTGGTCATAGCTTTTTTTCCAAGGAGCAAGTGTCTTTTAATTTTATGGCTGCAGTCATCATTTGCAGTGATTTTGGAGCCCCCCAAAATAAAATCTGTCACTGTTTCCATTGTTTCCCCATCTATTTGCCATGAAGTGATAGGACCAGATCTCATGATCTTAGTTTTCTGAATGTTGAGTTTTAAGCTGACTTTTCTACTCTCCTCTTTCACTTTCATCAAGAGGTTCTTTAGTTCTTCGCTTTCTGCCATAAGGGTGGTGTCATCTGCATATCTGAGGTTATTGATATTTCTCCTGGCAATCTTGATTCCAGCTTGTGCTTCATCCAGCCCAGCATTTTGCATGATGTACTCTACATTTAAGTTAAAAAAGCAAGGTGACAAAGTACAGCCTTGATGTACTGCTTTCCTGATTTGCAACCAGTCTGTTGTTCCATGTCCAGTTCTAACTATTAATTCTTGACCTGCATACCGATTTCTCAGGAGGCAGGTCAGGTTGTCTGGTATTCCCATCTCTTTAAGAATTTTGAATATTTAAGAATATTGCCTTACCTAATAACAATTGTTAGCATTTACTTTTCTCTATTAGAAGAGCCAGATATAAAAATGTCTCTGAATTTTGTTTTCCAAATATGTCCATCACTGATGATATCAGTTGAACCTAATGATTTAAGAATATGTTTATGTGAAAAAATTTGGTCATCCTATGAACAACATTGGAGAGTCAAAGACACCCGGTGGTAGCTGAAAGTTTAAAAAATATATTCAACTTTAATATCTTTGCTTTGTTATAATGCAGTCTCTCTCTGTTGCCAGAAACATTTGGCAAAGTCTTTTAAACATAGAAAGTTATGTTTCTGTGGATAATTTTTAAAGAAAATAAAAGAAAAGAGAGCTGAGTGCCTTGTTAAAGTCAGTCTGGTTTTAAAAAAGAAAGACTAACGAGGAAAGGTGAGATGCTTATAAAAGAGAGCAAGAGTTCAGCAGAGATAGCAAGTGAGAACCAGAAGTGACAAGTAAAAATATAAAGTCCAGGAAATTTGAAGAAATCTTGGGAGGCCATTAACAGGATAGGAGACTCAAACCAAATTTATATAAATCTCAAAGTGTAAGATCCTTCAGCTGATACTGGAGCAACATTTTCATATGTGCTACTGAAGACTCTGATTTGTATTCTCAGATCCCTTACTACAGGATCTGAGATCATGGTGAAATGTGAGTGAAGAAAAATTTAACATCTTAGAAGTTAGCCCATTCTCAGACCCTAGGCAGAGTTGCTCTCTCCAAGAACTCTTCACTTGAAATCCTCTGATCTGACTCCTTGAGTTTTTCCATAGGGACTTAACAAATAAAAAACAGACTATCTAGAACACTTATGGGAAATTAAGCCCAGGTTAACGCAGCAGACTATGGATTTCAGTAGAACACACAACTCTTCTTTTTGAAAATAGATGGTGAGATTTTAGTTGTTCATTTATTATTATTTTTGACAAAGCTTAAATTCTAAGCTTATATCCTTAACACCTCCTAAATTCTTACACTCTAAAAGAATATATGGTTTCATAGAATGTTGGTTACAGCACTGTAACTGAAAAAAATATGGTGAAAGTTATTATAACCTCATCTAAGAATTTTACGTTTACTATCAACAGATGATTCTAATTACCCTTTACTCCTACCCTTTGCATGCATGCTATGTCACTCTAGTCATGTCTGACTTTTTGCAACCCTGTGGATTATAGCCTGCCCAGCTCCTCTGTCCTTGGGATTCTCCAGGCAAGAATACTGGAGTGGGTTGCCATGCCCTTCTCCAGAGGATCTTCCTGACCCAGGGGTTGTAACTGCATCTCTTATGTCTCCTGGCAGGCAGTTTCTTTACCACTAGTGCTACCTGGGAAGCCACCTCCTACACTCTACTCCTAGTGAAAAATGGGGCTTCTCTTTACAGGAAGAATTGAAGGAGTTTCTTTCATCACAAGTCCCACTTAGGTTACTCGGGGGGCTCCTCTTCCATCTTCATATTTTTCAGTAGCGCCTTTGTTTTTCACCCTGGTCATTATAGCCCGGCCTAAGCAGATGGGCCTCCTACACTTTGTTAAAGAGGAAGAGGGAAATTTCAGGATATCAACAAGGTATGGCTAAGGTTTTCTTATAAGTTACAATGTCATATGTTTCATATATTGGAGTTTAAGACCAAATTTCCAGGAACTCTCACGGCCTTTACTGCAACTCAGAGCACAGAACAGGTTGAAATGTACCTAACAGCCCTTCCTAACAGTCATCTTGTTAGCACTTACCACTTATAAAACTTTTTTTTTTTTTGCATTTGCCCTCAGTAAGATTCAAATTAAAAGCATATGACAGCTATCTGGTTCCCATAGCTTAGGACTCCACAGCCTTTCAACAGTACTACCCAGTTCCTAAATCCACCCTTAAGCATCTAAATCTAAGATATGATCCTTGTACTATGCCCAGCAGTGGTGTTACATGTCACTTACATTTCAAAAGCAATGCCCACAGATTTAAATCTGCAAAGTCCTTGAGACTTAACATTTATTACTGAGTGAAGATAATTCTGGTCCATTTTCTGGGGTATATTCTTTAAGCTCATCATATGGTATGATATGATAATATTAACTTAGTGAACCATAGAGGCTGCTGTGTATAGGGAAAGTAGAACCCTTTGGTAGCACTGACAGTGGTATACTCAACTTTGTTGTTTAGAGAGTTATTTTTATAATGGAATCTTATAAATATTTAAATATGTTAAATTTGTTGGAAGAAAAATTCAAATTTGAGTTTTATATCCCAAAAGAAATTATTCCCAGATCTGCAGCTGTGTTTTGGACTGGTAACACACCAGTTGTGTTGGTAAAATACTTGACAGTGAGGAGCCATTGGAATTCTCTACTCAGCTCACTCCTCTTCTGCAGCTGCTTACCTGTGATGGCCAGCTGAGTCACAAAAAAGGTCATTCTTGACTTCCTCTTCCTCCTCCACGTAGAGAACAGCACAATGGCATTTCCAACAATGGTGAAAACAAAGAGGACCCACAGAGTTATCAACTGCTCTGTCTGTGAAAAGCAAAGAAACACAAAACGAGTGTAAGTGAGAACCCTAGCACTTTCCAGAAAGTAAGGCTCAGGCTTTGTTGTTGAAATGTCTTCCTCCTGGTCTCCTGTCCCCCACCTGTCAAAGCTCTGCTCTCAAGAGAACAAAAACACAATGGTTCTTATTTACACTGGCAGCAGTGTAAATTGACGCAACCATTACAAAGCTCTATTTGGAAATATCTGTCAGCAGACAAAAACATAGGCACAATATTCTTTGGCTAAGCAAATTTAAGCCTATGTGAAAGAATTCTAGGTGTTAAAAAGAGCACTACAATCACAAAGATATATCTATTATTGTAAGAAGAAATTTGAAATTGTTTAAAGATAACAGTATAGTTAAGTAAATAAAGCACTTCAATTCAGTGAACTATTATGTAGCTATTAACAATGACAGACCTGAAGATTATGTGGCAACGTTAAAAATGCTTATAATATAATGGTAAGTGGAAAACATAATAAAATTATATATTGGGTATGATCACAACTCTGCAAAATTATACATGTGGGGAAAGAACTGAAGTGTACTAAAATGTTAAGAGTGGTTATTTTAGGGTAGTATGATTATGGGTTTTCTTACTCTTTTTCCTTTGACTGAATTGTGTAATATAAGAATATTAAAATTTCACTGAGAAAATGTATAATTAGTAAAAGTGAAAAAAAAGTAGGAATGCTACTCATTCAAAATGTCAAGTTCTTTATAAAAAGCTTTCCATTCTCCATTTAATGGAACTTTCCAGCTATCTTAAGTCCAAAGCCCAGAAAAACAGAGGCAACAGGACGGGCTGGACACAGGGACTGGGGAGGGCTGGGCTGTGGGTGAGAACAGGGAGCCAAGGGGCCCCAGAGGCAAGTCAGAGATCAGAAGCCGAGAGACTTCAGCACAAAATGTCTGGGTGGAATCGTGATAAGAACGTGCACGTCTAAGACCAGGATGCAAAGTGTTCCTCCTATTTGGAGAAGACAGTAAGAAGAGCCTGAAGAAGGGACTTCCCTGGCAGTAGAGCTGTTGAGACTTTGCCTTCCTGTTAGGGGGAAGGTGCAGGTTTGATCCCTGGTAAGTGGGGCTAGATTTTCCCTGGTGGCTCAGAGGTTAAAGCATCTGCCTGCAATGCAGGAGACCTGGGTTTGATCCCTGGGTCAGGAAGATCCCTTGGAGAAGGAAATGGCAACCCACTCCAGTATTCTTGCCTGGAGAATCCCATGGGCGGAGGAGCCTGGTGAGCTACAGTCCACGGGGTCGCAAAGAGTTGGACACGACTGAGTGACTTCACTTTCAGTGGGGCTAAAATCCTCTATGCCTTGAGGCCAAAAAACCAAAACATGAAACAGAAGTGATATTGTAATAAATTCCATAAAATTTTTTTAAATGATCTACAGAAAAAAAATCTTATAAAAAAAGAAAAACCCTGAAGAAATCCCTTATAATGATAAAATTGTATGTGATAAAATTGTATCCTGGCCAGGCAAGAGGACCCAGCTATTTGGTCAAACTCTAGTGTAAGGTGGTTATGTTAAGATCTATAATCACTTGACTTTAAATAAAGCAGATTACCCTACCTAATACAGGTAGATGTGGACTTCATCCAATAAGTTGAAAGCTCTAAGGGAAAAAACTGAGGTTTCCCAGAGAAGAAGGAAGATTCCCTGAAGAATTCCTTGTAGAACATAAATATCAACCCTGAGTTTCCAGCCCATTACCTCCTTTAAGAATTTCAAAGTTGGAGTCCCTACAATCATGTGAACAAATTTCTTAAAGTAAGTCTCCTCCTTTCTCTCTTTCTCTCAGTATAATATATTAAATATTTATCTGGGCATTCCTGGTGGTTCAGCAGTAAAGAATCCGCCTGCCAGTGCAGGAGATGTTAGTGTGTTCCCTGAGTCAGGAAGATCCCCTGGAGGAGGAAATGGCAACCCATTCCAGTGTTCTTGCCTGGGAAATCCCACGGACAAAGGAGCCTGGCGGGCTACTGTCCACGGGATCGCAAAAGAATCAGACACACCTTAGCAAGTAAACAACATATCTCTCTATATATCTTCTGTTTAATCTATCTATCTTTCTATTGGTTCTATTTTCTGTCAAGAACTCTGACTGAAACACTCCCTGAAAATCTGAGGCATCACAGCAGCACTTTCTGTTATACTATATTAATTTTAAATTACACAATAACAGACAAGTCAATTATTTAAAAACTACAATGAACCAGATAAAGCTCAGATCCCATTTGTCCACCACTTTCAATCATGATCAAGTCCCCTCTCTCAGAAGGTAAATATCCTTTCAATTACACTGTACATTCTCCTTATCCTTTGAAAAATACGTCATGAGTGCACACACACACACACACCCCCATGATAATTAAATATCAAACTGATATAAAGCTCTCCGTCTCACATGTACAGATGAGTTCTGAGGCCCTGGTGGAGGCCCTGGTGGAGGTCTGGGCCACAGAATGCTCCTCGTGGTGGTGCTGGGGGCAGGGTGGGTGCACAAGTGGGGTGAGAGGACCAGAGGGTGGACAATCCCTGCTGCCCTGAAGGGCACAGGTGACAATGCCTCACCTCCAACATGCTTACATCATCTCTCATTTGGAAGACAGTGTCTTTGCTCAGCACCAGGCTTCCTGATTTTTCTCTGGTCCTTTTCTGACCAGAAGGGATACCTTTTTCTGGATGACTCATTTCTCTACCAGCCTAAAAATAGGTGGCACTGAGAAAGCATTAGGAATGGAAACTAATTGTTATGAAAAGGGTTATTTCTGAGTCTTTGTAGGAGAATTCTGTCTTCTGAGATCCATGGACAACTGTGCTGTCAGGAACAGATACAACAGGGGCAGCCTTGATGGGCCAGGCTGACCTTCCCCATTCAGCAGCTCATGTGTAGGTAGCGAACATAAATAAGTGGTTTGAACTTGGAAGACCTGCTTTTTAAAACTGTAGAGCAACCTGGGGACCAATGCAGGAAAACAGGTGACTTGGGAGTCTAAGCAGATCTTGTGGACACTATGATGCTGGCAGATGACACAGGGGATGCATCAGGCATCTATGCCCCCAGTATGGTCCTGATGTCATCTGCTCTCTGGGAAGATGATGGCATCCTGGTAATGTACATGGTTCAGGAGAGATCAAGGAGCCCTTCGAGCAGGTGGTGTGGCAGGCGGGGCTGGCAAAGTCCTTTCCAGCCCCGCTGAGAACACAAATGAGAGCTTTTCAAAGAATTTCTCCTCTTTCTCTTAGGAGATCTTTTTCACCTGGAGAAATGTTTCGATGCCTTGAAAAGTTCCTTGCTTTGAATTATAAAACACTGTATTATATCCAGAAAATTTTCTCCCTTTAGGTGGGGGTGGAAGGTAGCTTATTTCTATACTTGTCTGGTACTAAGTCAATCTCTGTTGAACTTTTACAGCCCTCAGATGAAGAAGAAAAGGAATGTCAGAATGCCTGTGATTCTTTTTCATCAGATCAGAAATCCAGCTCTCCACAGTGAATGGGAAGAGAGTACATCTGGAAGCTGACAAAGAAGGAGGCCTGGCACTCTATGGAGGACAACAGAGTGTCAGGAAGGCAGTGAATACAGGCTGTTTTCCTCACCAAATCCCTTGTCTTCACCAGCACCACTCCTGGCCCTGCCCAGCTCCAGCCTCCCTTTAGCTGGGTGAAGGCAGCTGGCCATCATTCTCCCTGGAATCTGAGGCAGCCAGTGAACTCCCCACAGAAATCTGCCCTAGCCTCGGCCTCTGGACTGAGCCTTCCTGGGTGGGAGTCCCTGGGGGCTGGCCTCCCTCCCTGATTCAACAGGATGACCCTTCACGGGAGAGAGAGTAAATGAGCCTGCGGCCCTGTGCTCCAGCATCTTCGCGCCTCCACACCTTACAGAGACAACCTCCAACTTTCCAGCAAGTCGGCATCAACCGTCCTCATCGTCTACTTCTGACTCCAAATTTTTTCCAATTAAAATTACACTCTGAAGGACTTTTGGATGAGAATTAGAAAGAGGAGAATTAAGTGAACCCAGGTGAATTTTGAACTAGAAGCCAAGGTTTTTCCCAGAATCTACCTCTCTTCACACTCCCTTTTTCTGACATAACTAAGTGCCTATGGGAAGTACAGTTAGGCCACATCTCCAGAAAAGTAACACTGAAGTAAGTGGGCAAATGATTTGCTTGCCACCAAGCATGCTGGGGATTATGCTGCTGACGCCAAAATTCAGATTTCCAGAAATCACTTTCTAGTAGAGTAGCCACCGGCCTCCCAGCGGACATGGCAGAGGGCTGCTTTTTTCATCTTTGTACTTCAGGATCCTGCCCCAGGCAACCAATCTCTTCAAAGTAGGCTTGGGGCTCAGAACTGCCCTGCTGGGAGCAGAGAGGGACAAATACTGCAAATCAAATTCTCCCATTTTGACGTATCAGTGAATTGGAGGTCAGGCCTCAGGAGGGCTTGGGGCAGTGCGTGCTGGCTCTGCAGCTGAGCCTCTTCTGAAGGACCTGCAGTAAGCATGGTTTGGGCTGGCTGGCCCAGGCTGCTCTGTGAACAGGCCCGGGTCTATAGTGCTCTCCTTGGGATTAGACGACATCCATGGGGATTAGATGACATCTGTTGAGCAAATTCTCTGAAATCAAGTCTACTCCTTCTGCTTTGCACTTTTCTATTGAAAGACAGTCTCACCTTAATTCATTGGCTTCAGGAAATTTCTAGATGGAAGAAGCTCCCTACTGTAATTTTCTAAGAGCCGTATGTATTTATTTATTAATTCATTCAATATCAACAAACAGTATATAGTACAAAGTGTTGACATTACAAAGCAGACTAAAACACGTAGACTGTACAAGTTATACTGTTAAAATTAAATCCCGTGTGTGTCATCAATTGTCCAAAGGTCATTAAGTATAAAAACAGTTACATAGTTGTAGGATCCTTTTATTCATAGCATTCTTAACCTGTGCATGCACATACACAAAAACATACACACACATCCCAAGGTAATATGAAGATTTGGAAAACTATGACGATGGGAATTAGGGAAACAAGTTTAGAGGCGTTTGAGCATCACAGTCCCATGAGCTGTTTAGTAGAAAAGTGAGTAGGTTTTCAAACCTGCCTGATCTGGGTGTGATTGCTGGATGTGTGACACGTCAGTAAGTGATAACCTCTTTCAGCCTGTTTTCTCACTTATAAAAGGATGACAGAAATGAAATCTGCCTCAGGGTATTTGTGATGGCTAGAGACGATAATGAAAATGAATATTTCTAGCTCAGGGTCTGATGCATAGTACACACAACATAAAAATTGGTTTATCTTCTTTTTAGGTTCATGGACTATATTTAGGTTTGGGCAGTGATTTATAAATAATTGACTACTTTTTAAGAATGATGCTTGAATTTACTCTCTTCATCCCACTTTCTGTTCCAGTCTGTTGAAATTTCCCCCGTGCCTAATCTGTACTATTTCAGAATATAGTTGGGGATTAAATGCCCCCTAGTGGTCATGTGATGCAAAAATTCAAGCCAGAGACAATACAGAACAGAGGTAGTAAGTGAATTTGGAATTTTTCAATGACTATAGACTCTTGAAAGTCCCTTGGACTGCAAGGAGATCCAACCAGTCCATTCTAAAGGAGATCAGCCCTGGGTGTTCTTTGGAAAGAATGATGCTAAGGCTGAAACTCCAGTACTTTGGCCACCTCATGCTAAGAGTTGACTCATTGGAAAAGACTCTGATGCTGGGAGAGATTGGGGGCAGAGGAGAAGGGGACGACAGAGGATGAGATGGCTGGATGGCATCACCGACTCGATGGATGTGAGTCTGAGTGAACTCTGGGAGTTGGTGATGGACAGGGAGGCCTAGCGNTGCTGGGAGAGATTGGGGGCAGAGGAGAAGGGGACGACAGAGGATGAGATGGCTGGATGGCATCACCGACTCGATGGATGTGAGTCTGAGTGAACTCTGGGAGTTGGTGATGGACAGGGAGGCCTAGCGTGCTGTGATTCATGGGGTCGCAGAGTTGGACACTACTGAGAGACTGAACTGAACTGAACTGAGTGTGTTTTCAACTCAGTTACATAGTTGTGGGCTTATGACTAATTAATTTGCTTTTAACCTAAAGTTAATGACACCATGAAATGATGCCAGCTTCCAGTAGATCAGAAAATTACGTTTAAAAGAGGGATGAATTACAGCATTCCCTTGATGATGCTGGTGCTGGCACAAGGCTGATACTTGGAATTTGATCCCATGGGATATGCTTCCAGAGTCAAAAGGATTTCCATGAGATCAGGCATTAAGTCTGGGTCACCATTCCAGACTGGCACTTTATCTTCCCTGTGCTGCTGCTGCTGCTAAGTCACTTCAGTTGTGTCTGACTCTGTGCGACCCCATAGACGGCAGCCCACCAGGCTCCTCTGTCCCTGGGATTCTCCAGGAAAGAACACTGGAGTGGGTTGCCATTTCCTTCTCCAGTGCATGAAAGTGAAAAGTGAAAGTGAAGTCGCTCAGGCATGTCCGACTCTTCCCGACCCCATGGACTGCTGCCTACCAGGCTCCTCCACCATGGGATTTTCCAGGCAAGAGTACTGGAGTGGGGTGCCATCGCCTTCTCCGATCCTCCCTATAGAAAGAACTTAATAATACGGTTGATGACAAGGCCCAAAGTACTTATAAATATCACAAGAATGAACATTATCCCAGGAAATACAGGACATTTAGGTAAATGACTCTAGTTGAAACTAGATATGTCAGATTTGTCTGAAAAGGAAGACATGATTTATCCAATCACAAAGAATGATCTTCTTTTCCAGTGAAATCCCGGAAACTGAAAGCAAACAAAACATCCCTAAGGTATCTTTAACGATTACAGGGTGAATGGAAACTAACATTATTTGAGTGAATCCCGTTATTAATCTAGCACCTGACTGGCTTAGTTTGTAATGTATGATAGGTACTCAGTAAACGCTTGTTAGTGATTGTCATGTGCAATTGTCACAGCCTGACTGATATGACTCTGTCCTCAATCTTATAGGTAAGGAATACCTTATAGGAAGTAAGAAGTTGCTACCGAGGTTGCCTGGCTCCTAAGTAATGCAGCCGGAACTTGAACATGGCTTTGCTTGATGGAAAAGTCCATACCATGTTTACTGGTAGTGGTTTTCTGCTTGAATTTTGGGCCAGAGATGGTAAAGTTGCCTCATTTATTTTCAATTTTCAGATGGGAAGCCGATCTTCATTTTCCTTCTGACCCANAATGCAGCCGGAACTTGAACATGGCTTTGCTTGATGGAAAAGTCCATACCATGTTTACTGGTAGTGGTTTTCTGCTTGAATTTTGGGCCAGAGATGGTAAAGTTGCCTCATTTATTTTCAATTTTCAGATGGGAAGCCGATCTTCATTTTCCTTCTGACCCGAACTTGTCTGAAGCTGGGTTTCTGAAGCTGAATCAGCTTCACAACTGCCTCCCAGAGGACTGAGAGTAAGGTCAGTGCTCAATATGTGTTTGTATGGATGAACCCTGGACTGACATGTGGCTTCCATACAATGGGAGCTGTAAATATCACAGAAGATGCAGCTGCATCGTCTGCCCCGGGGAGTACAGGGCTTTCTGTACCCTTTACATTTTCACGGTTCATTTCATGGTTCTTGTTATTTCTATGATGTTGAAGATGAATATCTCAAACACAGGAAGTAGCAAATACATCATACTTCCCAAGAGAGGAAATGAAGTCTCAGAAAGGTTATGATTCAGACTCAGTTCTCAGTCAGCAAACCAATAAGCTCTACAGTCCTGTCACTGAGACCTGTGTGCCCCCTGTCATTCATAGCACACAGGTTCTGAATCCTACTCCAAGCCTCAGAAATTCTGCTTAGGTGGGTTGGAAATACCAAAAGCAGAGCTCTGAAAACATCCTGTTCCACTGAGGTGGAATCACTATGTAACACAGGGAGCACACAGCTTAAAGTGAGACAGGCAGGACCTGACTACAAAGCTTTGGATTCCCAAAGCTGCTTCATTAGACTTGGGGAATGAGATGCATTAAGAGGATCTGTAGATCCTTGGGTAGTGACCATTTCTGAATAGTTGGAAACCTGTCCCTCAGTAGCTTGTCCCAATTTTTCCCCAAGCCTTGCCCCACCTGCTGCTAAGGAAGCACTGCCAAGTGGTCAACAACCAGTAAGGCAGTCAACCAGGAGGCACAGGGCAGGACTCAGCTTGCTCACAAGTGCTCACCTTGGCTTCTTCCCCACAACCACTTCCTACTGATGCCCCTTTTGAAAATCTGCATTTTCACCATCCTGCCAGTAATCCAGCGTGGAGACACCCTCTGCGGAATTATTGTCACCACAACCACTTATCTACACTCACCTTTTCTAGCTGTTTTTCCTAGACCACGGGGGATTCTGTCTTGGATAACTTCCAGGATAACTTTCATTGGTAATACTCAATTATGAAAAAAATAGCTATGAGAGTTTTTAGTTGCTATTACAAAAAGCTCCATGTACGTGTAGATGTTAATTTCAGCCTTTTGCTTTTATAAGCCTTTTCAGATCATTTTAACAGGGGTCTAGAACAGAAATGTACATTGCATCCTCCTACTAACGCCTGGTGAGATCTGCTGGCAGGGGGCCTTCTGCATGAAGAACAGAGAATGTGAATGGGTTAGGAGGTATTGTCACAGCCCAAGTCTGTTGAGGTTGACAGTAGGGCTGTCAGCCAAAATGGCGCTAAAAATCGTCCTGTGATCTCTCATGTGGTATACAAAGGGGCAAGGCATTTAGCCTGAGAGGAAAGCCTTGATATACCTATAGATTGGAGTACAAATGATACTCAGGCCAAAACTGGAAAACTGTCCTTGAAATCATGTTGTGATTATGGTTATATTTGTTCTCATTCTGTATAATCAAGCTCAACAAACATTTATTGAGAATCTAGCAGCCAAGTTCAGCATAATTTTGGATCTTTACCACAGGTCCACAGAAGTTCCATAGTACCACAGAGGGAAGGTTAGGACAAGGAACTCCTATGTAGAGGCATATAAGTAAACAAAAATGTCCAATGTGAACTACTGTGATGGCGGTGCTGTAGAATCCCCAAGAAGGGGCATCTTGGAAGAAACTGAGGAGGGACTGGGATGGTTGATCAAAAGGTATAGCCTGGAGAAATTAAGGTGTGAGCTGGGTCTGAAAAATGAGTGGATGTAATCAAGCAAACAAGTAGGTTGCCTGGGAAGAGTATGAGGAAAGGCAACTGAAAAATTCCAGGTTAGTGAAGATAGACAGGGCCCATCCGCAGACATAAGGTGTGGCCACAGAGCAGAGAAAGGCTCATACGAAGGTAGTAGACCTGTGTTCTACAGACTATTTCAAAAGTGGAGAAAGGTCCACTCTGGGTCTTTGCCCTGAATTAAAAGAACTTGCTACCAAAAGAAAAAATTCCTCTCTATCTAGACTCTTCTCCATTTATCTTCATTGCCCTATCTCTTAATATCACTATCATGGGTGAGAGAATTCAACTTTAGCTTCTTCACACTGGGCTGAACAGAGAAGTAATTCTCTGCTTAACATTTATTTCTTAGTTTAGCTTCCAGGACATATCGTATAAGCTGTTTCTACTCTGACCAGAAAGGGTTGGATATTGATCTGAAGTACTTGATCATTACTGCCATGGGTCATATTTTATGTTTAGTTAGCAGTGTTAGCTGCTCACTGCCTAATTGTTCTCATTTCTATCAGGCTTTGGTGCAGATCAGAACTGCCTTTGCATGACTGAGTGATGCAGTTTCCTGGTTACTAGTGAATTCTTGGATTTCACCAGAAGCAGAAATGCCCATGTCCCACATTCATTTCAGTGTGAGTCCCTTCTTGTGAGTCATTCTTGGATCTCAGAAGAACCTCCAGATTAATCACAAATAGGGTGTATTGGAAGCTTTGAGGCATTTAAATTCTGGTATTCCATCCGAATTCTCACAGTATATCAGACTGCACATGCTAGAAGTCATCTTGAAATCCACTGGGCTCCAAGTCCAGGTAGAAATTAATATTTGTTGAACAAACGAATGAAGTATCTGCTGTGTACCGAGAACTGAGATTAACATTTAAATTGCTGTTTGAGCTCCAGACCCTTGAAATATAGAAAACTAACATTTGGGTAAATTGGATCTAAATCTCTGCAATGTAGTAGAAATCAAAGGATTACTGTGTGATAAAAATACCAAGAAACTATTCTTCTGCATGATTCACAGATTAAAAAATAAGCCTACGGGAATTTCTTTTCTGTCTTGGAGGTGCTGCTAAGTAGGGAAAAGTGTCTGAGGAACCTTCCCCCGAAGGTTTATCTCAGCTCAGTCCTTCAATCTGTGATACATTTAATCTGTCGTTTCCATAGTTTACAGTCCATCCAGGAGGCTCAAACTCGAGTAGCCAGAAGAAATCTGGCAAAGTGAGCAAGTGAAAGAGCACAGGCAGATATGAGGATAATGCATGGAGCCGAACATCCTGGTAAATGAGAATGGGTCAAGGAAAGAGGCCTGAGAAGGGCTCCGAATGACGATTCCAGGGAGACTGTCCTGTATTGCTATTATTTTCTGTGCATCTAAATTGAGTGGTTGGTCAACAGAGTGTAAAAAGCGAGTGAGTTAGTGTACACCTAGTGACAGCTGGTATTCTGCCATGGTTTCTGTTGTCCTTGCAGTCCCTTGCCTGTCTCTTTGGCTTCCTGTGTCCTATCTGGTCCCCTACATGCAAGCCTCCCCAGCCCAGGGCTGAACACTAGTCCCTCCACCTCTCATCAGTCACTTTATAGGCTCCGTGGGAGCCTATCCAAGGTCGACAGATGCAGGCACCTGCCTGACTCCAAGCATCGCTCCCACTCCACCTGAGCCTCTTGGATTTCGACGGAGTTGGCCACATCACCTTGGGCCTATGCTCAGAAGCCCTAGTTCCCAGCAGTGGCCAGTGCCCTGGGTGGGCTTGGTCCTCTAACCCTGATGTCTGCTTCTGTATATAATCGTCTCAACATGGAAACCAAGTTCTCAACATGGAAACCAAGTGCAGTTCTCAACATGGAAACCAAGTGCACTTTATGTGTCAGCCCTTCCCAATGATAGTAGAAAAACAACACAATTGGAAAATGGAGTTTTAAAGAAATACATAATTCACAGGTTGCATGGTTAATCCAGAAATCACTGTTAAAATATCTACTGGGGTCAGAGTGGGGAAATATTCTAAGAGGAGCAATATGAGAGAGGGAAAAAAGAAATGAAATAGAGAATCACTGCATTTCCCCCCACTAAATTCCTGAATTCTGCTTTAGCTTTGAAAGTGTGTAACCTTCATTATTAAAAGAGCAAATCGCACCTGCATCCACACAGTTAATTACTAGGGAGACACTGGCAGGTCCTCAGGCCCCTCAATGTGTGATCCTTGGGGGCCAATTCATTACCTGATACCTCCCCTCCCTCCATTTTGACCAACTTCTCTACCACAAAGGTGTCTGCTTTCAGATGCCTTTTTCAGCCTCCCTTGTCATTTGTCTGCAAAAGAAACTGATTCTTTCTCTTGCTTTCATGGAAATACAATGTGCAAAATATATTTGAGCCATTGCCTGGTGTATTATATGTGATTATTTTGTCTTTTCTTGTAATAAAAGTAATATGCACTAATGGTCAAAACTTAGTAAAATATTTTAAAAGTACAAAGACAAATGCCCACCTTCCAGAGAGAATTTCTCACTCACCTTCCCACTTTGGGTACATTCCTTTCCATACTTTCTGGCTATGTATCTATATCTGGATATATGTATATATTTAAATATCTGTACAACCTGGATGTTCATTGGAAGGACTGATGTTGAAGCTGAAACTCCAATACTTTGGCCACCTGATGCAAAGTGCTGACCCATTGGAAAAGAACCTGATGCTGGGAAAGATTGAGGGCAGGAGGAGAGGGGGACTTCAGAGGATGAGATAGTTGGATGGCATCACTGACTCAATGGACATGAGTTTGGGCGGACTCTGGGAGTTGGTGATGGACAGGGAGGCCTGGCGTGCTGCGGTCCATGGGGTTGCAAAGAGTCGGACACAACTGAGTGACTGAACTCAACTGAACTGGAATATTTTATATATGCAGTTTATTGTGCTTAAAAATCGTTAGCATTGAATGAGCAACAATGATTATTATAGGTGCATGATAGTCCTTAATATTCCATCTTACAGTTGCATTACAGTTTTAATTTTCTATTGTCAGATGTGTACTACACGAAATAGTCTAACACATAAGACCATGCCGAAACTTTTCTTGAATATTTCTTTATTATTCTTAAGGTTTAATCCTGCAAGCAAACCTACCAAGTCAATATGTAAATATATTGTTTAGGCTTGCTGTGTATTACCAAATACACAGCAAATTGTGTGCATTCACTTAGTTGTCCGTATTTAGTCTCCCACCAGTCTACAAGACTGTCATATGCTTTTGTAACATTTGTCTTTAATTTTTACCAGTTTGATATATGTCATACTATGTTTCATGGTTAAATTTGTATTATTCAGGACACTAGCAAATAAAACTTTTTATGCATTCTTTTAACCCTACATTTAATCTAAAATGCTTTTCATTTTCTTTGCCTGTTTTTTTCTAGTAGAAATATCATTTTTTCCTAAGAGCTTTGTATATATTAAGACCTTTAATCATGTTGCATTTGTATGATAATTATTACATAATACATAATATGTAATATTATAAATATTTATATGTATATAAATATTATATATTTATTTTATTGAAAATACTTTCCTTAGTTTTTTGTTTCTGTTTACATGTTTTGTTAGGCTTAGAAAGTTCTTGNTTTTATGCATTCTTTTAACCCTACATTTAATCTAAAATGCTTTTCATTTTCTTTGCCTGTTTTTTTCTAGTAGAAATATCATTTTTTCTAAGAGCTTTTTATATATTAAGACCTTTAATCATGTTGTATTTGTAGGATAATTATTACATAATACATAATATGTAATATTATAAATATTTATATGTATATAAATATTATATATTTATTTTATTGAAAATACTTTCCTTAGTTTTTTGTTTCTGTTTAAATGTTTTGTTAGGCTTAGAAAGTTCTTGCTCATCTGAAATCAGTCTAATAAGTATGCTTTTTTCCTATCTATTTTGTAAAAACTTAGTTACAAAATCCAACTGAAATTAATCTTACAACTTTACATGAGGTAAAACTCACCACCCATTCACCCAATGCTCTAACTGCCAAAATAGTCATTCCTTCTTACTATTTTTTTGTAGTTTCTTTGTAGTGTTAAGTTCATATATGACTAAGGTTTTATTTTTAAAGCAAACTGTTATTATGAACATGTCCATTATTGTGCTAATTCTAAAGTGTTTTGCTTAATGCAGGTTTATATTTTTTAGTAACTGATGGAGAAAAGTTCCTCTTCCTCATGTTCAAATCTCTTAGCTTTACTTACCTTTTTAAAATTGAGCTTTTAAGTTATTTTGTCAAATTAGAACAATCACCATTAAAGCTTTGATTAAAGTTTTTTAACACTATAAAGAAGTTGGGGAGAATTGACATCTTCACAAAATTTAGTTTTCCTGTCCTGGAGCACCACATGCCTTTTCATTTATTCAAATTTTGTTTTTTACATTTCACCAATGGTTAGCATGGGCTTTCCCAGTGGTGCAGTGGTCAAGAATCCACCTGCTAATGCAGGATACACAAGAGACCAGGGTTTGATCCCACTCTTGCCTGGAAAATCCCGTGGACAGAGGAGCCTGGTGGACCCAGCTGAGCATGCACACACAGCACAGTGTGGTGCAAGAAGTTCTAATGCTTAGCACTGTGAATTATTGCTATACTAAATTTGACTAGTGCTTCCCAGTTTATAAAGTCTTCTCATAGTTTCTGTATGCTTGAATACCTTTTGCATTTTTATCCCAACCTGTGCCAAAAAAAGAAAAAAAAAATCTCAAAAGGGACTGAGTACATTGGAAAGGTAATCAAATTTATTCCTAATCAAAAGAACATCTTCTATAGGTATGGATTGCTAAGGGCAATGGTGCACAATACTAGACGAAAAAAAGGAAACTTCCACTTGGGCACTAACAGTGTTTCCTTTCATTTTTTATTAAATTAAAAGCTGTGAATAATTATTTTTAAGCAAACACATTTCCATAGGAGAACTATCAGTGGAACTAAAAAGGAGAGATGTCCTGGGAAGTTTTTGCTTTATTTAGCTTTAAGAAGGGAGAATAGTTTGGAATGGGGGAAGAGTATGGGAGGATGGAGAATCTCAGTGGGTGAGAAGTTTGGGAGGATAAATCTGAGATGAAGGGTCTGTGAGGCTGGTCTTTGAGGAGAAGGGCATTAGCCCACCCCCACCCCTGAACCCCGCTGGGTTGGTAGGACCCTCCCAGGAGATTATTGAGTAGAATTCCATGATTACCCTCCTCCGGCTCCCACCCAAAATGTCACTTCTCACCTAAGACTTGGCTCCTTCCCTTCTTCACCATCCTGAAGCGACATTGTTATTGTTTTGCTCTCACGGCTGAGCTTCCTGGATCCAGGGAAACCATGTGATGTGCTCAGGGTAGCAAGATATAGAATTGGTTTGAGGCCCAAAGCCCATTTCTCGCACTTCCCTTGTTTGTTTAAACTGTAAGGAAGGGACGTGATTCCTTGTGCATCAGGGAAGAGAATAAAAATCCTCTTATTGAGCCGTCAGGAAAAAAATGAGCTAATGTTTTGGGTAGTTTTTTGAAATAATGTTTTTAAAAGTGCCTTCAGATTTTTTTTCCCATAAAATTACCTAAGTGAATAGCACTGTCATTATCTGAAATGTGAAGAATCATTCTGAAAAATTTAGGGCTCTTTTCTTTGGAAAGGAGGAGAAACTATCTCTTTCTTGGTTACTCGGAAACATACAGTCCTGTCTGAATCAATGTTTATTAAACTCTATTCAATCTTTTTGTAATCTAGATAACAGTAATCTAGATAATAGATAATAGTAGGATGAAAAACATGAGCAGAGCCAGCTCCTGCCCTGCCCAAATGTAGAATAAATGAAATGTCTGTCTGATTCTCTGTGGTCCACGTTCAAGGGCTTGGCTTCGGTAACCTGGATATATAGTTTTGCACTTGGTATTTGTATCACTTGGGCAAGTCTACGACTCAAAAATAAAAGAAAGCCCACTTTACAGTGGCTTGAACAAAGATTTTTTTCATACAGTAAGAAATCTGAAGATGCACAGCTGCTGTCCTGCACTCTGAAACTGCCTTAGCTTTTCTTTTGTGGTTGCAAAAGAAGTGCTGAATACATGCTGAAGTGCCATGTATTGTGTCTGAATTCAAGGGAGGAAGGAAAATTCAAGCCTTGTCTTTCTCCTTCTATCAAAGAAAAGTGGAATCTTTGTCAGAAATCTCATAGACTTCCAATTAAGTTTCTCAAACTGTGCTGCAAGGGAGCACTAGGCTGTTTATCACAAGGGAGACTAGGCTAGTGAGTATTTGGCTGGGAAAGTAAGAGGGTTGAGAACAACTATGTGATCAACCAAATAACATTGCTATCTTCAGGAGCCTATATAGGACCTCCTCCTTTCACCTCTGCTGTTGATTTGTCCAAAATTTTGTAGCATCATCAATATTTCTCACTAGTAGTAAATATTATATAGTAAAGTTGTTTTTTGGTCACTAAGTCGTGTCTGACTCTTTGCGATCCCGTGGGCCTGCTAGGCTCCTCTTTCCATGGTATTTTCTAGGCAAGAATACTGGAGTGGGTTGCTGCTTCCTTCTCCAGGGGATCTTCCCGGACCAGGGATCAAATCTGCGTCTCCTGCATCGGCAGACGGAGTTTAAACCACTGAGCTACCAGGGAAGCTTGCATAGTAAAGACTCATACTAAATGGCTAAAGGTTAATGTCTACTTGTAAAGTAGAAATAAGGAGGACCCTTGGAAAACATTCATAGAGCCATATTCTGGATTATTTGCCTATATTTATGCCAAGAAAAGTGCTAAGTCTATGATAGGATTCATTCACTCTTTGACACTGAGTGTCTTATTGAGGTGGCATGGCTGTTGACATTGGAGAAACTCTGTAGAATAATTTTTTATTAAGTAGTACTTTATACAGAGGAAAAGTCATCCTTTGAATGTTAGTTTTGGAGTTTTGACAAACTTAACCATCATTGCAATCAAGATATAGAATATTTCTGTCATCTAAAGGGGGTCTCCAGTGCCATTTTGTAGTCATTCTCTTCACAGCAACCACTGATTTGTTTTCTGTCCTTAGAGTTTTGCTTTCTCAACATCATGTAAATGAAATCATTACAGCATTTTGAATCTGGCTCCTTTCACTTAGCATAATGCATTTGAAATTCATCCATTTTGTTCTGTATATCTATAAGCTTATTCCTTTTTATTGCCAAGTAATATTCCATTGCACAGATATACTACAGCTTATCCATTTTCTAGCCACTGGACATTTGAGTTGCTTCCAATTTTTAGCAATTTAAGATAAAGCCACTGTAAGTATTGACATAGAGGCTTTTACATTATTTGTCTTGAACAAATACTCAGGAGTAGGATTTTGGACTTGGGTAATAAATGTATGTTTAACTTTATAAGAAAATGGCTAAAAGTTTTCCCAACTGTCTTTACCATTTTCTTTGTTGTCAGTAATGTATGATGGTTCTAGTTAGTTGCTTCATATCTTTGCCAGTTCTTGATATCTTCAGTATATTTTTATTTTAGTTATTCTAATGAATGTGTGATGGTATTTCATTGAGGTTTTAATTTGCATTTCACCAGTGACAAATGAGGTTAAGAATTTTTTCATGTGCTTAGTCATCATTTGGTGATATGTCTGTTTGAAACTTTGCTATTGTTTTAAGTTGGGGTCTTTGTATTGAACTTTAAGAATTATCTGTATCTTCTGGATGGAAATTATTTGTGATTTATAGATATTTTCTCCTAGTATGTGGTTAGCCTTTTTACTCTCTTCATAGCATCTTTTAAATTATAGAAGTTCTTAATGAAGTCCAATTTATCAAATTTTTCCTTTATGGACTGTGCCACTAGCCTTGTATGTAAGAAATCATTGCCTAAGCTAAGGTGACAAAGTTTGCCTTCTATGTTTTCTTTTTCTTTTCTTTTAAGTTTTTCACTTAGATATATGATCCATTTGATGTTAATCTTTATGGGGTGTGAGGTTTGGGCAGGGGTTCCCTTTTTACATGTAGTTATCTATTTGTTCCAGCAACAATTTTGATTTTCTCTATTGCGTTGCCTTTATATCTTTGTCAAAAAATAATTGGCCAGATATGACTAGGCCTATTTCTGGACTCTTTATGCTCTTCAATTTCTGGATGTGTATCCTTTCCCCAGTACCACACCATTGCTTTAGAGAAGGCCATAACCAGCCAGTGTGAGTTCCCTAACTTTATTGTTTTTGAGAGTTATTGTGGCTAGTCAATGTCCTGTGCCTTTCCACACACATTTTAGAATCAGCTTATCAATTTGAGCCCCCATGTCATCGTCGTTCCTTGCCTCTGCCAATCTTCTCTGATTCCCCAAGCCCTGCATATGATCTGACAGAAAGTCCCACTGCTTCTTCCTGTCCACTCTCGGGCAATCCTTATCTTACTGAGCACTGACACCTCTCATTAAGTCATCATAACTGACTCTCTTTCCTCAATGTTCTCTCCCTACATCCCACTCCATACTCTGCAGCCTGATTAATCTCTCTCGTCACAGTTTTTGCTGTTAACATTTTTGCTAATAAAACTCTAAAGATTTCTTATGACCTATAAGGACAAAACAAACAAACAAACAAAAAAAACAACCCATATTGTTTAGTCTGAAGGTCCACCTGGGTCTTTTTTTAATCTCTTTAACTCTTTTATCTAAACTGAAAGCTTCCATTTACCTGTCTTCAGTGAAAATCAACTTGATTTTCTATGCAGAAATCCTTCTTTTTAATTTGTTTATACCTCCTTCTGTCATCCCCCCACTGTCTTTTCTTCTAAGTGACTGCCTTCTCTTCCCTTGCCTCATAACTATTGGCTAAGTATACCTTTCCCCTGTTAGACAGAATTGTCTGACAATATGGTACCTGTTTTGTGCATCTTTGAAACCCCAGTGCCTAAAGTAATACTCAGTCAAGACCATCTGTGATTCTCAACTTCATAAAGGAGTACATGACATGGGAAGGAAAAGAATATAGTTTAAAAGATTATATTCTGAATTATATTTTGATTTGGGGGTTTCCCAGGTGGCCCTAGTGATAAAGAACTCATCTGCCAATGCAGGAAACATAAGATACATGGGTTTGATCCCTGTGTCAGGAAGATCCCTTGGAGGAGGGCATGAAAACCCACTCCAGTATTCTTGCTTGGAGAACCGCCATGGACAAAGGAGCCTGGTGGGCTACAGTCCATAGGGTCACAAAGAGTTGGACACAATTGAAGCAATTTAGTATGCATGCATGACTTATTTTTAAATATGGTATTTATTTTCAAATTTAAATTAAATTGAGAAAAACTATTTATGTGTATCTATCAGTTCAGGTCAGTCACTCAGTCATGTCTGACTCTGTGACTCCATGAATTGCAGCNCAAGTATTCGCACTTCCCATTCGGTTTTTCTAGTTAATAAAGGTGATACTTAATGGTTTTCTTCTTGGTCTGTTTATTTTCTATGTTTTCAGTACCCAGGGGAGAGCGAGTCTGATTTTTTTGGCACTTCGAAACTCAAAACAGGAATGTGGTCCTCCCTCCCAGTACTTAGAAAGTATACGCGAGGGCATTTCCCCTTCTCTCCTCCCCAGTTAAACAATTTATCCCATGGAAGATTTTGTGAATTGTGATTCTAAAGCCCTCTTAGTGGCCCCATCCACAACTTTTAACTAGTATTCCTGGATGTATATACTGCCTCACTGGTCTTAACAGTTAATTAAAAATGGGATAATAACATTATAGTTTGCAGGCATGAGTAGTGGATATTTATGCATCATCTAGGAACCAGTGATGTTTTAATTTGTGAAAGAATGGATGGTTAACTGAAAGCTTGATTTAGGATGTCAATTTCATTAATACCAGTTGAAAACCAGAAAATGAAAAGGGCTAGATTTTTAGTCTGTGTTTTCTGTGGAAATTTTAATCAGAAGTCCCAAGCACGGTCCCTGCTCTTGAGCCATCCTAAAGAAGGCATCTTCAAAGTTTGAAAAATTATATTGATATATTACTCATCTATTGCATAAGTTCTTCAAAACTTTATGGCTTAAGACAACCAATACACTTCTTACCCCACAGTGGATATGAGTCAGGAATTCAGAAATGGCTTTCTGGGTGTATCTGCCTTTGGGTCTCTCATAACATTGCTGTGAGATATTTGCAAGGGATGCTGCCTAGTGGATGCTTGATTAAGGCTGCAGGATCAGCTTCAAGGGTGGGCCACTCAGTTCAGTTCAGTTCAGTTCAGTCGCTCAGTCATGTCCAACTCTTTGCGACCCCATGAATCGCAGCACGCCAGGCCTCCCTGTTCATCACCATCTCCTGGAGTTCTCTCAGACTCACGTGCATCGAGTCGGTGATGCCATCCAGCCATCTCATCCTCGGTCGTCCCCTTCTCCTCTTGCCCCCAATCCCTCCCAGCATCAGACTCTTTCCCAATGAGTCAACTCTTCTCATGAGGTGGCCAAAGTACTGGAGTTTCAGCTTTAGCATCATTCCTTCCAAAGAAATCTCAGGGTTGATCGCCTTCAGAATGAACTGGTTGGATCTCCTTGCAGTCCAAGGAACTGTCAAGAGCCTTCT
>SJYX01002185.1:221349-240138 GCA_006410675.1 Oreotragus oreotragus | reverse complement strand
ATATATATATATATATATATATATATATAAAATTTTTTTTTTTCTTTTTGAAGCGTTAATGAATATGCTCTTTTCCACCTTCTTGAGAAAACCTCTCGGAGCTTAGGCAGCCAGAGAGCTCTACTCCGTCTGACCTCTGGGTACAGTCTTTACTCCAGCAATGCAGACAAAGAGAAATAAGTCAGCTCCTGGCTCTCAAAATACCTCTTGAAGGATATCATAAACAGCTTGAAGAGACATGTCTTTTTCTTTTGCAAGAGGATGTGTCTTTTGAGCCTTCAGCTCAAAAGAGTCTGGAATAATTCATTTGGCAGCAAACAGTCTAGTCCGGTTCCCCACCACAGAGAAAGCAGGCAGTGGGAGACAGGAGCATCAGAGAGTACAATAGTGGTGCGGAGTGTGTGGAAACTTAGACACTGATGAGAGGGTTTGTACAGCACCCTCCCCGCCCTCACTCCCCGCCCCACCCCAAGGCTACCACAGAAAAAGAGAAGAAGAGAACAAGGTTGGGAGCACAGGATTAGAGAGCAGCGAGCTCCACTTACTGTACAGGAACCAGGGGCTGGCAGACCCTGGGGATTCACCCAGCTCTTGTGAGGTGGCAAGTGGATAGTTAATGGCATCCTGGGGAGACAGAGGACCAGATCAAAGCTGGGAGGCAAGCAGTCAAACTTTTTTTTCCCAGGAAGTATGCAGAAATTCAGAGGGTTGAGAGAGGGGAGGAGGGAGGTGTGAACACCCGTGCACCTGAAGGGAAATGGGACAAACGGATGCTCCAGCAGAAGGCAGCACAGCCTGACCCGAGCCTGATGTAGATCCTGACAAGGATCTGGAACAAGCACGATCACTTCTGAAAGCCAGACAGGACTCTTCATCTCAGCCAATGCCTAGTGGCCCAGGTTCCTCCCCAGGTCAAACTTGCTCCCTCACTCCAACCACACATAGATGGACACACACATTCTAGAAGCATCATTCCTAGAGCTTAGATGCCTTTCCTGAGTCAGACCCTTCACAGGCTGAAAAACTGTCATTCTGCACTTATTCTGGATTAGCTATGATTGTTACCTGCCATCAGATGATGTGATACAAAGAGATCAGTGATACAAAGAGAAAGTTGGTTGAGAGAGTTTTCCCTTTTCACACACGAGAGTACATAGCTTGGGGACTGCACGACAGGCTTGTAAATAAAACCAACCAATGAAGTGTGCGCCTTTCTCAGGGGCATGGAGTGAAGTTGGATGTGGTACAGTGCTGGTCCAGGGCAGGGGATTGGAGAGTAGTGTGCTAGGTGTGCCCAACAGGATTAGGCAGTGATAGCAGACCTTTAATAATTATTTAACTGGGCAAAACTAGTAGTTCCCTATGAACAGTCACAGTATTCAGCTCTAGAAACTCAATATGAACAGACTGAGTGAAACTGATTAAAAGAGGACAGAAAGATGCATGATAAAATGCAAGAATCATTGTTATAAGTTTCAGGAAGTACCTTAAAAGAACAGGAACCAAGGGCTCCTGGACTCCAGGAAGGGCATCCCTGACATTGTTCTGAGGCCCAAGGCAGGAAAGGAGACAGGCAAGTCCTGTAGGGCCAAGGTGGGCCTAAAGGAGTGTGCAGAGAAGCAGGCAGGTGGGCACAGAGACAGCTGAAGTGGCAGCCACTGAAAGTGAAAGTGCTGGTCCACAGTAGGTAGAGTGTGTTCTTACAAAGGAATTGTCAATCTAAATATAATAAAAACAAGAACGGTATACTTCAGATTCTTTATATCATTAAACGTTTCTTTAAGTCTAGTGTGAGATAATTGAGACATGGGTTGAACTGGAATTTGCTTTTGTTATATTAATGGAGGAGGAATGTGCTAAGAAAATTAAGAGACAGCAGGCAGAGGGAGCAAAACAAAGGGAACAAACTGTATCCAATCACCCTCAAGCACTTAGAAGCAACCATTTACATATAAACAATAGTTAGACTAATTGCATATCATTTGCAATGACCCACTAAAGGAGATTCAAAAAAAGATCATTGTCAAGTAATATTTTTGCA
The DNA here is from genome assembly GCA_006410675.1 of Oreotragus oreotragus. NCBI lineage: Eukaryota > Metazoa > Chordata > Mammalia > Artiodactyla > Bovidae > Oreotragus > Oreotragus oreotragus. Next base: position 238,097 of record SJYX01002185.1, on the reverse strand, counting down.
ATCTTGGTTATGTTTTTCCCCTCACCTGAGAGTAATAAAACTGAGTTCTTTTGCATTATTTTATAATTTCAGCAATTTACTAATTCAAGTAGGTTTCCCTCCTAGTACTTTGGATTAATTTTCTCATCATCAGGAATCAGGGATTCAGGAAATTTTGCAAGTGAATTTACCAGCAAAATTAAGGCTATTAAGAAGAGTTTCATCTTTGTCTTCCACTGAACAGTCTTATATTCAGGTCCTCCATTCACTTTCTTATGAGCCAAGCCCCACCTTCCTTAAAAATGTTTGGTAGATTCTTAAAGCCCATAGGAGTGCTTGGTGCTGGAGGCTAGAAAAGGAAGAGATGAACTAGATGGAAACTTGAACATATGAGACATTGAAAGCTGTGAAAGAAACCAGGGCCTGAGCTGAGAACCTTGAACCCAGGACCATAGAGCTTTAGTCATGTGAACCCACGATGGAAGAAGAAAGTGGTGTACTCACTTCTGCCCTTCCCGCTGGTACCCAAGAATATACAAAGGATGGCAGAGTGGGTTAGAACAGTGGGGAGCAGGGGCAAGAATTTGGAGATAGAGATGGGAAGAAAGAAAAGCCTCCAAGCTTGTGAAGAAAGGGCTGGTAAGATTAAGACAAGGATATCTTATCTTCTGCCAAGAGAGCTTTGGGTTCAGAGGAGAACTTGAGGGCTACATAAGTAAGTAGGTTAGAAGCCCAGGCATATAGACTGAGAAAAGCAGCTAAGACTAGGGCAGACAGCAATGGGTGGGTGTGGGTTTGCTAGGGCTAAACCAGTATAAGCTACAGTGTATGATGATACATTTACTTTTATATTCCACGCACTGGAAACTAGTACTTACCTTCATCACATTGGCTTAGAAATGGAATAAGGATGAGCTAAATGTGCCTACAGAGAAAGACTTCAGTGAATACAGTTGATAAAGACCTGGTAGGGCAGGGGCTGACCTGTGGAGTAGCAGTGAATAAGACCCTCACCTCTGTTACTGAGAAAGCAAACTTTCTGTTGCCCAGTCTGACAACATGTAGATGGCAGACAGAAACAGAATACAGACCCACAGTTCATTTATGCAGTAAAAGTTTATTGAGTAGGACACGTACGGTGCTGGGTTTTGGAGAAAACACGAAACAAACATTCGTCATTACTTTCACTTGTGGAGCTTAATGACTGTTGCACATTGACCTGGCACATTATTGAAATAGCAGTTGAGCACAGAGTTGGATTAAGTGGCAAAGAAAGGGGATATCCTCCAGACACTACGGGAACTCAGAGGAGGGATGGGTTTCGGGGTCTTCAGGGAGGAAGCAACCCAAGAGGAGCCTTAAAGACCGGGTTGAATTTAGATAAACTCAGATGAAGATGAAAGGCATTCAAAATGAAAGGTACACCATGGGTTGAGGATTAAAAGAGACACTTCACAAAAGTCGTTCAGAAAGATTCATGTCACCAAGAAAGCCCACAGCCAGTGAAATGTACGGCTTTTGCTATTGCTATTAGTTCCCCTACTTTTACTCCTGTTACCACTTTGCTTTTGATGATATTTCTACTGCTTTTGGAAAAGGCGATGGAGATTAAAAGGACATGGTTGGGAGACAATTCACAAACACAGTTCTGACTTTCTTCTTGAGACACGTGTGGGATAAAAAGATCATAAGGAGCAGGAGTTTGCATCAAAACTGCTTGTGCTCAAAAGGGGTGGTGCAAAAAGTTACACACTAGCTTGAGACACTTAAGCTAGTTCTTACCAACACTACTACTGACTGTTGTGTAACTAAAAATCACTGCTTTAATGAATGATTATATTTTTCAAAAAATGAAACAGAACATTCTAAGTTCCTGATCAGACATATTTTCTTTCTGTTTCTCTCCTTATCTAGTGGTTCAATTGCTAGAGGGCAAACTTATTAATAGAAATGAGATGAAAATGATGTGATTTTCCATAGTGCCTGGAGATGATGTTGCTAGGACAGAGTTCAAACACTAGAAGAGAGTGAGTAGGGTTTGTTTGTCCAAACACTCAAAACTTCCCCTTTGGAGCTGTGTTTAAAAAGAATGGCAAATGAGATTTCAGCTGATTATTGCCTGACTCTCAGAACAACTGTCTTATTGCTGATTATTATCCTTTATGCAGTGGCCACTCTCTCTTCATTCTGTTTGCTGTCATGTTCTATAAATATCAAAAAGGCTGCAGAGGCAGCATCTCTGAGAGGAGCAGTATGCTTCCTGGGTGCAGAAAGCGTGCCTCTCCAAGATAGAATCTCTGGATCTGCAGGCTGATTTCAGAGGGGATTATTCAGTCAATGGTAAATGGCACCCCACTCCAATTTCAGTTTCTATTTTCTGTTGTAGATCTGGGCAGCTGCGCTGTGTGTGTGCACGAATGCATTAGGAAGTGGTGCCTAGGGATGGGTCCATGCAATCTGCCTAAGTGACTTGTTCCACTCTGCTTTGCTACATTTTCTCTAGGGCTCTCAAACACCAGTGAGGCTCGCTTCCAGGGCAGCTCCCTGCTGAAAGTTTTATTCTGAGTGTTGGCAAAGAAGCAAAGCTCCAAGGTAGATATTACAGCAAATTCTACCTTGTCAATAAAAACCAAATCATTTCAAGAACACCCAGAGGATTAAAAAAAAAAAAAAAACCTGCTAGAATTTTTCTTGAAGTATGAAAGACCAGTTTGAGTCCTGGGAATTAGTGTAACAGCTGAATGCACCATCAGGCAGCCTGTGAAATAACCTGACACCCTTGCATTCCCATGCAAGAAGCAGGAAACTATTTTCTGGATGCCCGGTTTATTCCTGACCACAATTTTGTGAAAGAGGAAACCGATCAGCCTAACAATGGCCTCTTCCTCAATGTGGCCCTTGGATATTTTGAAAGTGAAACTTACTAAACTCTGATTTCCTCATTTCTTTTAGGAGGGGACTTGTGAACAGTAACATCACCGACTACAGTTAAGGACCTTATTTCCCTCTGATGTTCACTGCAAAGGATCAACACAGAGTGTGGTCCTTCTTACTCAGCACTATGTCCCTCATTGCAACAGGTACTGTCCTGGGTGATGCGGGCTTTACAAATCTCTGATGCTCCTAACAAAAAACTCACAACAATAACCCTTACGAGGAACAGACATTTCAAGCACTACTATAAGATTAACTAAAAGTACTTTCATCTAAGGACAGGTTAAAATTAAAAAGTCATCCACTTACAAATGTTACTCATGACTCTTACATTTGTAGCAGCAGCAGGGGAAAACAAAACAAAACAATTATTCTTAAGAAATGATGATATAGATCCTAGCACAATATGAAAAACTTACTTTTATAGCTCATCAGTTTTTTTTAAACTCTTTTTAGTAAAGAAAATAAGCTACACTCATTCATAATACTGCCTGTGATCTTTTAACTTAAATTTCTACTTTGTCTTATTATTTAAAATCAGTGTTCAGAGTGGACTTACCTTGAAGGAGTGGTAGAAGGAGCCCCATTCCTCTCCTTCCACCTCTGCAGTGAAAGTCACTGTTTCAGCACAAAGGACAGGAGAATTCAGTGCCTGCCCAGTCCCATTGGACTTGGTGCTGCCCGTTGTGAGGTTGGTCGGCATGGCTCAGGTGGAGTGAGGTCCCGCTGTCCTTGAGCCTGCAGCCGATGGAGAGAGTTGAGCCCTCTTCTTGAGAGTCAGGCAGCAGCTGTGGCTCTGCCCTCCTCTGCCTCCCTGAGCTTCTTCTGGAGCTCAGCTGAGAACAGGCTCAGAGCCCTCCCGGAACCCACCTCACTAAAGAGCTCTGCCTGCCTGCTCAAGCCACATGCTGCTTACTCCTCGGCAGTTATGATCCAGTAGCTGGCGTAGCCTCAACACCCCATGTACTTGCCCCGAAAAGCTGGCAGGAGCCCCTCACAGCAATCCACTTCGCTCCCCAGGCAGTCCTTCCTGCTCAGCTGCACTTTTCCTCACTTCTAGAACAGAACCCCCTGCCCTCCACTTCAACAAGACAGGAATTTGGATTCCACAGCCACTTGATTAATTCAGGTCATGTTTGCCTTTCTGAAATCAAATCATAATGTTGCATTTTTTTCACTGAGGGTACCTTCTGACTTACAATCCTCACTCAAGCATTTACTTAGTAGCCTGCATGTTATTTCAGTAAGTGTGAGCAAAGAGTACGTTTGAGTCTCACACTCCTGATTCTACTCTAGGTTTTCAGAGGACGGTGCCTTAGGAAAGTCTGGGGTCTGTGCTTGTCAGTCAACCACCACCTCTCATGATGTGACTGGGACTGGTGTTTGGTAGATACTCTTATCACCTTGATGTTCTTTTATTTGATGTCCAAAACAACTCTGAGAGGTAAGCAGGGAACATATCTTTATATTCTCACTTGACACTAGAAGAGGCTGCTGCTCAGTGGTGAAACGATTTGCCCAAGATCCCAAAGCTGGTGATGGAAATGAGATAAAAACTCAGTTTTTCAGAAATTCCTAGACAGTGGTGCTTTTACTGTAACATACTATAATTTGCATCAAATCTCAGGAGCCTGTTGAGATATGAAGCTAAAGGAGTAAGGAGAGCAGGCCAGGTATAAAACAAAAGTACTAAGCTGCTTGTATTGCAACCAAGCGTGATATCTGATAACTTACTGAAGATGCTCCATGAGCCAAACTTGCACAGCCACTTGTTAACGACACCTAGTATAAGAGGTAGTAATGTCATAAAAGACTATCGCCCCCATGATATTTCCTGGGAAAGTTGTAGCATACTCCATCCAGCCTAAGAGGAGTGCAGTGTGCTAGAGATGAGAAGATATTATCTATGCTGAAGGGACAGCAAATAGGAGGGAGCTGTCAGAAAATACCAGCTGAGCCACGAAGGAAGACCCAGGGTGAGCTGTAGACGCTTAGGGAAAAGGTCAAAACAAGATGACAACCAAATAGTGAAATGAGCAAAGAGTGTTCTAACTGGCACATAAGCATGAACAAAGTGCTCAAACATTGGTGAAACAAAAGCAACTTAAAACAAGGCAGAATTTTTATTTGTTGGCATAGCAAAACTAGGGGCTGGCTACCCCAAGTATTGAGAAAGATGAGAAGAAACAGTGTTCCTGATGCAAAGAGCCAATTCACTGGAAAAGATCCTGATGCTGGAAAAGATTGAAGGCAGAAGAAGAAGAGGGTGACAGAGGATGAGATGGTTGGATGGCATCACTGGTTCAATGGACATGAACTTGGGCAAACTCTGGGATATGGTGAGGGATAGGAAATCCTGGTTTGCTGCAGTCCATGGGGTGGAAAAGAGTTGGACACAACTTGGCAAGTGAACAACAATAGCAAGAATCTGAAAGATGTTTCAGGTAAGGAGGGAAGTATAGTTTCAGGTAAGGAGGGGACACCAACACCCTCAGTTGTCTGTCCCTTAGATTTTCTCTGTCTTTGGTGTGGTTCAGTAATTCATTCTACCTTTCTGATCAGGGGTAGTGGGTCTCTCAGGTTAGTTCTTATATCAAGAATGTAACAGATCCTGGACTAGGGCATCTCAATAAGACATCACCAAGGCTTGGTTGGAGACAGGGAGAAACTGCTTTACCAGGTGCTTCTGGGGCACACTTTTTACTCTTCCTGCTTTTGGGGCATATTTAGGCTGTGGGACTTTGGGGAAAAGGTGGTGTCTGGGGAGCTGGGGAGTTTCATCTTTTATTTTTTGTCCACTTTTGTCCCGGGTACATGCCCTGTTCTCCTCTCCTCAGACTTCCCTACCCCTTCCCAATTTATCAGTCAAACATTTAGTTTGGAGGAAGGCACTTTACGTGGCCCAGGCAGGCAGTGAGACTGCCCCTTGTCCCTCACTGTCTCGGTTATTCTTCAATCTCTGGTAGCCCTTGAGATATGGGCAGTGTTCCTGCCCTGATGGAGAACCTAAAAATATTAGCTGAAACAAAAATGACCTTGGTAACCAATGTCAGGGACCACATGAAATCAGGCTGACTCTGCTCCCAGCTGGTCTCCCAATGCCAGAGTGATTTGAAATTGGGCCTGGTCACTGCAAGTGGTTCAGTCGGGTCTGACTCTTTGCGACCCCATGGACTATAACCAGCCAGGCTCTGCTGTCCAGGGGATTCTCCAGGCAAGAATACTGGAGTGTGTATTCCATTCATGTCTCCAGGAGATCTTCCCAACCCAGGGATCGAACCCAGGTCTCCTGCATTGCAGGTGGATTCTTTACCGTCTGAGTCACCAGAAGTGAAGTGAAGTGAAGTAGCTCAGTCGTGTCCGACTCTTTGCGACCCCATGGAATGTGGCCTACCAGGCTCCTCCATCCATGGGATTCTCCAGGAAAGAGTACTGGAGTGGGTTGCCATTCCCTTCTCCAGAGTCACCAGAGAGTTTCCCCAAATCCCAGGGCATCAATAAGCATGGCCCTGAATGGGCAGTCTGTGGGGACATGTCCACCACTGTTGACTATGAACTATTACTAGATGTCAGTAAAAGGACAGCTGGGTGCTAACTTGGTTCCCAAAAAGCCCTCTGCTACAGGCTCACAAATGACTTTCCCTGCGGTAACCCTTTTCCTCCAAAGCAGTGACTGGTGTCAGTCTCTTTAGGCTTGACAGGCAGATGCCCTTGAGCTAAAAGTAATGGGATTTTACAAGGACTGAAGAAAAGGAATACATGAGTTTTATTTTGAAATAGTATTGACGTATTTTGATCTTTATGAAGAAACAAGATTTTCTTTTTCCTTTTCCTCTGAGGCCTTTCTGTGTTCTTTACTCCCTATTCTCAGCCTCTTCCCCTTCTAGATGAAGGTTACCTTTCCCAGGTTACTGGCTCCCTTCTTCATCTCTACTATAATCCCCATTGCTCAAAATCAGTCTCGTATCAGATACATACCCCTTGGAGTTTTCTTGTAGCAGCACTTAAGTCTTAACTTTCTAAGGATGAAAAGCTCTACTCTGGGACAAGAATTTCAACTTCAGCAAATAAAATAATGGAGAGGTTTGGAAGAGAGATGCTCCCCGTTCCACAAATGCCCCTCAGCTTCCTGTTTCATACATTTATTTATGGGAGCCTTGGCTACAGTATTTATCCTTGAACACATATATTGTTTTCCTGAAAGGCTACATGGAAAGAGTTCATAGGCTTTGTAATAAAAATTATGGGCAAAATATTTAAACTTGTTTCTTATACATGTATTAAGAGGGTGACAGAGGATGAGATGGTTGGATGGCATCACTGGTTCAATGGACATGAACTTGGGCAAACTCTGGGATATGGTGAGGGATAGGAAATCCTGGTTTGCTGCAGTCCATGGGGTGGAAAAGAGTTGGACACAACTTGGCAAGTGAACAACAATAGCAAGAATCTGAAAGATGTTTCAGGTAAGGAGGGAAGTATAGTTTCAGGTAAGGAGGGGACACCAACACCCTCAGTTGTCTGTCCCTTAGATTTTCTCTGTCTTTGGTGTGGTTCAGTAATTCATTCTACCTTTCTGATCAGGGGTAGTGGGTCTCTCAGGTTAGTTCTTATATCAAGAATGTAACAGATCCTGGACTAGGGCATCTCAATAAGACATCACCAAGGCTTGGTTGGAGACAGGGAGAAACTGCTTTACCAGGTGCTTCTGGGGCACACTTTTTACTCTTCCTGCTTTTGGGGCATATTTAGGCTGTGGGACTTTGGGGAAAAGGTGGTGTCTGGGGAGCTGGGGAGTTTCATCTTTTATTTTTTGTCCACTTTTGTCCCGGGTACATGCCCTGTTCTCCTCTCCTCAGACTTCCCTACCCCTTCCCAATTTATCAGTCAAACATTTAGTTTGGAGGAAGGCACTTTACGTGGCCCAGGCAGGCAGTGAGACTGCCCCTTGTCCCTCACTGTCTCGGTTATTCTTCAATCTCTGGTAGCCCTTGAGATATGGGCAGTGTTCCTGCCCTGATGGAGAACCTAAAAATATTAGCTGAAACAAAAATGACCTTGGTAACCAATGTCAGGGACCACATGAAATCAGGCTGACTCTGCTCCCAGCTGGTCTCCCAATGCCAGAGTGATTTGAAATTGGGCCTGGTCACTGCAAGTGGTTCAGTCGGGTCTGACTCTTTGCGACCCCATGGACTATAACCAGCCAGGCTCTGCTGTCCAGGGGATTCTCCAGGCAAGAATACCGGAGTGTGTATTCCATTCATGTCTCCAGGAGATCTTCCCAACCCAGGGATCGAACCCAGGTCTCCTGCATTGCAGGTGGATTCTTTACCGTCTGAGTCACCAGAAGTGAAGTGAAGTGAAGTAGCTCAGTCGTGTCCGACTCTTTGCGACCCCATGGAATGTACCTCTCCTCAGACTTCCCTACCCCTTCCCAATTTATCAGTCAAACATTTAGTTTGGAGGAAGGCACTTTACGTGGCCCAGGCAGGCAGTGAGACTGCCCCTTGTCCCTCACTGTCTCGGTTATTCTTCAATCTCTGGTAGCCCTTGAGATATGGGCAGTGTTCCTGCCCTGATGGAGAACCTAAAAATATTAGCTGAAACAAAAATGACCTTGGTAACCAATGTCAGGGACCACATGAAATCAGGCTGACTCTGCTCCCAGCTGGTCTCCCAATGCCAGAGTGATTTGAAATTGGGCCTGGTCACTGCAAGTGGTTCAGTCGGGTCTGACTCTTTGCGACCCCATGGACTATAACCAGCCAGGCTCTGCTGTCCAGGGGATTCTCCAGGCAAGAATACTGGAGTGTGTATTCCATTCATGTCTCCAGGAGATCTTCCCAACCCAGGGATCGAACCCAGGTCTCCTGCATTGCAGGTGGATTCTTTACCGTCTGAGTCACCAGAAGTGAAGTGAAGTGAAGTAGCTCAGTCGTGTCCGACTCTTTGCGACCCCATGGAATGTCGCCTACCAGGCTCCTCCATCCATGGGATTCTCCAGGAAAGAGTACTGGAGTGGGGTGCCATTGCCTTCTCCAGAGTCACCAGAGAGTTTCCCCAAATCCCAGGGCATCAATAAGCATGGCCCTGAATGGGCAGTCTATGGGGACATGTCCACCACTGTTGACTATGAACTATTACTAGATGTCAGTAAAAGGACAGCTGGGTGCTAACTTGGTTCCCATAAAGTCCTTTGCTACAGGCTCACAAATGACTTTCCCTGTGGTAACCCTTTTCCTCCAAAGCAGTGACTGGTGTCAGTCTCTTTAGACTTGACAGGCAGATGCCCTTGAGCTAAAAGTAATGGGATTTTACAAGGACTGAAGAAAAGGAATACATGAGTTTTATTTTGAAATAGTATTGATGTATTTTGATCTTTATGAAGAAACAAGATTTTCTTTTTCCTTTTCCTCTGAGGCCTTTCTGTGTTCTTTACTCCCTATTCTCAGCCTCTTCCCCTTCTAGATGAAGGTTACTTTTCCCAGGTTACCGGCTCCCTTCTTCATCTCTACTATAATCCCCATTGCTCAAAATCAGTCTCGTATCAGATACATACCCCTTGGAGTTTTCTCGTAGCAGCACTTAAGTCCTAACCTTCTAAGGATGAAAAGCTCTCCTCTGGGACAAGAATTTCAACTTCAGCAAATAAAATAATGGAGAGATTTGGAAGAGAGATGCTCGCCGTTCCACAAATGCCCCTCAGCTTCCTGTTTCATACAGTTATTTATGGGAGCCTTGGCTACAGTATTTATCCTTGAACACATATATTGTTTTCCTGAAAGGCTACATGGAAAGAGTTCATAGGCTTTGTAATAAAAATTATGGACAAAATATTTAAACTTGTTTCTTATACATGTATTTTTAATGATTATTAGGGTCCAACTCAATAGGAATTGCCATTCTGCTTCATTGCAGTATGAAAGCCCAAGTTTTCTCATTAGTTGTATGTAAATGAGAGGGAGAGTTCTGGGCCTCCGACGCATCTCCTGAAATTCCCAGCACTCATTCGTTATTTGAAATCTTTGCATTTTCATGTATTAACTGTGGCCTGGGTTGTCCGCACCATCTGGATCCTAAGTTGGCTCTTCTGCTTTCTTTGTCCATGGACACCCGCAAGGCTCTCTTTCCTTGTTTGTTAACTGGCATGACAATGGCACCTGCATCATGAGGGTGTTGCAGAATTAAATGGGAAAATGCTTATCCCTTAATGTTAATTGTCTTCCATTGTTCCTTCACCTTCTTAATCGTGACTATTATTTTTTACATGTGTAGGTTTTCTTGGGCTCTCCTTTCAGTGTTCAAGTTCCTAAAGGGCAGACGCTGCCCCTTTTCTTTTTGTGTCTTCTGACAACACTGACCTTCATCTGAACCCTATGATCTTCATTTCACTGTGGTCCTGAAATGGCTCATTGCAAGTAACCATCATTCCCCATGTGACTGAGGTTATATTCACAGATGCCTCCTTGACTTTTACAACAAGGCTAGACACAGACACTCCAATTATCTTTGTCTCCTAAGCTATTTAGTCCCCACTGGTCAATTGGAATAAAATGCTGGTGAAAAGAAATTTTGTTAAGAATCTATCCTTCTCACAGGCTAAACTTGCGTGGCCCTCAGCCTAAGTTGGCTTACAACCCCTTCTTAACAGCTTTTTACTGGAATAGGATGATGGTGCTCTTATCAAATTGTGCCCATCTGTCCATCCCCCTTATTCATGCTTGCTTCTTTCCAGACACATCACTCCTTTTTGCCTAACCCTAGACACACCTGCAGACCTCCTGGGGGCAGGGGGAAACTCTCCTCACTGCAGTGGTCCTTCTTTCCCTATTTGCAAGTGGTCCCTTTCCCCATCTTGCCACAATCCTTTCAAGTAAAATCACTTCTTACCAAAGTCCCAAATTGTTGTTTGACAGCTCCAAACTGCTCAGAAATGCATGTTGTACTGAATTGAATTTGTTATTGATCATAAATATGTTAAAGCAATTGTTATGTGAGGGATACATAATTCAGATGATGTGGGAAAGTTCATGGTTCTGTTGGAGAGAACAGATATGACCCTCCAGGTTACATCGCAGAAGGAGTGTGAAATAACATCAAAGCAGGAAATGACACAGGCAGTGTGTGATTCATCTCCAAGTGAACAGTAAAGAGAATGAATATTTTGACATCCAAGGAAGCTATGATCATAGTTTTGAGGTTTAAATTTGGGTTTTGCTGTTTTTAATTACTTTGGATGAAGCAAATAACTTTTTTTTCTTACCAGTGTGGAGACTGGTTGAATAAGGGTGGATTTAAGACAAAGGAAATTAGCTTCCTCTGATGGGATTTTGATTCTCTGAAGCTAAAATGCTCCACTGCCTGCAGAGGCCAAATATCTCATGGTTGAAGTGCTAATAGACACTCCATCATCTGTGACTTTTCTCTCAAAGGGAAGAGCTGATAGCTGATACTGGTGGTAGCCATGATGTTGCATACATGATCTAAGTTAGATACATTACAGCAGTTGCACTGGAATTTTTAATCTCTAAATGCCTATTGTAGAATCTATGTAAATACGTGTTGGTTAGAGGAGCTTTAATTATGTGCTAAGAGTAGGAAATGATTTGGGGGGGAAGAAATAGGAAATTCCACCTAATTACTGTGCTGAGGGCTTACCTTTGTTACATTTAATTCCCAGAATATTACTTAACAGTGTGTACAAGTTCCCTAGTGAAGTACAGAGAGATTTGGGTAAAGGAGATCTTTTTAAGTAGGAAAAAAGAATTAGAAACAATCACTGACTCCTTGTTGGTTAACTTTTCCTAGTCTCTCAATTTTTCCATTGTATTCTGATGTGGTCGTGAGAGCTCTGAATCAATTTGTTAAGAATCTATCCTTCTCACAGGCTAAACTTGCGTGGCCCTCAGCCTAAGTTGGCTTACAACCCCTTCTTAACAGCTTTTTACTGGAATAGGATGATGGTGCTCTTATCAAATTGTGCCCATCTGTCCATCCCCCTTATTCATGCTTGCTTCTTTCCAGACACATCACTCCTTTTTGCCTAACCCTAGACACACCTGCAGACCTCCTGGGGGCAGGGGGAAACTCTCCTCACTGCAGTGGTCCTTCTTTCCCTATTTGCAAGTGGTCCCTTTCCCCATCTTGCCACAATCCTTTCAAGTAAAATCACTTCTTACCAAAGTCCCAAATTGTTGTTTGACAGCTCCAAACTGCTCAGAAATGCATGTTGTACTGAATTGAATTTGTTATTGATCATAAATATGTTAAAGCAATTGTTATGTGAGGGATACATAATTCAGATGATGTGGGAAAGTTCATGGTTCTGTTGGAGAGAACAGATATGACCCTCCAGGTTACATCGCAGAAGGAGTGTGAAATAACATCAAAGCAGGAAATGACACAGGCAGTGTGTGATTCATCTCCAAGTGAACAGTAAAGAGAATGAATATTTTGACATCCAAGGAAGCTATGATCATAGTTTTGAGGTTTAAATTTGGGTTTTGCTGTTTTTAATTACTTTGGATGAAGCAAATAACTTTTTTTTCTTACCAGTGTGGAGACTGGTTGAATAAGGGTGGATTTAAGACAAAGGAAATTAGCTTCCTCTGGTGGGATTTTGATTCTCTGAAGCTAAAATGCTCCACTGCCTGCAGAGGCCAAATATCTCATGGTTGAAGTGCTAATAGACACTCCATCATCTGTGACTTTTCTCTCAAAGGGAAGAGCTGATAGCTGATACTGGTGGTAGCCATGATGTTGCATACATGATCTAAGTTAGATACATTACAGCAGTTGCACTGGAATTTTTAATCTCTAAATGCCTATTGTAGAATCTATGTAAATACGTGTTGGTTAGAGGAGCTTTAATTATGTGCTAAGAGTAGGAAATGATTTGGGGGGGAAGAAATAGGAAATTCCACCTAATTACTGTGCTGAGGGCTTACCTTTGTTACATTTAATTCCCAGAATATTACTTAACAGTGTGTACAAGTTCCCTAGTGAAGTACAGAGAGATTTGGGTAAAGGAGATCTTTTTAAGTAGGAAAAAAGAATTAGAAACAATCACTGACTCCTTGTTGGTTAACTTTTCCTAGTCTCTCAATTTTTCCATTGTATTCTGATGTGGTCGTGAGAGCTCTGAATCATTAGTATAAAATAATAGTAGCCTCTGAGAGAAAATTGCTTTGAAGGCGGAGATAAATCCTTGGGATCCTGGAGAAAAGATAAATGCAGAGTAGTACATCTGGTAATTACTTGCTGTAATAGGTGTAGAGGTTATTCATGTTACAGTGTTTAAGAGATAGACTCTCATAAAGAAATGGAATGCAATGTTCTTCTTTAAAGAGGACACTGGGAGAAATATGAAATAGTAAAACTTGCCTACTTTAACTAAATGCCTGAACATGCAAAAACACAAGTTGTATTAACTGCTAATCTATTCCTCAGTCCTCAGGTGAGATCCTGCCGTACACTCGGCTTTGCGTTCTACTTTTTAACTTTACACATTGTAGGCTTTTAAATCAATAAATATGATGGCTATTTTTAGTGTCTCTCTGTAATGCAAATGTGACGTTCCCATGATCTATTCAGTCATCTTAACAATAATTGAGAGTTTAAGTTGTCTGAATTTTCAGAAATTGTGCACTGAACACAGCAAGTCTTTGAGTAGTTGTCTGATAAATTTCTCAAAATATTTTCTTGAAGTGTAATTGCTGATTTTTCTTTATTCCTTCTTCTGTCTCCATTTTGCTGTTTTTAAATCTGAACCCTTGGATTAAATAATTAATATTTATTTTCATTCCTTCATGCTTAAGGCAATGAATTTTCCTCTGATTATGCTTTTAGCTATGTCATGCAGATTCTGACCTGTCCTAGTCTTATTTTTATTATTTCCTGCAATCTATGTAATAGACGCTTTGATTTCTTCTTATAGCAAAGAGTTACTTGAATGACTTCTAAATGTTGCTATCTTTGTTCAGTCCAATGTAAATTACTATTTTAATTTCTTGAATTTTGTTTTGAAAAGGCAAAAATCTACATTTTGAAATGTTAAAAAATTTTTTATATGATCAATTTTGAAAAATAATCCATGGAATTCTGTTTATAAGACAATTATACACATGAAAACTTTTGTGTGTGTTATCTGTCAGGGCACCCATATTAGTTTTATTGTATTCTTTAAAACCTCTCTTTCCTTACCTTTTGATTTTTGTCTAGTGATTTTTCAAAGACCCCGAGAAGTTTGGTTATGTTTTCTATTGTAAATGAAATTCTGTAAATGCCATCTTGCATTTCTTGTAGGTTTGTACCTGTACTGTTTAGTGTTGTATTATTGTTATAGAAAAAATTATGACGTGTACTTATGTTGGACTACATCATTTTACTCTAAGGACCCTCTGTAAAGTGGACATAATTATAGTCTGTGCTTCCTAGGATTGTTGTAATGGTGAAAACAAGTTGCTGTATGTGAAGGGTTCAGTGCAGTGGTTAGAGTGTTGTTATTCTTGTTAATGGTAGTTTTATATTTAGAACTGTCTTCAACTAAAAGAAAATTCTAGCTAATATCTTTAATTAAACAATACTTATTTACTTGGCTGCATTGGGTCTTAGCTGCGGCCCGCAGGGTCTTTGCTGGGTTGTGTGGGATTGCTCGTGGTGGAGGACTGGACTCTAGCTGTGGTGCACAGGCTTCGGGAGTTCCAGGGCACAGGCTCGGTGGATCTGTGGGTGTGTGGGATCTTAGCTCCCTGACCAGGGGTTGAACCCATGTTCCCTGCATTGCAGGGTTGCTTCTCAACCGCTGGAGCACCAGGGAAGTCCCTCCTTACTTTTTCCGTGGATTCTCTCCTGAAGTCCCCAGCACACTGTCACCCTTTCTTTGGCTCTCAGCTTATGTCATCCATATCTGCTCTGGTCACGTCCATCTCTTTCTCCATTTCCTCTGCTTCGTGATTTCTTCAATCCCATTTTTACCAGGACTAAACTACTTTTGAGTTTTTATTCTCTTTTTTATTTATTTGAACACCACTTATAAATGATGGCATTATTAATTTCTTGAGTTGTTTCTTTAGCACTACCAGACTTTTAAAGTATAATTTTGTCTTTTTATACTATCATCTCATCTTTTGTTTACAGTTAAGGTCAGTTTTGATAGCTGAAAAAAGGGATATAATATCAACCTCATAAGATCATTTATATGGTAAAATGATATAACACACTTATTAATAGAACAATAGCTGATGTAATTATTAATTTCTTGAGTTGTTTCTTTAGCACTACCAGACTTTTAAAGTATAATTTTGTCTTTTTATACTATCATCTCATCTTTTGTTTACCGTTAAGGTCAGTTTTGATAGCTGAAAAAAGGGATATAATATCAACCTCATAAGATCATTTATATGGTAAAATGATATAACACACTTATTAATAGAACAATAGCTGATGTATGCTGCTGCTGCTGCTAAGTCGCTTCAGTTGTGTCTGACTCTGTGCGACCCCACGGACTGCAGCCCACCAGGCTGCCCCGTCCCTGGGATTCTCCAGGCAAGAACACTGGAGTGGGTTGCCATTTTCTTCTCCAATACATGAAAGTGAAAAGTGAAAGTGAAGTTGCTCAGTCGTCTCTGACTCTAGCGACCCCATGGACTGCAGCCCACCAGACTCCCCCGTCCGTGGGATTTTCCAGGCAAGAGTACTGGAGTGGGGTGCCATTGCCTTCTCCAGCTGATGTATAGTAAATGTTAAATATATAACCCAAGGGCTTTAAAAATTCCTTAAAAAAGACTAAATTTTCTATTTCTTAATTTTTCAAGTAATAATCTCTTTTTATGTATATTATGTTTTTTCACCTTTCATTTCTCAGAACTTTAAAACTAATTCCATATTTTGTCTTTCTAAATAGTTTTATTATGACATATTAAATAATTTACTGTATAATTTGCCAACTTGAAGTATATAATTTAATTGATTGAGTAAATTTATGAAGTTGTAGAAACTTCATCGCCAAAATCCAATTTTAGAACATTTTCATTATCCAAAAAGAACCTCTTACATCAATTTGCAGTTGTTCCTGTTATTCACCTCAGCCCCAGAAACCACTAATTAACTTTCTATCTCTATATATTTGTCTTTTCTGAACATTTTATGTAAAGGGATCATAAAATATGTTGAAATTGATTGAGTAAATTTATGAAGTTGTAGCACCTTCATCGCCAAAATCCAATTTTAGAACATTTTCATTATCCAAAAAGAACCTCTTACATCAATTTGCAGTTGTTCCTGTTATTCACCTCAGCCCCAGAAACCACTAATTAACTTTCTATCTCTATATATTTGTCTTTTCTGAACATTTTATGTAAAGGGATCATAAAATATGTTGACTATTGTGTCTGGCTTCTTTCACACTGCATAATGCTTTTGAAGCACATACATATTGTAGTGTATATCAGTATTTTTTTGTTTTAATGCTTAAAGTGTTTTACTGTACGGATATTCCCAATTTTACTTATCCATTCACAAGTTGATTGACTTTGGGGTCATTTCCACTTCTGGTGAGTTTGAATAATGCTGCTATAAACATTCACAGATAAACTTTGTGTTTGTCTTTGCAAACAAATGTTTTCATCTCTCTTGAATAGATTACTAGTAGTGGAATTTTTGAGTTGTATGGTGGCTCAGTGGTTAAAGCGTCTGCCTCCAATGCGGGAGACCCGGGTTCGATCCCTGGGTCGGGAAGATCCCCTGGAGAAGGAAATGGCAATCCACTCCAGTATTCTTGCCTGGAGAATCCCATGGACGGAGAAAGCCTAGTAGGCTACAGTCCATGGGGT
>SJYX01002185.1:187219-218691 GCA_006410675.1 Oreotragus oreotragus | reverse complement strand
GAGAGTGTTTTGCCTATGTTCTCCTCTAGGAGTTTTATAGTTTCTGGTCTTACATTTAGATCTTTAATCCATTTTGAGTTTATTTTTGTGTGTGGTGTTAGAAAGTGATCTAGTTTCATTCTTTTACAAGTGGTTGACCAGTTTTCCCAGCACCACTTGTTAAAGAGATTGTCTTTACTCCATTGTATATTCTTGCCTCCTTTGTCAAAGATAAGGTGTCCATATGTGTGTGGATTTATCTCTGGACTTTCTATTTTGTTCCATTGATCTATATTTCTGTCTTTGTGCCAGTACCATACTGTCTTGATGACTGTGGCTTTGTAGTAGAGCCTGAAGTCAGGTAAGTTGATTCCTTGGCTTGGAGAATTTTGAGCATTACTTTCCTAGCATGTGAGATGAGTGCAATTGTGTGGTAGTTTGAGCATTCTTTGGCATTGCCTTTCTTTGTTATAATGACATGTATGTACCATTATAATATAGAGAGTATTTTCACTATCTTAAAAATCTTCTGTGTTCTGCCTATTCATCCTTTCTCGCCCAACCCTGACAATCACTGATCCTTTTACTGTCTCCAGTTTTAGTTTTAGAGGAGTTTTGTCTTTTCCATAATGTAATGTAATTGGAATCATACAATATAGAACCTTTTCATATTTGCTTCATTTAATAATATGCATAACATTATTTGATACCTTTTCATAGCTTGATAGCTCATTTTTTTAGTGCTGAAAAATATTTCATTGTCTGATTATACCACAATTTATTTATCCATTCACCTACTGAGGAACACCTTGATTGCTTCCAAGTCTGGGCAATTATGAATAAAGCTGCACTAAACATATGTGCAGATTTCTGTGTGACGTGAGTTTTTAATTTCTTTAGGTAAATACCAGTGATCCTGGATCATATGGGAAGAGTGTGTAGTTTGTTAAGACACTGGCAAACTGTCTTCCAAAGTGGCTGTATCATTTTGCATTCCCACTAGCTACAAGTGAGGGTTTCTATCCTTCCACATGCTGTCCAGCACTTGGTGTTGTCAGTGTTCCAGATTTGGCCCCCTCTCATAGGTGCATTGTGTGTATCCACACACCTTTTTGTATCTCACTGCTTTAATTTGCATTTCCTTGATGACATATGATGTAAAGCATTTTTCCATGTTTATTTGCCAGCCATATGTCTTTTTGGTGAAGTGTCTGATAAAATCTTAGACTCATTGTTTTCAAATGAAGAGTTCTTTGTATATTTTGGATAACAGTCCTTTTTCTGAGGTGATTTTTGCAAATATTTTCTCCCAGTCTGTGACTTGTCTTTGGGTTGCCTTGATAGTGTATTTTGCAGAGCAGAAATTTTTAATTTTAATGAAGTCCAGATTATTCATAATTTTTTCCTGAATTATATCTTTGATTTTTTATCTAAAGGGTCATCACCTTACTCATATACATCTTGTGTATATTTTCCTAGATTAGTACCTAAGTATATAATTGGTGGGGGGCAGGCTAATGTAAATGGTTTTAAGTTTTAAATTTCAAATGCCATTTATTGCTGGTGCATAGGAAAGCAATTGACTTTTGTATAGTAACCTACTAGCCTTTTATCTTGCAACCTTGTCATAATGACTTATTTGTTACAGGAGGATCTTTTCCCCTTTCTTGTTTTTTGGTCTATTCTTTCAGATTCTCTGCATACATAGACAATATATCATCTGTGAACAAAGACGGTTTTATTTCTTTATACCCAGTCTATATATGTCTTCTTTTCTTGCCTTATCTTATCATGCTAGCTAGGACTTACAGGAATATGTTGCAAAGAATCATGAGAGAAGACATCCTTGCCTTCTTCCTGATCTTACTCAGAAAGCTTTGTTTCTCACCTTTTACTATGATGTCAGCTACAGATTTCTGTGAATCTTTATCAACTTGGCTTTGCAGGTGGCATAAGAGTAAAGAATCTCCCTGCCAATGCAGGAGATGCAAGAGACACAGATTCAATCCCTGGGTTGGGAAGATCCCCTGGAGTGGGAAATGGCATCCCACTCCAGTATTCTTGGCCTGGAAAATTCCATGGACAGAGGAACCTGGCCGGATACAGTCCATGGGGTCACAAAAAGTCAAACACGACTGAGCACAACTCTGTTACAGTTTATCAACTTGAGGAAGTTCCCCTCTATCTTAGTTTGCAGAAAGTTTTAAATCATAAATAGGCGTTAGATTTTTACCAAATGTCTTTTCTGCATCTATTGATATGATTGTGTGGAATTTTTTTTTAGTATGTTGATATGATGGATCACATTACTTGATTTTAGAATGTTGAACAAGCCTGGCATACATGAAATAAAATCTCACTTCGTTGTGGTGTGTTTAATTTCTAAGGAACTACCAAACCGAGCATACCAATTTTATAGTTGTCCCACTAGCAATGTATGAGGATCTAGTTTCTTCATATCATCTCCTCTACTTATTGTTATATGTCCTTCTGACAATAGCCATGTATTTGATATAAACTGGTAACTTATGTGGTTTTGATTTCATTTTCCTAACAGTTCAGTTCAGTTCAGTTGCTCAGTCGTGTCTGACTCTTTGCAACCCCATGAATCACAGCACGCCACGCCAGGCCTCCTTGTCTATCACCAACTCCCGGAGTTCACTCAAACTCATCTCCATCAAGTCAGTGATGCCATCCAGCCATCTCATTCTCTGTCGCCCCCTTCTCCTCCTGCCCCCAGTCCCTCCCAGCATCAGAGTCTTTTCCAATGAGTCAACTCTTCACATGAGGTGGCCAAAGTATTGGAGTTTCAACTCTAGCATCAGTCCTTCCAATGAACACCTAGGACTGATTTCGTTTAGGATGGACTGGTTGGATCTCCTTGCAGTCCAAGGGACTCTCAAGAGTCTTCTCCAACACCACAGTTCAAAAGCATCAATTCTTCAGCACTCAGCTTACTTTACAGTCCAACTCTCAAATCCATACATGACCACTGGAAAAACTACAGCCTTGACTAGACGGACCTTTGTTGGCAAAGTAATATCTCTGCTTTTTAATATGCTGTCTAGGTTGGTCATAACTTTCCTTCCAAGGAGTGAGTGTCTTTTAATTTCATGGCTGCAGTCACCATCTGCAGTGATTTTGGAGCCCCAAAAATAAAGTCTGCCACTGTTTCCGCTGTTTCCCCATCTGTTTCCCGTGGAGTGCTTGAATGTCTTTTCATGTTCTTATCAGTCATTTGTGTACCTTCTCTGGTGCAAATCTTTTGCCCATATAAAACCTGTCATTTGTCTTTTTATTGAGTTTAAAGACTTCATTTTATCTTCTGGGTTCTATATGTGTTATTGTTGTTTATTGCTTTATCCTCTTAGAAAGGAAGGTAGTCTATACAGCCTTTCCATTTCCATATATTGGTGTGGCAGATGCTTTCTTAATGAAAAGAGCACATTTGTATTAACAATGTGTCATGTAGACTCAGGACCACAAGGAGAGGGCAGAAATTCAGATAGTCCGATCTCTGGGACTTTTCTTTCTGCACCTTCTCTCATATTTTAAACTATTTAATGTGATATCAGATTAAAAGACTATCATAATAGAAAAAATATCATTGGAGTTACAGATTTTTCTCTTAATTCAGGATGAATCAACCTCATTTGTGAGAATTTGTGTTAGTGGTTTTCAACTTTGGATAGACTTTGAATCACCTGGTGAGACTTATACATAATCATTGCCTATGATCAACCACCAGATTTTGTTGTAAACACCCTCGGGGTACAGCTCGGGTAATGGGGAGTTTTAAAGGTTCTCGAGGTGATTCTAACGTGCTGTCAAGGTTAAGAAGTACTGAGTTAAACAAAGCAGTTATGCCTGGGGTTTTCTGTCTGTTGACAATAGGTAACTCACCGCTACACGCTTAGTTGGCAAGTAAATCGGTTCTTATTTCACCTGCGATGTGAGTTCATGGCATGGCCACATAACCTTCACGCTGGTCATGTGTACGTGAGCATGTGGTTTCCACTCAAGTCAGAGGGAGAAGGCACTGCAGTTAAGACACTATTCAGAAACTGTCTGAGAAATGTGGAAAACGGGTACTCAGCCTCCACCTAAACTTTTCCTCAAATTTTTCCTACAGGCAGTGGGTAGAGAGGCAGGAAAAATGTTGCCATCTGACCTACATTCTGCACTTCACTTGCTTTCCGTGACACTGTGTCAGTGATGCTCAACCATTAATGTGCTTCAGAGTCACCTGGAGACCTAATGGACAGAGATACAGACACATTAAATATTGATGGTTGGTGCAATATCAACTGTTAATAGGTAAGAACCTGGGCCTCTGTATTTTAATCAAGTTTCTCAGGTGATTCTGGCATATCAAAGTCTGAAAATCATTACACTAAGGCATTTTCTTGAGAACTTTCATTAGAAGGTTCTTATAAAGGAGGTTTGAGGTCTGTTTTGATGTGTACTCTGCTGTAATTCAAACTTAGATATACACAGAGATTTCTTGAGCTGCTGTCATCCTAGTTTACTTCATTTTTGTGTTTGGAATGCATTATATGTATCAAACACTGAGCATAGTCAAAAGCATAACAACACGGAACAGCAGTTTGTGAATGTGTTTAATCCCATAATTTGTTCTTGCCTAAAAGTCTGGCAGCAGCAGCAGCAGCAAAAGTCTGGAGATGTTCTGACTGCATATTGTCGTGTAACAAACCACTGGAAAACTTAGTGGCACAAATCAACAACTATTTTATGGGGCTTACAGATTCTGTGAATCAAGAACTTGGATAGGACATTGCAGAAATCATTTGTCATTACCTCCATAGGAGAACTTGAAAACTAGGTAATTTAAATGACAGCAGGTTAGAATATTTTTGAGAACTTTAAACTCACATTTTGGCACTTGAGCTGAGATGTCTCCATGCTGAACTTAGTGGGGGCTGTTGACCTGAGTGCCTACACATAGTCTTTCCAAGCTTGAGCTTCCTCATAGCATGGCAAACCCAGGGTAATTAAATATCTTGCATGGTGGCTGAGGGATCCAACGTGAGTATTCCTACAAATAATGTCAAACTAAATGCACTGTGACTACAGATGGAATGATGCCAGGCGTATCTGGGTAATTTCAGTTTCAGAGGAAAGGGTTTTCAAAGTCCACAGTTCATGTCAATGATTTCAATTTCTACTTTTATATCTTTCTCAAGTAAAAGAGCTTCTCAGTCAATTATTTTTTATCTGAATTGCCAGCTTTTCTTCTTGTCTCTTTACACTTAGGTGACAAATTTGTACCAGAATCATAACATCATGCTCCATATTGTTATGCTAAACTCTGTTTTAAATTAGAACAATGTAAAGAATCTTAGAAATAGCAATGTTGAGGTGACTTCATTGAAAATGAAATTAGTAAGCCCAATTTCCTGTCACTCAAATAAGGGAAAATTCATTGCTCTAACACTAACGCAGGATGATATCAGGTCTCCTGGGTATGTCAGCTAAAGAGGAGGTTTTGTCTGATTCAAGAGAGCACCTAGGCCTCCGTAAGAATGTCTTCATTTTTCACTGTTTCAGAGATGCATCAGCCATTTGATCTATGGAATGTATCTAAGGCAGAGAAAAGAGAAATTAAAATTCTTAAGGTAGGGTGACAAGGGAATGGACAGTCCCTGATCTCAGTAAGTCTAGCCAGTTACAGAGTTTCTGCAGAGCTAGTGAAACAATACCAAAATGTCTCTTGGCAACAATACCCACTGTATCATATAAGAAAGGGATCAAATTGATGCCCCAATTTCTAGCAAACAAGGTGGTGAAGTCAGCTGTTAGCTGGATGTGGGAGGTATCTGGGGAAGTCTTGGCTAGTTATTATGTTTCTGGTTAGTACAAAATCAGAGAGAGAAGGTTATAGTGAGCTAGAATTTTATCTTGCCTGAGGAATAAGTTTAGAATAACAAGATTCCTGTTCTCTATATGCTGACATACTTCTGGTTATCTGAGAACCAGAATTATTACCCTGGTTTCAAAAAACATCTCCCTAAGGTAAATGCCATAGTCAGTGTGCCATCCCAGTGATTCAGAAGGCAAGATACCAGTACCCATGTGTGTTTGACCAGAGTGGCAATGATGGAAGCAGCCCTTAAGGCTTCCTTACTACTTGCTTACTGCCTCCTCCCTCGCTCAATGTCTTCTTCAGTGACTTTTTCTAACTTCATCTCAAACTTACATTCTCAGAACTCACACCTCCGTCCTATACTCTCATGCTTACTCCTGCTTGATCTGCCTTCTCCAACTTCCCCTTTATTTCCTGACTTTGTTACAGCAGTCTTGGCTTTAGATCTATGAATTCGATTTTAGGAACCCGCCTACACTCTTTCTTGCGATGCTCTCTGGAGCAGCTTCTCTGAGTGAGACCATGATTGATGATGAATCCACAGTGAAACAGAAACTGGAGCAATAGCGGGGTTATTCAGGTTGCCTTTTTCCTTTACTCTCCATCAACTATAATATAAATATGCCCTAGTGTGGATTTGGCCTCTGTTTGAAAATGGTGGACAGAACTAGGGTCCCCGAGGTAGCAGGGGGCAGAGCACACCTGGTGATGAGGAAGAGTAACAGGAGAGTGTGCCCACAGCTTAAGGTGTGGGCCATTCAGATGACAAGGAGATTGTGGGCGTGACTCGGGCTTAGGGAAGCATCGGCACACTTGTTTATCTAGATCAGAAATGTAGGGCCCATACTGACACCTAGCAGCAAATTCCTCTTACTTTCTTTGGGGCATTGATAGGATAATTTCTTGTATATATACATGTGGGCCATTCAGATGACAAGGAGATTGTGGGCGTGACTCGGGCTTAGGGAAGCATCGGCACACTTGTTTATCTAGATCAGAAATGTAGGGCCCATACTGACACCTAGCAGCAAATTCCTCTTACTTTCTTTGGGGCATTGATAGGATAATTTCTTGTATATATACATGCTGCTGCTGCTAAGTTGCTTCAGTCGTGTCCGACTCTGTGTGATCCCATAGACGGCAGCCCACCAGGCTCCCCCATCCCTGGGGTTCTCCAAGCACGAACACTGGAGTGGGTTGCCATTTCCTTCTCCAATGCATGAAAGTGGAAAGTGAAAAGTGAAAGTGAAGTTGCTCAGTCGTGTCCGACTCCCAGCGACCCCGTGGACTGCAGCCCACCAGGCTCCTCCCTCCATGGGATTTTCCAGGCAAGAGTACTGGAGCGGGGTGCCATTGCCTTCTCTGATATATACACATATGTATACATACACATATATAAATAGCAAAAGATATGTAATTTTAAGCAATATGGGTTTTAAATGAAAACATTTGGCTCAATATAATTCTCAAAGAGTAATTTTCAAAGAAGTGCTTTCAGATACTACAGTTTCCCTTCCTCTTTGTAGAAATCACACTAGGGACGCTTGGGCTTTGGGGTACCTGGCTCAAAAATAAATGACACAACCTGTTCTTTTTATCCACACTCTCTGTAAAACTCAAATAATTATGTGGCGCTTTCATTGGGATTTTCCTCAAAGCCTCTTCCCTGATGCCCCACCCATTTTCATTTTCACTGCTTTTTTCTTTATTGAATAGGGCTCTTTAAAAAATAAAATAATAAATTAGGAGAGAATGGAAAAGGGTGTTATATCTTATTTCCTTAAGTATATTACACACTTTCTAGAAGGCAGGAATGTGCCTTCTCCTCTTTGTATCGCCCAAGTTACCCAAGTAAATGTCTCGCCCACGCAGGCTCTCAACTAGAATTAATAGACTCTTGTCTTGTCGTCATGTCTTCCCCCTCTATTCCACCTGCTATTTACATCAGTTTGATGGTCAAAGTCTGCTTCTGTTCCTCTTCAGTGCTTTTTTTGGAATATCTATTTCTTTTCATCTCCAGCATTCTAATCTTACTTCAGGCCACCGTCATTCCCTCAATGGAATTACTGAAACAGTCTGATACAGTTCTCCTTGCTTCAAGGTCTTGGTTTTGAGATTGATCTTTTTCATCTTAGTCCCATATCACTCTGTTTTATCTTTGCCATGTGTTACAGAGCGTGTTATTATCCCTCTTCCTGTTCTCTGGCCTTGTGGGTGAGATTAATACACATTTGGCACAAGGTGAACATCTGTTGAGTAAGTATCGGTGGAGCCATCTCTAGCTGTTTCAGTGGATTACAGGTGGGTGCCTGAGAGTTTCACGTTTAGTGGCCCTGTTATTATCTACAGTGGCTACTGGATACAGTCAATGCTGAAATTAATTAGACTGAGTGAAGGATGAAGTCGCTATGGTTGTTAAACCTTAACATAAACACATTGTTTTTAAACTCAGAATGATGTAAAATTTAGAGCAAAAAATAACAAGAGAAAGGTGAAAAAGAAACTGATATTTGTTACATTTCTTTTATAAGTCAGTGAAATTGAGTGCTTTATGTGTGTTACTCCTTTCATTCTTCAGAAAAATATGCTGAGATAGATTTTTGCCTTCACATTTCACAAACAAGAAAATTGAGGAAACAGTAATATGCCCAGCAGGTTATGGAACTGGGATTTGTTTCAGGTAGTCTGACACCACATCCGCAATCATTCTAATATTCTGTAGTGGTGTAAGTGGATGCTATAAACTATGATGTTGTAGCTGATGTAGACTGTAATTTAAATGTTCTTTTTCTGGGTTCTTTAGAACATTGAATAGCATAAAAAATCATTCACAGTGAACCAAAAGCCTATTTGTCAACCATAAAGTGTCACTCACAACAGGCAGGTCCCCCTAGGAACCTGGGGGATGGCACGCCTAGTTGAGTGATGCTTCTTGAGAACAAGGTCCATTCTCGACCATGGACATGCTCTGTGATGAGAGGTGGAAAATGTTGCTCAAGTCATTTTCATTTGGTGGGCTTGTGCCTCCGCTTCACAATTGTGAAATAAAATCCATGCTTAAACATTCTTAACATGCAGGATTTCTGCACCTGGGGGTCCTCAGCTTGGCTCTTTCCCCCAGGTCAGATGGAAACACAAGTCAGTAGTCCTCTGATCCAGACAGATCAGTCAGACGGATGGCAACGGGGCAGCCTGCTGTTGGTGACTCTGGGAAAACTGTTGTTAGCTCGGGAAAATGAGTGCTAATACATTGTGTTCTAGGAGTGTCAAATTGTCTGCTACAATTTCAATTTTTAAAATACCAACTCAGATGGGAAAACTGAAACTATTGTAGAAATCACCCTTAGTTCATAAAACACCATTTCTGTTCTATAGTAGAAAAAAACCCCTTTGTTTTCACAGTCTTTTCATTTTCACATAACTCATTTTAAACTCAATCCCTGAATTTTATTTCTACTTTTTCTTCCTATTTCTCTCACGTCATCACTTTGTTTGTCTCCACTATGGGCTTGTGAATCCCTAATGTCACTCCAGCTTCTAATTCTCAGTTATCTTCTGGGCCTCTTCTAGGAGAAAGTTGGGAACTTTAAAAACCTCTTCCAAGGTCTGAGATGGGCTGGTCTTTCTATGCTCTTATTAATCCATAGCAGTCTACCTGTGTTGATGTGGGCCAGTTTGCATGGCTGTCTTCTCTCTGAGTTTCAGACCAAAAGTGTGGTGCAAGCCCTTTTGGCATTCAGATCTCCAAGATAATTCTATCTCAGTTCAGTTCAGTTCAGTCACTAAGTTGTGTCCAACTTATGCAACCCCATGAATCGCAACACGCCAGGCCTCCCTGTCCATCACGAACTCCCGGAGTTCACCCAAACTCATGTGCATCGAGTTGGTGATGACATCCAGCCATCTCATCCTCTGTCATCCGTTTCTCCTCCTGCCCCCAATCCTTCCCAGCATCAGGGTCTTTTCCAATGAGTCAACTCTTCGCATGAGGTGGCCAAAGTACTGGAGTTTCAGCTTGAGCATCAGTCCTTCCAAAGAACACCCAGGGCTGATCTCCTTTAGAATGGACTGGTTGGATCTCCTTGCAGTCCAAGGCACTCTCAAGAGTCTTCTCCAACACCACAGTTCAAAAGCATCAATTCTTCGGCACTCAGCTTTCTTCACATTTCAACTCTCACATCCATACATGACCACTGGAAAAACCATAGCCTTGACTAGATGGACTTTAGTCGGCAAAGTAATGTCTCTGCTTTTGAATATGCTATCTAGGTTGGTCATAACTTTCCTTCCAAGGAGTAAGCGTCTTTTAATTTCATGGCTGCAATCACCATCTGCAGTGATTTTGGAGCCCCCAAAAATAAAGTCTGACACTGTTTCCACTGTTTCCCCATCTATTTCCCATGAAGTGATGGGACCGGATGCCATGATCTTCGTTTTCTGAATGTTGAGCTTTAAGCCAACTTTTTCGCTCTCCTCCTTCACTTTCATCAAGAGGCTTTTTAGCTCCTCCTCACTTTCTGCCATAAGGGTGGTGTCATCAGCATATCTGAGGTTATTGATATTTCTCCCGGCAATCTTGATTCCAGCTTGTGTTTCTTCCAGTCCAGCGTTTCTCATGATGTACTCTGCATATAAGTTAAATAAGCAGGGAGACAATATACAGCCTTGACGTACTCCTTTTCCTATTTGGAACCAGTCTGTTGTTCCATGTCCAGTTCTAACTGTTGCTTCCTGACCTGCATACAGATTTCTCAAGAGGCAGGTTAGGTGGTCTGGTATTCCCATCTCTTTCAGAATTTTCCACAGTTTATTGTGATCCACACAGTCAAAGGCTTTGGCATAGTCAATAAAGCAGAAATAGATGTTTTTCTGGAACTCTCTTGCTTTTTCCATGATCCAGCGGATGTTGGCAATTTGATCTCTGGTTCCTCTGCCTGTTCTAAAACCAGCTTGAACATCAGGGAGTTCACGGTTCACATATTGCTGAAGCCTGGCTTGGAGAATTTTGAGCATTACTTTACTAGCGTGTGAGATGAGTGCAATTGTGCGGTAGTTTGAGCATTCTTTGGCATTGCCTTTCTTTGGAATTGGAATGAAAACTGACCTTTTCCAGTCCTGTGGCCACTGCTGAGTTTTCCAAATTTGCTGGCATATTGAGTGCAGCACTTTCACAGCATCATCTTCCAGGATTTGAAACAGCTCAACGGGAATTCCATCACCTCCACTAGCTTTGTTCTTAGTGATGCTTTCTAAGGCCCACTTGACTTCACATTCCAAGATGTCTGGCTCTAGATTAGTGATCACATCCTCATGATTATCTGGGTCGTGAAGATCTTTTCTGTACAGTTCTTCTGTGTATTCTTGCCACCTCTTCTTAATATCTTCTGCTTCTGTTAGGTCCATACCATTTCTATCCTTTATCGAGCCCATCTTTGCATGAAATGTTCCCTTGGTATCTCCAATTCTCTTGAAGAGATCTCTAGTCTTTCCCATTCTGTTGTTTTCCTCTATCTCTTTGCATTGATTGCTGAAGAAGGCTTTCTTATCTCTTCTTGCTATTCTTTGGAACTCTGCATTCAGATGCTTATATCTTTTCTTTTCTCCTTTGCTTTTCGCCTCTCTTCTTTTCAGTGCTATTTGTAAGGCTTCTCCAGACAGCCATTTTGCTTTTTTGCATTTCTTTTCCATGGGGATGGTCTTGATCCCTGTCTCCTGTACAATGTCACGAACCTCATTCCATAGTTCATCAGGAACTCTATCTATCAGATCTAGGCCCTTAAATCTATTTCTCACTTCCACTGTATAATCATAAGGGATTTGATTTAGGTCATACCTGAATGGTCTAGCGGTTTTCCCTACTTTCTTCAATTTAAGTCTGAATTTGGAAATAAGGAGTTCATGATCTGAGCCACAGTCAGCTCCTGGTCTTGTTTTTGTTGACTGTATAGAGCTTCTCCATCTTTGGCTGCAAAGAATATAATCAATCTGATTTCGGTGTTGACCATCTGGTGATGTCCATGTGTAGAGTCTTCTCTTGTGTTGCTGGAAGAGGGTGTTTGCTATGACCAGTGCATTTTCTTGGCAAAACTCTATTAGTCTTTGCCCTGCTTCATTCCGCATTCCAAGGCCAAATTTGCCTGTTACTCCAGGTGTTTCTTGACTTCCTACTTTTGCATTCCAGTCCCCTATAATAAAAAGGACATCTTTTTTGGGCGTTAGTTCTAAAAGGTCTTGTAGGTCTTCATAGAACCGTCAACTCAGCTTCTTCAGCGTTACTGGTTGGGGCATAGGCTTTGATCACTGTGATATTGAATGGTTTGCCTTGGAAATGAGCAGAGACCATTCTGTCACTTTAGAGATTGCATCCAAGTACTGCATTTTGGACTCTTTTGTTGACCATGATGGCTACTCCATTTCTTCTAAGGGATCCCTGCCTGCAGTAGTAGAGATGATGGTCATCTGAGTTAAATTCACCCATTCCAGTCCACTTTAGTTCATGATTCCTAGAATGTCAATGTTCACTCTTGCCCTCTCCTGTTTGACCACTTCCAATTTGCCTTGACTCGTGGACCTAACATTTTAGGTTCCTATGCAATATTGCTCTTTACAGCATTGGACCTTGCTTTTATCACCAGTCACATCCACAACTGGGTATTGTTTTTGCTTTGGCTCCATCCCTTCATTCTTTCTGGAGTTATTTCTCCACTGATCTCCAGTAACATATTGGGCACCTACTGACCTGGGCAGTTCCTCTTTCAGTATCCTATCATTTTGCCTTTTCATACTGTTCATGGTGTTCTCAAGGCAAGAATACTGAAGTGGTTTGCCATTGCCTTCTCCAGTGGACCACGTTCTATCAGAGCTCTCCACCATGACCCGTTAGTCTTGGGTGGCCCCACGGGCATGGCTTAGTTTCACTGGGTTAGACAAGGCTGTGGTCCGGTGTGAACAGATTGGCTAGTTTTCTGTGATTATGATTTCACTGTGTCTGCCCTCTGATGCCCTCTCTCAACACCTACTATCTTACTTGGGTTCCTCTTACCTTGGACTTGGGGTATCTCTTCACAGCTGCTCCAGGGAAGTGCAGCTGCTGCTCCTTACCTTTGACGAGGTTGCCCCTCTTGACCTTGAACGTGGAGCAGCTCCAGGCCAATATTGCCGACTCACCTCTTCAAGGAAGGGCATGTGAGGAGCCACCTTCCACTGAACTGTGAGAGATCCAGGCCAGGAGAGGCAGGATCAGGAGGAAATCCGAGCCAAGGCCGTGGTGTTGGTGCAGCAGGGGAGCTGTGGGGGTTGGCGGCTGCTGATCTAGTGAAACCCCTATTAAAGGATTAAATCTGCAGGAACAAGGATTAAGTGAGGTAATAAGTGACGGTAATATAAGAACACTAACGCGTGAGACAATTGAATGACATCCGAGTGAAAGAAATAGAACATATTCTCTTTCTCCTCCTCCTCCTCATTGTTAAATTGAAGGAATAATTTGGAAATTTTCAAAAGAGAAAGGAAATCAAGTATGAGCCTTGTACTCGGGTATCTCCCATCTCAACTCCAACTCCACAGTACCTTTGGGAAGTTAAAATATGGAGGAATTAATGTGTAATGTAGATTGGGACCTAAAGGGAATTGTGTGAGAAGTAAGATAGGCAAGACTTTTGAAAGAAATAAACATCATTGACTTAGAAAATAATTTATCCATAATTTGTATTTTCTCTATACAATTGACATCTGATTATCCACATCAGTTAAAACTTCAAGTAAAAAAAATTGATTTTATTTTGTGAATCAAAAGATGGAATGTGTTTTAAGAAGTAACACATGCCAACAATTCATTTGAGCTGCTTGGAATGTTCTGAAATTTAATAAACATTACACATTCATGTATCTGTTGTAGTTAAAGACTTTATGTTGCCTGGATAAGAATTCATTCTCCTCATTGTTTTTCAGTTATTTGCTTATAATGAGACTATAATCATTAACTCAGCAGTGGCCACAGTACTGGAAAAGGTCAATTTTCATTCCAATCCCAAAGAAAGGCAATGCCAAAAAATGCTCAAACTGTAGCACAATTGCACTCATCTCACATGCTAATAAAGTAATGCTCAAAATTCTCCAAGCCAGGCTTCAACAATATGTGAACCATGAACTTCCTGATGTTGAACCGTGAACTTCCTGATGTTCAAGCTGGTTTTAGAAAAGGCAGAGGAACCAGAGATCAAATTGCCAACATCCTCTGGATCATGGAAAAAGCAAGAGAGTTCCAGAAAAACATCTATTTCTGCTTTATTGACTATGCGAAGGCCTTTGACTGTGTGGATCACAATAAACTGTGGAAAATTCTGAAAGAGATCGGAATACCAGACCATCTGACCTGCCTCTTGAGAAATCTGTATGCAGGTCAGGAAGCAACAGTTAGAACTGGACATGGAAAAACAGACTGGTTCCAAATAGGAAAAAGAGTACACCAAGGCTGTATATTGTCACCCTGCTTATTTAACTTCTATGCAGAGTACATCATGAGAAACACTGGGCTGGAGGAAGCATAAGCTGGAATCAAGATTGCTGGGAGAAATATCAATAACTTCAGATATGCAGATGACACCACCCTTATGGCAGAAAGTGAAGAGGAATGAAAAAACCTCTTGATGAAAGTGAAAGAGGAGAGTGAAAAAGTTGGCTTAAAGCTCAACATTCAGAAAACGAAGATCATGGCATCCAGTCCCATCACTTTGTGGGAAATAGATNGTACTTTGGCTACCTCATGCGAAGAGTTGACTCATTGGAAAAGACTCTGATGCTGTGAGGTATTGGGGGCAAGAGGAGAAGGGGATGACAGAGGATGAGATGGCTGGATGGCATCACTGACTCAATGAACATGAGTCTGAGTGAACTCTGGGAGTTGGTGATGGGCAGGGAGGCCTGGCGTGCTGCAATTCATGAGATCGCAAAGAGTCAGACACGTCTGAGCGACTGAACTGAACTGAATCATTAACCATTTGTTACCACTCTAGATTCATATTGCTTCAAGTTGCTCATTACAAAGAAAATATCTTTTGAAAGGGAGTGAATCAAGTAGTACATATATATTTATTATTTATTTAAGAACATTTAGGAATTGAAGGGCACCTTATGCTCTGATAACTATATTGGAACCATGGAATCTTTTATCTTTTATCAGACAATTGTACATCAGTACATCTTTTATCAGACAGTTGTACTGTCTGGTTTTTAGGACCCTTTCTGCTTTGGAACAGAAAGGGTTAGCAGGGAGCAGGGTAGCTCTTTAACTCACATGGAAATAGTGCTGATCATACACGCACTATGCTAATGTATTAATAGAGGATATGTAAAAAAAAAGATACATATTTTCCAATTCATAACTCCATTTTTTTTTTGATTCTCCCAACTGAGCCAGATGGCAAATGAGGTCTCTAATCAAGTCTAGAATTTAAAAGAGAAAGAGATTGTAACTACAAGAGATAGATTATCCACTTTGCTTCTGAGAAGCTCCTGCCAAGAAAACTTCAACCAAGGAACAATTTATATCATTTAAGGTTTAAAGGAAAGAAATAGTTGCAGTTGTGTTTTCTTTGTCTACACAAGGCTTTCTGAAGTGGCAATAAGCAGTGTCCGATCAAAGCTTTAAATATTTGGCCAGGAAGATGACCAGACCATAGATACTTTAAGTTCTGTTAGAATGATGATTACAATAGAGTATCCTAAAGTGTGTTATAATGACTGCCATCAGCCTCCTGGCTGTAGGGCTAAGGGGTCTTTCACAAGGAGCTCCATAGATCTACAGAGAACTGCTCATTATACTTACTCACACAACAGCTGAGAAAACAATGGCGACTCCTGAATGGAGCCAGCTTACTATTTCCTTTAACTTTGGTCAACCTGTTTAGATGCAATAATCTGACACCTTTCTTTGATCCTGTGCTCCAATCACTTTCTTTTCAGTCCTGCAATTTTTACCTTTGCCAAATAAAAGGACTGGCAAATAATAACAATTTTCTTTATACCATTAGAGGCAAAATATATTCTTTCTCTGAGATTTTATGAGTTGGGGAAAGGAGAAACAAGATGTCAACTCAATGCATAATTGTAGGAAGACACAATAGTCATGTGTTTTTATAATTTATTGTGTGTAGCATATTTGGAAGATTCCTAAAAGTTTACAGAAAGAAGGAATAAGCACAGAGGCAAGAATAATCTGAGACATCATGGGCACATGAATTATTTTGAGAAGTATATAAGACATATTTAAATACAAAAATATATATGCTCTAATTCCATAATTAGAATCAATACTCAGCTAAGGGAATTACATTATTTTATTTTACCTTAATAACAACTCCATGAGGTTGATATTAGAAGGAAACTGATGACTAGGGAGATTAAATAATAGTTTCAAGGATGCAAAGATACATTTTTGATAGTAAATGGAGGGACAGTTTTCAATCCCAGCTTTGTCTGACATTAAAGTTCCCTTTGTGAACTATGTCTTATGGTGATAGAAATTTGCAGAAATGTTGCTTTCTCCTCTGTTTACTGCCCTTCCCTTTCCTTGCTTTTTGTTATCTACTGGACTGTAAGCTTGGTGAAGCCATGGATTGCATCTGGCATATTTTCTAATGCCTCCCAACGCCGAGAATAGTGCTTACCACAGAGCAGGTGCTTGGCTGACTTTGTTGAATGAATGAAGGAACCAGTGAACATCTGAGCTTCCTTGCTGACTCTGAATTGAAAAGTATTTCGGAAGGGTTGAGCTCTGCATGTAAAGACAAACTTCAACTAATGAATTTCATGTATATTTTCCTTCTCTGTACACGCAAGAGTGATATAAGATTTAAGGTTAAAGTGTCTGCCTCCAATGCCGGAGACTCAGGTTTGATCCCTGGGTCAGGAAGATCCCCTGGAGAAGGAAATGGCAACCCACTCCAGCACTTTTGCCTGGAGAATCCCATGGAGGGAGGAGCCTGGTAGGCTACAGTCCATGGGGTCCCAAAGAGTCAGACACGACTGAGCGACTTCACTTCACATGTTTGAATTAACTTAAAACAACTTTTTTAACAACGGTTTTTCCTGGTTCATTAGAAAGCTCCACGTGTGGTTTAATAGGCAGTATTCTTTTTTTAATTTCTTGGCAGTACATACAACAATGGAGTCTCTTCTAATCAACCTATTCTTAGAGTCTATGACTTATCACCCACACAGTTGCCAGGAGAATTTTTTTTAAGATTTTTGCTCTCCTGTTTATTTCACTTGGAGTGTACTACAGAGTCCTTACTGTGGCTGATACAGCCTGTGTGACCTGCTCCCTCTCCAGCCTCATCCTCATGTTTGACCCTAAACCAGAACCTCTCCAGCATCACTGACTTTTTCCCTTTTCTCTGCCAACATGCCAGACATGCTTCTACCTCAGCATCTTTACACTTTCTCTTCCCTCCACCTGGTGTTGCTTTGTTCATAGATATTCCTAAAATGCATATCTGTCCAACTGGTATACTTTCAGAGTCCTTCTTGATCACTCTCTAGATCCCTGCTTCTCTCTCTTTTCATACTGCAGTATTGTTCTCTATCGGACTTATTATTCCCTGACCTCTATCAGTATTTGTGCATTATCTCCCTTGTTCCTGCCTCTTCCTCTCAACCCTCACTGGAATGCAAGTTCCAGCAGAGACTTGAGCTACTATGATCACTTTGTATCTCTAGTGTGTTGAACAATGTCTAACACAAAAAGTTATAAGCAGACACTTGCTGAATTAGTGAATGGATGAACACATGGATGAATAAGGCTCTCTAAGATCCACATAGGCTTCTCAGATGGTTAAGAATCTGCCTGCAATGCAGGGGACCCAGGTTCGATTCCTGGGTTAGGAAGATCCCCTGGAGAAGGGAATGGCAATCCTCTCTAGTATTCTTGCCTGGAGAATTCTATGGACAGAGGAACCTGGCGGGCAATGGTCCATGGAGTTACAGAGTCAGACCTGACTGAGCAACTGACATTCACTTTCACTTTCAAGACCAATGCAGGTCTGTGGGAGTATGGGATACAAGGGTTTGATACAATGGACTGCTGTATTGTTAGAGGGGAGGGCATATCATTTAGAAGGTTGGAGGGTGATTATATCAATATTTTGTATCTGAGGGAGACTCTTGAGGTCCAAATTCAGACATTCAAACCACTTATCTGGTTCAATGGACAAAGGAATATTAAAAAGCAGAGACATTACTTTGCCAACAAAGGTCCGTCTAGTCAGGGCTATGGTTTTTCCAGTGGTCATGTATGGATGTGAGAATTGGACTATAAAGAAAGCAAAGCACCAAAGAATTGATGCTTCTGAACTGTGGTGTTGGAGAAGACTCTTGAGAGTCCCTTGGACGGCAAGGAGATCCAACTAGTCTATTCTGAAGGAGATCAGCCCTGGGATTTTTTTGGAAGGAATGATGCTAAAGCTGAAACTCCAATACTTTGGCCACCTCATGTGAAGAGCAGACTCATTTGAAAAGACCCTGATGCTAGGAAAGATTGAGGGCAGGAGGAGAAGGGGACAACAGAGGATGACATGGTTGGATCATATCACTGACTCAATGGACATGGGTTTGGGTGGACTCCAGGAGTTGGTGATGGACAGGGAGGCTTGGCATGCTGCGGTTCATGGGGTTGCAAAGAGTCAGACACGACTGAGCAACTGAACTGAACTGAAAAACAGGAAATGAGATAGAAATTACCAGAAGGTGCAGAGAGCTGAATAAACATGATTAGGTACGAGGGCCTCTCAGCATCAGGAAGCACAAAACTTGTGCCTCTTGAGCACTGACTGAGCCAGGGGAAGATTTTCTGTCTTACTATTTTACTAATGAAGTTAAATAACTCCCCCATTTTTTATTACAAGCCTGTTTTATCCTGCTTTGGTCCCCAGTCCTGTTTTTTACTCCCAGAAATAGGCATGGGGTCCTATTATTTGCAGACATTTTGGACAGGCATGTGTGTGACAATGGACCTCTGCTGATATCGCTCAGCTTCAGAACACTCTTCTGGACTGAGCTTCTAACCAGGTCTCTGCAAACCCTATTTGTTTTGTCAGCTTGTTACTTGGTATCTCTGCTAACAGGGGGAGCTAGAGGGAGGGTGGTCGGCTGGAAGGATGAGAAGGGACCTCTTCTTCAACTCTGTTTCCTTTTGATCTCAGAAACACTACTGCAATGGATGTTTACCCTGGCAGTAGTAGTCGCTATCCTGTTTGTTGCTAGAATTAGCCTCATGTATCTCTTCAGGGATAATGGGGCCAGCCAGTCAGGGCGCAGTTCCTCAGGAAGCTTTCCATAAGGCTGTACCAAGCAGGCGGTGCTGTCTCCCCAGAGGTCTGCATCCGAGCCCCTTTTAGAAGCATCTACATTTTAGTAATCCCAATTCCTTCTCTTTGTCCTGCCAGCCCTAAGGATAGTTGCTAATACTTGCAATTACAACCTGAATAGTCCCTCTGCTGCTGCTGCTAAGTCACTTCAGTTGTGTCCGACTCTGTGTGACCCCATAGACGGCAGCCCACCAGGCTCCCCCACCCCTGGGATTCTCCAGGCAAGAATACTGGAGTGGGTTGCCATTTCCTTCTCCAATGCTGCTGCTGCTGCTGCTAAGTCGCTTCAGTCGTGTCCGACTCTCAGACTCCCTTATTTGCATGTTCAGTTCTACAAAACCTAATTAGCTTACTTTATATTACATTATTTTTGTAAAATAATTGGTATGAGTGCTACCTTCAGACTGGATGCTGACTGAGAAAAGCCTAAAGGAAGGATAACTGGTTTTTGGTGGAGAAGTAAGGAGTTCTTATTTTACCGTTTCAGGTTGGCATCAGAATTATCCTCCCAAACAAGATCTACATTCTAATATTATTCAAATAATATGGATGGTGTTTCAACAGGGAAGAGAAACAAAATTAAAATCTGAAGGAGAGAGAATGCATGCTATGAAATAAATGTTACTAACTATGAGAACCATAAAATGGAACTATCTGAATTATAGAGGTTAGCTTGGTAATAAAAAAAACAAATGTGAAAGGAATTCTTAAAGGAGATGATTCATAATGTATTGTTGAAAGAGATAAAAAGGAATCAGGTGTAACATACCTTATTATCTCAATTGTGTGTGGAGGTAGAAAAGGACAAGCAGCAGTAAAAATACATCGAGTATTTTTTCTGATGGTCAATGTCAAGAGAGACGCAGTTGTGTATTTCATTTTGGTAGATGAATTTAGCCCCTTTCCCTCTAATATAAAGGCTCTGAACATGATAAAGATAGCTCATCTTTGTATCCAATATTCAAGGAGCCAATAATCTAATTGCTCTTAAACACAGAAACACAATTATCCTTTTATTATTTTAAGTCATTAGTGCTATATATTTTTGAGAATAACTAGACAGTACAGAGCAGCCGAAAATAGTATCATCCAGACAATGATAACATTAATATCTTGGTATGGTTCTCTAGATTTTTTCTATGCTTAAGTATTTATGTTTGTATTTATATGCATACATATACATTTATCTATGTATTTATATGCATGCCTGTTTGGAAATATACCAAATGTATATAGCCCATTTCTTTCCTTAAAATATATCATGAATATGTTTTCCTCACCAGTAAGTATCATGGAATGTTGGCTTATTTCCTATTTCCTCTTGGATTCACTCCTCATCTTTTCCTAGCCTTTTCTAAATTGCAGGGAATTACATATCCCAGATGTCATTGCCTCACTAATTTGCAGGTAGATTCGCCCAAAATAGGAACTGCTGGAAGACTGAAAAGCAAAACCCAGGGTGTTTCTCTTTCTCTTTGCATTGAGTGTTATTTTTGACAGCCATGAGTCTCCTCCTTGGTTCCAGCAAGAATGGAACAGCCCTTTCCTCTGTGGCCCCCGCCTCTGCTGGCACCTCGCTGCGGTTCCCCCGGGACCGTACTTTCCCCAGGGAGGTTTCAGCTTCGGGTCCAGTGACACCACTTCTTTCCCATCGTTAGTCCAGGTCTGGGGGTGAGAGCAGCTCCCTGCTCTCGTTAAACACCGTATTGCCTCATCATCCCATTTGCCTTCTCAGTTTTTCTGTCACCTGTATAACCAATTTCCTGATTGCATGTGACTGGCAATGACTCCACTGATGAAACATTTTCCTTTCTGTGCTGATGCTATAAAACATGTATAATTTAATATCATTCATTATTTAACACTCGGAATGTTCAGTTTTGTAGCATTATAAACAAAGCGACAGTAAACATCTTTGCCCTTTAATCTACATTTTTATGGCTTTTTCAAACCAAGTTTTGCCCAATCTCCCTCACTACCGGTTAAAACATTTATAATATTCCCAAAGTGAGTGATAATGATAAGGAGGATGATGGAAACAATAATTAACATTTTATGAATACATGCCACCTGCCAGCCTTTCTTTTGCTATAACCATGTAGTCTACATGTTAGTGCATGCTAGTGTAGCATCTATGTTTTTTCTTCTTATTTATTTGAGGGAAAAAAATGTTTCTCAAGTTAAATTTAAGGGGCTTGTAGGGGTACCAAAGTTAAGTTTTCAAAAACAGTTAATTGCCATTTGATTGAAATGATTTCAATTTATAGGTTAATTTGAGAACTGAAACTTTTATGGCATGACATATTTGTCTGTGTAGGTGGCCATAACAAAATTCCACACACAGGATGGTTTAAACAACAGATATTTATTTCCTCATAATTCTAGAGGTTGGGTGTCCATTATTAAGTTGCAGACAAATTTGGTTTTTGTTGAGGGTTCTCTTCCTTGCTTGTAGATGGGTGTCTTTTTGTATGGCTTTTAGTACGTGTAGAGAGAGAGAGAGAGAGAGACAGACAGACAGACAGGAGAGCGAGGGAGAAGACGAGCTCTTTATGTCTCTTTTCTAAGAACACTTCTGTGGGGTTGCAGCTCTACTCTTAGGACTTCATTTAACTTCACTTGCTTTCTTACTCCACATATAGCCACACTGGGGGTTAGAAATAATCTACCAGAAGGGGAATATACACAAATATATACTTTGCAGTACTACTTATATAAGGAAAAAAAGGAGGAGGCAGAGACCTAAATGTTTATGGTTTAATGAACCATGGTACATAAAGCATAATGAAACATGAAGCAATTTGAATACATTTTTATCAATATGGAAAATACTTGACATAATACATAGTTAAACTTGACTATAAAATAGCAAGCATGGCAATATTAATAAACACGAGTGCAGAATGATGGATGGTTTATTATCATTATCACTTTCAAAGGCCCTTTAATATTACTGTGATATTGTCTTTTCTGCTAAAAATCAATGATCCAGTCCTTGATTAAGCTATTCAACTCATTTCCTTCTTTCTGCTTCTGACTCTCCGGCGTGAGTGAGCTTCTCAGACTACATTGCTCCTTTCCAAACCCTCTCTATTCTGATTTCTATCCCTACTGTACAAGGTCAGCACCTTTTCAAATGTCTCCAGTCACCATCCCCACCTTTGTGCTAAACCTTTTCTCAAACATTGGTTATCTTGAACTTTATATAAACTCTAACCCCATGGACTTCAATACTATAACCTAAATTCTTTATTTTCCCCTAATGCATTATTGTAAAACATTCCAACCATGGAGAACATTTGAAAGGATGGTACAACTACAAGTAGATTAAAAATTGCTCATGTTTTTAATCACACTTGCTCGCCTTTCTTTCTCATGTGTGTGTGCATACTCTTTCAGTCTGCTTACTCGCCCAGTTGTGTGCAACTCTTTGTGACCTCATGGACTGTAGCCCACCAGGCTCCTCTGTCCATGGAATTTTTGAGGCAAAAATACTGAA
Source organism: Oreotragus oreotragus (assembly GCA_006410675.1). Taxonomy (NCBI): domain Eukaryota; kingdom Metazoa; phylum Chordata; class Mammalia; order Artiodactyla; family Bovidae; genus Oreotragus; species Oreotragus oreotragus. The sequence continues at coordinate 195,965 of SJYX01002185.1, read as the reverse complement.
GTGGATTGCCATTTCCTACTCCAGGGGATCTTCCCAATCCAAGGATCAACCCATGTCTCTTGCAAATCCTGCACTGGCAGGCAGATTCTTTACCACTACACCACCTGGAAAGCACATATTTCTCATTTTATACACATATATGTTGTTCTTGCTGAATTATTTGAAAGTATATTCCGGTTTTGAAATCTCACTGCTAAATACTTCTTCATGCAGTGCCCCTGAGAGGACACTCTTCCATGAAAACTAATAGTTCCCTCGGTTCAGTTCAGTCATTCAGTCGTGTCTGACTCTGCGATCCCATGGGCTGCAGCACGCCAGCCTTCCCTGTCCATCAACAACTCTCAAAGCTTGCACAAACTCATGTCCATTGAGTCTGTGATGCCATCCAACGATAATAGTTCCCTAATATTATCTAATATTCTGTGTACTTAAATGTATTCAGTTGGCCCCAAATCTTTTGTTACTGTTTACTTTTAACCAGGTTCCAGTCAAAGTTGACATATTGAACTTGACTATAGAGTCTCTTACTTTCTTTAAAACTGAGTCTCCATTCTTCATTTCACCATGATATTTTCATCTTTTGAAAATCACATATGTGTATATGTATTTGAGTTCATTTGTTTCCACTCATGTTCAGGTTTATAATTTTCTCTTTTTTCCTTGAGTTAAATTCTGAAGAATGAGTAGAAATTAGACGGGGAAGACAGAATTACATTTCAGACAGAAAACAATACACAGGAAGAATGAAGTCATGACTCAGCATGCCCTCTCTCCCACCCCCAGAGCAGTTCATGGTTGGCAGGAGCCAGATCATGGAGCTCTTTTTTTTTTTTTTTCCAATAAGTACTGGTGATGGTGTTTCTTATAGAATAAAATAAGAATACTAAGTTTATGATGCTCTCAGGCTGTGGACCAGGGGAAGAGGTAGGTACAGAGTGAGCAGGAGGCAGCTTTATCATAAATTACATTACAGGGTGAAGGCAGACAGTAAATTTTAATGGAGACATGTGAGCTCTGGTATTGGAATCAAGTCTAAAAGTGTCTGAAACCCCAGATCTCCTTGAGGTTAATTTCTCCGAGCACTGGGACACTTGTCTTTTATCCCTTGAAGTGGGTATCGAGGAGTGGAGGAAAGTGCTACATAAGATATTCAACAAATATGTGCAGGAGCAAGAAATACTAGAAAAGCCAACTTAATTTGTGTGTTAGTGATGATGTGGACACATCATACCAATCTTTGCTGATTAACTATATTATTCTTGGCAGTAACATATGCTTCCCTGGCCACCTCTGCACAAAATACTGACCTTTGGCTGAGTCCTATGGGCTAGCATGCCACCTCCCCATTTCTCCATGCTTCATCCTTGGTGTCAGATGTGTCACAGTTCTGGCTGTAGCCATCAGCATCTGTAAGAGGAGCGCTATTGTGCAAATCCCTCTGCTCTTGAGTTTAGTCTCATGATGACGGGTGCTTTCCTGCTGCTGCTGCTGCTGTGTGCAGCTCCGCCCACCGTAGCCTCTGAGGGGCAACCCTTGGTGGTGACTCAAATTCTGCATTTACTTAGAAGTCGCTTTCTGACCCTGACCTGATCCAGGTTCTGTATGAGTTTTCTATCACTGTCGTAACAAGTGACTGCAAATTAAGTGGCTTAAAGCAATACCAGTGTATTGTTTTACAGTTGTGTGGGCTGGTGGCTTGGCCATAGAGTGGTTCAGCTGAGCCCTCAGCTTTGGGTCTCTCAAGGCTGGAATTGGGGAGTTGGAAAAACTGTGTTCCTGTCCTGAGACTCAATCTGCATCCTGGCTCATTCAGGCTGCTGGATGAATTCAGTTCCTTATGGATGTGAGCCTGAAGTCTCCATTTCCTTGCTGACTGTCATCTGGGGACAAATCTTTGTTCCTAGAAGTTACCTGAGCTCCTTCTCATATTCTCCATGTGGGCCCTCCAGGAGTGGCAAGTTAGGCCCTCTAATGCTTCACGTGAACCGTGAACTTCCTGATGTTCAAGCTGGTTTTAGAAAAGGCAGAGGAACCAGAGATCAAATTGCCAACATCCGCTGGATCATGGAAAAAGCAAGAGAGCTCCAGAAAAACATCTATTTCTGCTTTATTGACTATGCCAAAGCCTTTGACTGTGTGGATCACAAGAAACTGTGGAAAATTCTGAAAGAGATGGGAATACCAGACCACCTGACCTGCCTCTTGAGAAATCTGTATGCAGGTAAGGAAGCAATAGTTAGAACTAGACATGGAACAACAGACTGGTTCCAAATAGGAAAAGGAGTACGTCAAGGCTGTATATTGTCTCCCTGCTTATTTAACTTATATGCAGAGTACATCATGAGAAATGCTGGACTGGAAGAAACACAAGCTGGAATCAAGATTACTGGGAGAAATATCAATAACCTCAGATATGCAGATGACACCACCCTTATGGCAGAAAGTGAAGAGGAACAAAAAAGCCTCTTGATAAAAGTGAAAGTAGAGAGTGAAAAAGTTGGCTTAAAGCTCAACATTCAGAAAACAAAGATCATGGCATCCGGTCCCATCACTTCATGGGAAATAGATGGGGAAACAGTGGAAACAGTGTCAGACTTTATTTTTTTGGGCTCCAAAATCACTGCAGATGGTGACTGCAGCCATGAAATTAAAGATGCTTACTCCTTAGAAGAAAAGTTATGACCAACCTAGATAGCATATTCAAAAGCAGAGTCATTACTTTGCCAACAAAGGTCCATCTAGTCAAGGCTATGGTTTTTTCCAGTAGTCATGTATGGATGTGGGAGTTGGACTGTGAAGAAGGCTGAGCACCGAAGAATTGATGCTTTTGAACTGTGGTGTTGGAGAAGACTCTTGAGGGTCCCTTGGACTGCAAGGAGATCCAACCAGTCCATTCTGAAGGAGATCAGCCCTGGGTATTCTTTGGAAGGAATGATGCTAAAGTTGAAACTCCAATACTTTGGCCACCTCATGCGAAGAGTTGACTCATTGGTAAAGACTCTGATGCTGGGAGGGATTGGGGGCAGGAGGAGAAGGGGACGACAGAGGATGAGATGGCTGGATGGCATGACTGACTTGATCGACATGAGTCTGAGTGAACTCTGGGAATTGGTGATGGACAGGGAGGCCTGGTGTGCTGCGATTCATGGGGTCGCAAAGAATCGGACACAACTGAGCGACTGAACTGCACTGAACTGAACGCTTCAGATCTCTCCCACTTCCCTTCTGCCACAACTTTCTGACTCCAGCTGGAGCATTCTCTCTGCTCTTAAGGCATCACATGATTGGATTGGCCTATCTGGATAATGCATGGCAATCTCCCTATCTTATGGTTCATAACCTTAGCTACAGTTGCAAAATCCCTTTTGTTATGTAATGGAACATCATCACAGGTTCAGGGATAAGTGTGTACAGTTGTGGCGTGCCTTTGTGGAATCCCTTACCTACTGCTTGAGCAGCTAATATGGGCCTTGTCACTGATATGAATTGAAGCATTCCCTTGGGATACCCCCAGGGATGCTATGAAAATATTAGGGTAAACCAATTTCCTAAATATTTATGAGGAAATGTAAAAAATAATATAAACAACCTCCCCCCCCCCAGCCCCCCGCCAAGGCAGCTTCTTTTTTTAAAAAGTACTTTTTATTTTATGTTGGAGTACAGTTGATTAACAATGCTATGATAGTTTTGGGTGGACAGCAAAAGGATTCAGCCATAATATATAGGTATCCATTCCCCCCAAAACTTCCCTCCCATCCAGTTTTCAAGGTAGCTTCTTGAAACTATCAGAAGCATTGGTTCGATCCCTGGGTTGGGAAGATCCCCTGGAGAAGGAAACGGCAATCCATTTCAGTATTCATGTCTAGAGAGTCCCATATACAGAGGAGCCTGGAGGGCTATACTCCATGGAGTTGCAAAGAGTTGGACACGATTGAGCTACTAACACTAGAAGCATATCTGTATCAGTTGAAATCTTTTCTTCATATTTTCCCTTGCTTCTTAGGACAAACAGAACAGGGTCCTTTGACTAAAGTGGCCAAGCTACTACCTCTCCTCTTTGTTAGCACCCCAGGCCAGTCTCAGAAGAATCCAATCATGTTCCTAAAAAGCAACAGAAAGCTCCCATCTCCACAGGGCATGAATCTCCTAGAGGTAAAAGTAGCAGATGGGAATCTGAGTCCTAGAATTCTGCGTGGGGAGCTTACTTTGAGCCTTCTCAATTAGAGAGGAAAATTAATGCATCTTTCTAATCAGTTGAATGACACTCATTAGAATTGTTAAATAACATTTTCAAATGAATTGATAATTAAAGGAAGGAAGAGACGCAACTCCCCCCATCCTCAGGGGATACTGTGGAGAGAAGAAAGAATTTTATCTGTTGTAACACATTTTTCTTGTTTCGTGTCATTTTCTTTCTTTTTTTCTTTTTGGAGAAGCAGCCTGGTTCAGGGAAGCAAGTGATCTGTGGAAGTTCCAGCAGTACACAGGTGAGCTAGGTGATCTGGTATGAGTCACATGCCGATCTTAACCTCATCTCTTCAGCTGTAAAATCTGGTCGCTCTCTCCTGATCTGCCTAGGCAGTTTGCAGACATACACATCAGTTCTGTTACTCATACGGAACTGACAGAACTTAATGTGAGACTCAGTAAAGCATGGGGTTGATGAGAACAGCTGACACAGTGTGACTAGCCATATGAATTTGTTCCAAGTCAGTTCCAAACGTTCTCACTTTATGGCATTCAAAGTGACAATAATTTTTTTTCATGGCACATCTGGGACCAAAAAAAAATCCATTTACTAAGTAGTTAGGTCTCAACAACAATGTTATTTATAGTATTATATATTATAATATTATTTATAATGTTATTTATAGTATTATATATTATAATATTTATGTCCTGACAACTTATGCAGCCATTTGAAAAAAAATAACATACACATATAAAGAAAAGATAATAATTTTATTTCATTTTAAAATAGCACAGTTACTTATAATGGGGCTTGTGTGGCTTTTGGGTGCTGCACAACTTTGCAAAAGGGATCAGTTGGACAGTGCCATGCTTAACCCTGCTCTGCATTGATTTTTGGGTAGTATTTGCCTTTTTTTTGTAGTATTTATTGAAAATCCAACTTTGTGAAGGATCTGTCATCATCAAAAGAAATGTAGTGTGACCTAATATTGTAACTGTGAACTACTTCCAGCTAGGAGTCTGCTCAATGTCTAACAGATGTCAAGTATCACCACATCTCCCTTGAAAATTTCAATAGTCCCAACCACCCCCTAGAATTCATCATGGTGCCCTGAGGCACCTTGGCACACAGATAGGAATCACAGATCTAAGAACTTTCTATGTATTAACTCATTTAATCTTCAATACAGCTCTGTGACTTACTGTCTCTATCACTATTCCCTGTTTTGGAGATAAAGGCATTGATAGACTAGAAATCATTCCCAAGGTTAAACAGCTAGTGAAGCCAGAATTTGAATCCAAGTATTTCGGATCTAAAGTCCTTACACTGCACAAGTACTCAGGTCAGGGGTCAGAGAAAGCTGGCTGGACCTCTCAGGATCTGCTTGACCTTGCACAAGCTACCAACCCCTCCAGGCCTCTGTGTCCTTTTTTGATAAAAGGGGATCATAACAATGGTTTTAAGGATTAAATTAGATGACAGATGTGAAGACCTGAACTTAGCACCATCACTTAATACTGGTAAAATTTTGCAAACTGGTTCATTTGTCAATCATTTTTTCTTTTTCCCAAAAGAACTTTGTGAGATAGAAGTCAGTTTTAGAACACAAAGCTCAGAAATAATTCAAGGACACTGCAGTAAGCCTGTGGTAATTGCTTCAAACCTAGTCGGACAGGAAAGGGTCTCCCTGAGTGTCATCTTTTTATTACCCTCCTTCCCACTCAGGCCTTTGTAAGAGAGAAGAAATGAGCCTTAAGGTGGAGGTGTTTCCAGTCAATGTAGGTAAAGATTTTGAGGAATTGATAGAAAAACATCAAGTATCTTGAGTAAACTCTTTGTTTTTCTGTTCGTATAAATGGAGGGAGAGTGAAAAAAAAAAGTAGAGTCCTACTTATCTGACAAAGTAGGAAAAAAAAAAGTCAGTGTGGTCCTGAGGTTCACTTTTCTTTTCATGAAAGTGAAAGTCGCTCAGTCATGTCTTTGTGATACAATGGATTACAGAGTCCATGGAATTCTCCAGGCCAGAATACTGGAGTGGGTAGCCTTTCCCTTCTCCAGGGTATCTTCCCAACCCAGGGATCAAAGCCAGGTCTTCCCCATTGCACCCGGATTCTTTACCAGCTGAGCTACAAGGGAAGCCCAAGAGTGCTGGAGAGGGTAGCCTATCCCTTCTCCAGAAGATCTTCCTGACCCAGGAATCAAACTGGGGTCTCCTGCATTGCAGGCAGATTCTTTAGCAACTGAGCTATCAGGGAATATGTCAAGAAAAATTCTCCAAATTAAACCATGAAGACCCGAGGGAGAAAATATTGTTCCCTACATCCTGACCAATTTCTTTCTGCTCCAAAGTCTACAATTGTTTTGTTCATGTCCTGCAAGTGTGTGAAAACCATTCTGACCCGTGTTTGTCTTCTGAGGCCCACGGTAGCCTCCCATGAGGCAAACACTTCCCTCAGAGCCTTGAGTTCATTTTCAGAGCTTTTCTTACAGATCAATTACAGTTTTCTGTTATAGTCAGCAGCGTTCTTTGGTAGTTCTAGGGTTCTTCTCTGTACCACACAGGGCAGTTTAATAGAAAAAGGATGAACCGTGAAATGGAGCAAGCCATGCGTTGAGTCTCACTCCATTTTGCCACTAACAGTTATATGGACTCACGTTTACGTGTCTGCATTTCCTCGTCTCTAATACTGGGATAACAGCATTGCCCTTTCATTGTCACTGGAAAGAGTACTTCTGATAATAAATGTGAAGATGGAGAATATAATAGACATTATATTAATCTTGCAGGCTTCCCAGGTGGCTCAGTGGTAAAGAATCCGCCTGCTAAGCAGGAGATGCGAGTTTCATCTCTGGGTCAGGAAGATCCTGAAGAAGGAAATGGCAACCCACTCTAGTGTTCTTGCCTGGGAAATCCCATGGACAGAGAACGCTGGTGGCCACAGTCCATGGGGTCCCCAAAGAGTTGGATGTGACTCAGCCACTAAACAATGATTGACCTTGTCTCTAACGGTAGACCTTCTTTCCATGTTTTCTCCACTCCAGAACTCTGTTTTCCTGTCCCCTCCACTCTCTTAACATAGGAATTCCTGGGCCATTTTCCTCAAGGAAAATTTTTTTCTACTTGAAACATTCATTTTCCTTATTCCTATTTACCTTGTTTTCCATAAGGGTATTAGATTAAATGTTTTCTGAATTTATAAAGAGTTTGCATCTGCTGCAATTTGCATAGTATGTGCTAATTTGGCTCCTTTTCAATGGAAATAAACATCAGAGGCTTGCCAGAGCTATAAGGACATTAGAGAGATAAGAGAGGAAATTAATGAATAAATCCAAAGTATCTTTCAAAACAGTTTCCCACAAAGCAGATTTTTCTCAAGCCATCTTTTTTACTCTTTGGGGATAGATAATAGTTAGGAGGTGTTGTCCCAGAGCATTTTCTCTGTTGCCATTTCCAGTAGAAGTAACCTCAAGCCTGAATAAAACTTGCATAATTTAATTCTTAGGAATAATTGAAGAAATTTAGGGCCTTCATAGCAGAGATTAGTAGAAGAGAGGATGGTTGGAATATTTATGAACTAACCTCCCTCTTAACTGATGAGTTAGGACTAGCAAGTGGGTTCAGTTTCAATTATGTAAACATAAAGAATGAGAACCTGCATGCTGGCTCATGAGTGGTGGAGTGACACACGTTCTGATATTGAAAATTATACTGCTAATAAAATAATGAAAACTGGTTGCTCCATGCATCTAACATTTTAGGTACTGCATTTAATACTTTTTATGGGATTGTTTTCATTTAAATGTTGCTCAACTTAAAAAGAGAGGCATGGTAATTATCTTTATTCTATGGATGAGGGTACTGGGGCTTTGAGAAATTAAAGCTTGCTCAAGTCTGACTAGTTAGAGGGCCAGTATGATTCTCAACCCTGATTTCACATTCATCTTGGAGATCAATTCAGTTCAGTTCAGTTGCTCAGTTGTGTCTGACTCTTTGCGGCCCCATGAACTGCAGCATGCCAGACCTCCCTGTCCATCACCAACTCTCAGAGTTTACTCAAACTCACGTTGATTGAATCAGTGATGCCATCCAACCATCTCATCCTCTGTCGTTCCCTTTTTTTCCTGCCTTCAATCTTTCCCAGCATCAGGGTCTTTTCAAATGAGTCAGCTCTTCACATTAGGTGGCGAAAGTATTGGAGTTTCAGCTTCAACATCAGTCCTTCCAATGAATATTCAGGACTGATTTCTTTTAGGATGAACTGGTTGGATCTCCTTGCTGTCCAAGAGACTCTCAAGAGTCTTCTCCAACACCACACTTCAAAAACATCAATTCTTCGGTGTTCAGCTGTCTTTTCTTTCTTTCTTTTTTTTTTAGAGCGTCCATTTTACTTTATTTTACTTTACAGTACTCTATTGGTTTTGGCATACATTGACATGAATCCGCCACGTGTGTACACGAACTCCCAAACGTGAACCCCCCCTCCCACCTCCCACCACACATCATCCCTCCAGATCATCCCCATACACCAGCCCCAATCATCCTGCATCCTGCAT
>SJYX01002185.1:176546-187058 GCA_006410675.1 Oreotragus oreotragus | reverse complement strand
GGCATCCTGCATCCTGCATTGAACATAGACTGGCGATTCGTTTCTTACATGATAGTATACATATTTCAATGCTCTTCTCCCAAATCATCCCACCCTCTCCCTCTCCCTCTCCCTCAGAGTCCAAAAGTCTGCTCGACACATCTGTGTCTCTTTTGCTGTCTTGCATACAGGGTCCTCATTACCATCTTTCTAAATTCCATATGACTACTAGAAAAACCATAGCTTTGACTAGACGGACCTTTGTGGGCAAAGTAATGTCTCTGCTTTTTAATATGCTGTCTAGGCTGGTCATAACTTTTCTTCCAAGGAGCAAGTGTCTTTTAATTTCAGGCTGCAGTCACCATCTGCAGTAATTTTGGAGTCCCCCAAAATACAGTCTGACACTGATTTCACTGTTTCTCCATCTATTTGCCATGAAGTGAAGAAACTGGATGCCATGATCTTAGTTTTCTGAATGTTGAGTTTTAAGCCAACTTTTTCACTCTTCTCTTTTACTTTCATCAAGAGGCTCTTTAGTTCTTCACTTTCTGCCATAAGTGTGGTGTCATCTGCATTCTGAGATGATTGATATTTCTCCCGGCAATCATGATTCAGTGTGTGCTTCATCCAGTCCAGCATTTCTCCAGCAATCTTGGAGATATTTGGGGAAAAAAAACCCCAAAACATTGTTCTATGCTCCATTTTAGATACTTTGACTCAATAAATTGGAGTGGAACTTAAGAATGCAAACTAAAACTCAGTGAGAGTGATTCACTGCCATAATTTGCCAAAGGAGCAAGGGTTAGAATTTTTGGACAGCTGCTGATTTGTTATATCAAGTAAACATTCTACTTAACAGATGCTACTTTAATCTTGATTAAATTATACGGCTTCCCTTTACTTTGATTAAATTATATTATTTATCTGAAAATTATCCATTTATTTTATACTCTATTAAAAAGCTTATATTCAAAAGGTATTGGTTTGCAAATTCATCTTTTTGTTTATCCCATAAATGATTATTAATCCCTTCTTTTGTACTTGGCTATCCTGGGGCCGTATCCTCTTTATAGCTCACTGGTAAAGAATCCACCTGCAGTGTAGGAGACCTGGGTTTGATCCTTGGGTTAGGAAGATCCTCTGGAGAAGGAAAAGGCTACCCACTCCAGTATTCTGGCCTGGAGAATTCCATGGACTGTATAGTTCATGGGTTTGCAAAGAGTCAGACACAACTGAGTGACTTTCACTTATCCTGGGGCTACAGAGATTTTAAAAGTCCACTATCTTTGCACTAAAGGACCTTGCAGGCTTGTAGGGGAGTTTGGAACGACCTGAGAATACCATGGACTTTTGTGCATACTTTGTGGCAGCCTCAGGAAAGCTTGGGGAAGCAGAGATGAACAGAACAATCACTACCCTGGAGCTCACATTTTAACTGGAAAGATGACATATGATAAAACAGTAAAATGCCACATAATAAATCCTGTAATGATTATGAACAAGAGCCAGGAAACCCAGAGGAGGCAAGGTCTACTTCCAGCTGAGGGAGTCACTGAGGAGGTAACTGTCAAAGCTGGATTTTGAATAAGAATGTGCCAGGTGAATGAGCAAGGGACAGGAAAGTCATGACCTTGAAGAATCTTATATGCAGGGCTCCAGGAGCATGAACTGTTTCGGATTGTTCAGAATTTTTAAAGAAGTGGTGATTGCCATTGCTAGTAGGAAAACCCAGTGAGATATCAGTGAGATATCCCATTGACAAGAGGGGACAAAAACACCCACCTAGAATCAGCCCCGGGGAAGGCAATGGCACCCCACCCCAGTACTCTTGCCTGGAAAATCCAATGGACGGAGGAGCCTGGTGGGCTGCAGTCCATGGGGTCGCTGACAGTCGGACAGACTGAGCGACTTCACTTTCACTTTTCTCTTTCATGCATTGGAGAAGGAAATGGCAACCCACTCCCGTATTCTTGCCTGGAGAATCCCAGGGACGGGGGGAGCCTGGTGGGTCACACAGAGTTGGACACGACTGAAGTGACTTAGTAGCAGCAGCAGCAGCAGAATCAGCCCAAGTAAGCTGCCAGCTTTAATTTCCAATCCAACCATACATTAGTCTGGTGCCGATCCCTATAGAGCTAGAGGGGAAGGGGGTGGGGGTGGAAACAAGTCTCTCTCCTCAGCCGGGTAGCAGCAGTTCATAGCTAACACCGTGTGTGCTCAGCCGCTTCATGTCTGATTCTTTCGCGACCCCATGGATTGCACCACTCAGGCTCCTCTGTCCTGGGGATTCTCCTGGCAAGAACGCTGGCGGGGCTTGCCATTTCCTCCTCCAGGGGATCCAAGGATTGAACCTGCACCTCCTGCCTCTCCGGCAGATTTTTTACCTTCTGAGCCATCAGGGAAACCCAGTAGTTAACATTATGAGAAGTCTATTTTATAAGCATTTTGTGATTATATCATTTACTAGTCATAGCAACCCTATAAAGTAGTTACTACCTTTATCCTTTTTCACAGATGTGGAAATTGAGGCATAGAAAATCAAGTAACCTGCTCAATGTCACCTGAAGAACTAAAGCTAGGATTTGAAATTAGACTGTCTGACTTCAGAATCCATGTGTTTTGCCAACATGATTATCATTTTTGTTAACAGTTGTATACCAACTGACCTAAGGGGCTTGTTTATTGTATGTCAGGAACTGTACTTACATATAGTATCTCCTTTTAAAAATCAATGATATAATATTTTTGCTGCTATTTAACAGATGGGAAAACTGAAGAGCAAGATGACACAGCTGATAAACAAAATGGCCATGGCATGAAATGTATCAGTCCTACGCCTAAGTCTTTGCCTTTGTTTTACTGCACAGTTCTGCCTCTACTTGAAAAATAACCAAGCAACCCAAGTAGGTGCAACCATTACCAAACAGAACTTGAGTCCACTCATTCAATGCTTAGCATTGATGTCCTTGAGAAGGAAAGCGTTTATTTCAACCCACCAAGCAAGGGAGTGGGAGACGAGCCTCAGATCCTCCCCAACTTGGTCTCTCAGTTAGAAGTATTTTTCATAAGGAAGAACAGAAAGTCTGGGATTCATCATCTTCTTGTAACATTTCTCTTTTTTTTTTTTTCTGAATTAATCAATTAATTAAAAAAATTTTTTTGGCTGCACTTGATCTTTGTTGCAATATGTAACTTTCTCATTGCAGCGGATTCTCTCATTGCAGAGCACATGCTCTAGGCTCAGGATCAGTTGCTGTGGGACACCTTAGTTGCCTGTGGCATATGGGATCTTATTTCCTGGACCAGGAACTGATCCCATGTCCCCTGCATTGACAGGTGAATTCTTAACCACTGGACCACCAGGGAAGTCCCCTTGTGACATTTCTTAATCATAGTTTCAGGAATCAGGATGTCTTTAGTTTACAGTCCTCAGGCCAGGTGGCTTGGGGGGAGGTCTATTAACTTATCTTGCCCTGGGGAGCAATCTGAGTTTGTACATTAATGATGATATCTATGATAGTAATTTTAGTACATTAAAGATATTATCAACAACAGAAATTCTGGTTGATTGGTATTCAGTTAGCTCAGGATTGAGGTCAGAGGGGACAAGAAAGGGAATAAAGTTTTGGATAAAGAGGTTCATCATAAATTCAATAAGGGAACTCAGTTTTAAGGTGACTGGGTTTCAGAACTAACTGATTTTCTGGGTTTTATATTGAGCTATAATAACCTGGTCCTTCAGTTTCCGAAAAAGGTTGTGGGAAGAAAAAAAAAAAAAGATAGTGCTTTTATCACACATTAACGGGATATATTCGTAATAATCCCATGCAAATATTAAGACGTTTCTCTCCTCCCTGAAATGACAGAATGATAAAGAAGAGAGAGGGAGAGAGAGTGTGGGAGAGAAAGACTCCTAATTTTCCTTCTCTGTGCTTACGTCTCCATGTCTCTGTCCATCCCCTCTCTCGCTTATTCCTGGATTAAGGTCCTGCTCTTGTACATCCAGGACCAGAGGGAAATCAGCGAGGAGAAGGGGCCCTGGATGTGAGCATGTTTGCACAGCTAGAAAAAACGGAATTCTCAGAAGAGTGCATCAGGTCCCAGAACGCGCTACCCCTACTGCAGACACAGCGGTATGCTGTGATGAATAGTGAGGGGATTGCTGGTACTTCAGTACTGAGTTGTGCAAATACTTTAACTTTATCAGCAATTAGAGATCATGATACAGATGAGAGATCCGTCTATTGTTAGTACTTGAACTCTGAGCAAGAGAGAAAGAGGAGTTCTGACAAGGTAATTCAGTCATAACTGATACAGTCCTCCACTAATCCTATCTCAGCTGAGCCCTACTGGAGTTCTACTCATTTTTTAAATCCAAAAATTTTAAAAATGAGCTTAGTTACATTTAATATTCTTCCTTTTAATGACAACTTTTTTGAGACAAGTCCTTGATTTCTTTGTTATCATTATTACTAAATGGTTTAAAAATACCATGACAAATAATTTGGGGGGCAGAGGCCTGGTTTGTTTGTCTAAGCTGGGATGACATTTATGCACTTTTTGTTATTGTTTATGTTGTTCAAGTGAAAATCATCCAACGTGTGTAGCCCAGTAGAGAAACATTGAGAACTGCTGCCTTATAAGAATCTACATAATGATGTCTTTGATGCACCCGTTGGCCTCCTTGGGTCCTGCCCTGATGGTCACCAGCTCTTGTCATCCTCCTGCCACAGAGAGTTTCTGTTGAGGTGTCCCCTGATCCCAGCTGGTCTCCTGCCATGAACAGTCACACGAGCCAGAAGCGTGGCACAACTTAGCCATGCTGGATTCAGGAGCCTGGGTTCTCTCGCTCTGATAACCTGATCTGTGATTTGACATCTGTTCTCCGATCTTTGCCTGGACCCCGCAGTCCAGGATGCCCAGACACAATTACAGAAGACTGCCTGGGAGTGCAGCCTTCTCCTAACATGTCAGAACTCGCAGCTGGATGGGGAGAAAGATGGGACAGATAAGCGAGCAGTGCGGTACAGAACAGAATGTGCAAACACTGTTAGGGGGTCTTAAAAACCAAGAAGAAGAATTGCTCTAAGTCTGACGTCCCTGAAGAAGGCAGCACACATGAGGGAGCGTCAGGCAACAGTGAGAGGAGGTAGGGAGACTTCAGAGGAAACCCCACTGACATCTGTAACTTGCAGAATTTTGCAGAGGCTTCCCAGGCCAGTCTTCCAATCCTGTAGCCATCACTCTTTCTAAGCCAAGAATCCCTGCAAATATCCCTAAGAGATGCTGGTCTGTTTGCACTCCTCCACGTTGGGCATTCACTTCCTGCTCAGGCAGCCTGTGTGTTTTTTCCCCTGCTCTGCCTCCCACAGACGTGCAGCCAGCCTCTCTGCAGCAGCAGTCAATCTGGTCCTTTCACTGGATGACAGCGCTTCAAGTATCTGAGGATATATCATGTCTTCCATAAATCTTCTCTTCTTCTGTCTCAACAGCTCACCACGTGAGAATACTTTCGTGTCTTCACTGTCTCAGCTGTGCTCTGAACTGTATCCAGCTTTTCTGAGTAACTGTTCATAAGTGCAATCTATAATTAAACCCTATCCCAGAGTTAGTCTCTCTGAAGGGCTCAGCACACATGTTGGTGATGACCTTCCTTTTTCTACATACCATGCAAACCTAAGACTTAACATCAACTATACTGGAAAACATCCAGAATTGTAGATTTCTACTGAACTTGCAACCAAACAAACCCTAACGCTGGTGGATAGAGAATGGCTCCCCGTCAATATGATGATACATACTGGACCCTCATTCCACCTTCTGATACATCAGTGATTTCTGCTTTTCATGGTGGCATAGTCAAGCTGATCTCCGTGCTCTTTGGCCAGGGTTATTAGATCAGCATACCTTTGCTATCCATGCCCCAGTCCATAATAAAAGTATTAGCCAGAACAAAAATGAGCACACAGCACATCAATAAACCAGTTTTCTTTAAAGTTTTATTTCCATAAGACAAATTGTCAGGTTGACAACAAAAAGATTATTTTGAACATGCCCTTTTTATGAATTATGGCCCTTATGATAGATGGTGTTCATATAATCTTTTAGAACAGTTTATTTTGATCTACACTTTCATTCAGCTACTGTCTCAATTTTTATTGCAAGAAAATAAAGAAGATAGGGATCTGAAAACTGGGATATTTTAGAAATGAATATTTATTAAGGTTATCTCTGGCTCTCTTTCATTTGGAGCTCTCTTATTGTGGTATTTTCTACAGTAACCTTTCATATAAAAGAAACATAAGCTCTTAATGGATTTTTGCACTGTATCCCATAATGAGGNGATCTGAAAACTGGGATATTTTAGAAATGAATATTTATTAAGGTTATCTCTGGCTCTCTTTCATTTGGAGCTCTCTTATTATGGTATTTTCTACAGTAAACTTTCATATAAAAGAAACATAAACTCTTAATGGATTTTTGCACTGTATCCCATAATGAGGCAAGAGAATGTTTTAAAATTTCATTGAAAATGTGATTATTTCCTTTCATAAGGAGGGAGAGAATAGAATTGTTTTACCAAACTAAAATTTTCCGTAAGCTTAGGTATGAGATATTTATTTTTCATAGTAGATGAAGAGCTGGCTTCCTAGACTATTCCAGTGCTTGAAGGAAAGGGGCAAGATGGTTGGCCAGACACTCTCCAGAGGGATCTCAGGCTGCCACCTGCTCAAGAACTGTTTGAAATAAAGTGATGGCAATTTGCTGAGAACAGCCCTGCATCCTTCTCTTAAGCACATCGGTCTCCTAACGGCTCTGTAATCATCTCTCTCTGAAGTTGAGAGATGAAGGGTGAACATGAGGAAGCAGGAAGAACAGGGGCCGTTCTGTGGCTCGTGTTACTTTGCCCTGTTCTCTAGGTTGGACCCGTTCCTGTCCGTCCCAGGACGTATTGAGTATCCCCAAGGCTTACATTCCAGGGAAGAGCTTCTGAAGGGGCTTCTTTCTCTCCTTTTCCATCCATTTCAGGGAAGACTGAAGCCCTCTTGTCTTCTTTCTCTAGAACTTTCTCTAGACTCTTAGGAAAGAATCTTACCATGTATTCCTTCCTGGTTTGATGGTTTCAGGAAGAGAGAAGCTAGTCACTGTATGCATTCAAATTTCCAGGTCACAAAAGCCTGTTCTTTTCTGTATCATTAATTTTTGACAATGTTCTCTGTCCTTCAAGTAAGCCTCCTAAAGGGTGTAACTCTTGGGAAAAGGGCAAAAGTGACTGATAGAAATCCCACCATGGAAAACACATTCATCAGGAGATGTTTCTAACTCTGAGAATGGTGCTAACCTACCTGCACTGGAACCCTGACTTGATATCAACACTCTCAAAGCAAGAAAGCTCACGAATGATGGGACCAGTGCCCAGGATGTGGTTCTTTCACAGATGAAGTGCTAGGTTCTCTACAGTGTGTGCTGAACTGGCTGCTTAGGATTTTTAGAGAGTTGAGATCTATAAATGAAGAGAGACAGGGAGGAGTCTGCCATCCTGGTAAGTTTGGCCTTCTGTGCTCTCTGAGACGACTTCATAATTTGCACCCAAAAGTGGCAACCACTTTTCCTAATCTGTCTCTAGGTTGCACAAAGTATCAGTTTTTAAAAATATCTCTCATTATTTTTAATAGTTCTCCATAGTGTGGCTGTACCATAGATTATTCAGACACTTTCTCTTTATAGGGACTTAGATTATTAACAAGATTTTTGCGATCACAAAGCTTCCCAGAATAAATTTATGGATATGTATTTTCATGCTGCTTGAGGTGTAAACTCTTAGACCTGAGAAGCCTGACACAATATAAATGCATGCGTAATTTTGCTAGTAATTGCCTTCCTTGAGGGCTGTAACAATTTATATTCACAACATCAGTACAGGAGAGTATGTGCTTTCCCACAGCCTGACCAATAGAATTTTTTGCCAAGGTTTTTAATATTTGCCACACTGTGTGGTGAGAAATGATATCTCAGTGTACATTTCATTTATTATGTGTGAGAAAAAAGTTAAACATTGTTTCATATGTTTAAGTCATTTTTATATCTTTTATTTGTGAATTTTCTGTTCAGGTCATTTATCCATTTTTTCTATCAGAATTTTGAGTTCTTTGTATATTAGAGATATTAAATCTTTACTTACAATATTTGTCCTAGTATTTTCTACAACCTTGCAATTTATCTTTTGGTTTTGCTCTCTCTTTTTCTCCTTCTCTTATATATATATGTGTATATATATATATTTATTTATACACACACACATGCCATGCAGAAGCTTTTAAAAATTTATTAAAACTTTAAAAGAACTTAGGAATTCTTTTTCTTTTGTGTCTTAGACTGCCTGTTTCTACATCTAGGTTATAGGAGATTTTAGTCACGAACACTGTGTGTTATGGACTGAATATTTGTTCCCCTCCAAATTCATATGTTGAAGCCTGACTTCTTGTATGACCTCTAAAGAAGTAATTAAGGTTAGATGAGGTCATAAAGGTAACCCTGATCCTGTAGGATTACTATCCTTATAAGAAGAGATACCAGAGAGACTGCTCTCTTTCTGCCCTGTGATGACACAAACAGAAGACAGTCATCTTTAAGCTAGAAATAGAGCTTTCATCAGAAATGGAATTAGCTGGAACCTTGGTCTTGGACTTCCTAACCTCCAGACTGTGAGAAAGTAAACTGCTGTTGTTAAAGTCACCTGGTCTATGGTATTTTGTTTGGTAGTGAGCTTTTCTTACAGATCAATTACAGTTTTCTGTTATAGTCAGCAGCGTTCTTTGGTAGTTCTAGGGTTCTTCTCTGTACCACACAGGGCAGTTTAATAGAAAGAGGATGAACCGTGAAATGGAGCAAGCCATGCGTTGAGTCTCACTCCATTTTGCCACTAACAGTTATATGGACTCACGTTTACGTGTCTGCATTTCCTTATCTCTAATACTGGGATAACAGCATTGCCCTTTCATTGTCACTGGAAAGAGTACTTCTGATAATAAATGTGAAGATGGAGAATATAATAGACATTATATTAATCTTGCAGGCTTCCCAGGTGGCTCAGTGGTAAAGAATCCGCCTGCTAAGCAGGAGATGCGAGTTTCATCTCTGGGTCAGGAAGATCCTGAAGAAGGAAATGGCAACCCACTCTAGTGTTCTTGCCTGGGAAATCCCATGGACAGAGAACGCTGGTGGCCACAGTCCATGGGGTCCCCAAAGAGTTGGATGTGACTCAGCCACTAAACAATGATTGACCTTGTCTCTAACGGTAGACCTTCTTTCCATGTTTTCTCCACTCCAGAACTCTGTTTTCCTGTCCCCTCCACTCTCTTAACATAGGAATTCCTGGGCCATTTTCCTCAAGGAAAATTTTTTTCTACTTGAAACATTCATTTTCCTTATTCCTATTTACCTTGTTTTCCACAAGGGTATTAGATTAAATGTTTTCTGAATTTATAAAGAGTTTGCATCTGCTGCAATTTGCATAGTATGTGCTAATTTGGCTCCTTTTCAATGGAAATAAACATCAGAGGCTTGCCAGAGCTATAAGGACATTAGAGAGATAAGAGAGGAAATTAATGAATAAATCCAAAGTATCTTTCAAAACAGTTTCCCACAAAGCAGATTTTTCTCAAGCCATCTTTTTTACTCTTTGGGGATAGATAATAGTTAGGAGGTGTTGTCCCAGAGCATTTTCTCTGTTGCCATTTCCAGTAGAAGTAACCTCAAGCCTGAATAAAACTTGCATAATTTAATTCTTAGGAATAATTGAAGAAATTTAGGGCCTTCATAGCAGAGATTAGTAGAAGAGAGGATGGTTGGAATATTTATGAACTAACCTCCCTCTTAACTGATGAGTTAGGACTAGCAAGTGGGTTCAGTTTCAATTATGTAAACATAAAGAATGAGAACCTGCATGCTGGCTCATGAGTGGTGGAGTGACACACGTTCTGATATTGAAAATTATACTGCTAATAAAATAATGAAAACTGGTTGCTCCATGCATCTAACATTTTAGGTACTGCATTTAATACTTTTTATGGGATTGTTTTCATTTAAATGTTGCTCAACTTAAAAAGAGAGGCATGGTAATTATCTTTATTCTATGGATGAGGGTACTGGGGCTTTGAGAAATTAAAGCTTGCTCAAGTCTGACTAGTTAGAGGGCCAGTATGATTCTCAACCCTGATTTCACATTCATCTTGGAGATCAATTCAGTTCAGTTCAGTTGCTCAGTTGTGTCTGACTCTTTGCGGCCCCATGAACTGCAGCATGCCAGACCTCCCTGTCCATCACCAACTCTCAGAGTTTACTCAAACTCACGTTGATTGAATCGGTGATGCCATCCAACCATCTCATCCTCTGTCGTTCCCTTTTTTTCCTGCCTTCAGTCTTTTCCAGCATCAGGGTCTTTTCAAATGAGTCAGCTCTTCACATTAGGTGGCGAAAGTATTGGAGTTTCAGCTTCAACATCAGTCCTTCCAATGAATATTCAGGACTGAT
>SJYX01002185.1:147273-165085 GCA_006410675.1 Oreotragus oreotragus | reverse complement strand
TCTATCAGATCTAGGCCCTTAAATCTATTTCTCACTTCCACTGTATAATCATAAGGGATTTGATTTAGGTCATACCTGAATGGTCTAGCGGTTTTCCCTACTTTCTTCAATTTAAGTCTGAATTTGGAAATAAGGAGTTCATGATCTGAGCCACAGTCAGCTCCTGGTCTTGTTTTTGTTGACTGTATAGAGCTTCTCCATCTTTGGCTGCAAAGAATATAATCAGTCTGATTTTGGTGTTGACCATCTGGTGATGTCCATGTGTAGACTCTTTCTTTGTGTTGTGGAAGAGGGTGTTTGCCATGACTAATGCGTTCTCTTGGCAAAATTCTATTAGCCTTTGTCCTGCTTCATTCCGTACTCCAAGGCCAAATTTACCTGTTACTCCATGTGTTTCTTGACTTCCTACTTTTGCATTCTAGTCCCCTATAATGAAAAAGACATCTATTTTCGGTGTTAGTTCTAAAAGGTCTTGTAGGTCTTTATAGAACCGTTCAACTTCAGCTTCTTCAGCATTACTGGTACTAACTTTAACTCTGTATATGGTTTCTTTCAAGAGAAATTGACACTGTGACTCATCAGTGACCAGACATAACACTCTGTCAGGCAATGTTGTAAAGTCCAATTTCTAGAAATTTCTGGTTGTTGTTAAACTGGATGGCTAATTGTTTTTTCTGCCTGCAGCCCTATGAACATGGTAAGTGCAGTGGTTTACAAACTGTGCTGATGGACTCCTGGAGGCAGTTGTGGTAATCAGTGAGTGTACATTTGAGTGGCTGACAGTGGTGACTGATGCATCTCTTTTGATTGTGTTGTGACTTTGCCTTACCACGTTATTAAAAGTTCTCATTATCACCTTCCACAGAAGTCTTATGGCCATGCCTCAGGGAAAGATATGGAGAGGATCCACCAGGTGGGTCTCCAGGCCCTACTCTTGCTTTGAATTTATCATCTTTTTGTATTGCTTTCCCCTCTTATTTCATCTGCAGAAAGATTTCAGTGGCTAAAAATATTTTGAACAAGTGGTGTGTGAATAAAGGGTGGAGTGGTGAGTCAGAAGACCAGGATCGATCTTCTGTCAAAACATACAGTGACACTGAGAAATTGCTTAACTCTCTGAGCTTGGTTTCTTCATTTTAAAAAGGAAGAAGTTTCACTAGGTGACCTTTAAAAAAATTTCCCCACTCTAACTGTGTGATTTGCCAGGGCTAATTACAAAACATTTAGGAGAAGGCAATGGCACCCCACTCCAGTACTCTTGCCTGGAAAATCCCATGGATTGAGGAGCCTGGTAGGCTGCAGCCATCGGGTCGCTAAGAGTCGGACAGGACTGAGTGACTTCACTTTTACTTTTTACTTTCATGCATTGGAGAAGGAAATGGCAACCCACTCCAGTGTTCTTGCCTGGAGAATCCCAGGGACGGGGGAGCCTGGTGGGCTGCCGTTTATGGGGTTGCACAGAGTCGGACACGACTGAAGTGACTCGGCAGGCCAGCAGCACAACCTTTATTAAAATAAAGATGTAAACAGCAATGTGAGAGGAGAAGGTTAGTGTGTGCAGAAGTCAGGAAGACAGAGAAAGCAAAGGAAGCACATTATAGGAAGCACAATAATTGATACCACAGGGTTATCTTGTAGCTGAGGAAACAAGGCAATGTGCCCACATGATCCCAAAGCAGCCATATCACCCCATGAAGTATTACTAGATTTTGTCTCAATTTTCCATGTTGACTAGGGTTTCAAGCAGATTAAGAGCCTGAGGCTGTAGGTTTGAAATGGAAGCCTGGAACTGAATGAAGGAGGAAGTTTGGTAGGTGCTTATGTTTAGTCTTCAAGGGAAATCATGATAATTGCTTACCCTGATTTGCTGCAGACATTCCTGCGGAACTCCTGGAATTTCTGTCTTTAGATAATTGGGCTGACCTGGAAGTCTCAAGTGCTTCCTTAATTAAGATCAGAGGAAATAAATAGTGAGATCTAATTGTACTAGAGTAGGATTATATAAAAAAAAGCTGCTGACACCTGAGTTTTCATGTTTGTTTCATTTGAGGAAAAGCATACTTTTTCAGAATTTCCACTTTTCTGTCTCTATATTTTTTTACTCACTAGGAGGAATGATTACAGACTGCCAGTGGCTCTGGTATGAGCTTTTAATCTTTCAAAAGCCAATTAATATCCAAATCACTGTGGTCCAACACTGTGGAGAGAATGCATACATCAATAGTTAAAGGAAAATGATTTAAAATTTATCTGGCCAAATACATCAGCATCCTCCCAGGAAAAACTCCATAGAACTCTTTCCATGAGAGAACTCATCATAGATTGCTGTGAGTGTAAATCAGGAAGTCAGGTTAACTGATCTGTGTAAGAGAAGAGACAGCACTTTGGAAATTCCATGATTTAGTCCTTTCCTTTGATAGGAACACTTTGTGGGAGGGGGGAAAAAAAGGCATTTCCCATTTGTTCCACAGAACTCATTTACTTCACTTCCAGGCAGTGATTTTTCATTTTTATGACTATAAAGTATTAAGGTTCTTTTGTGGCTTATAGGCTGAGGAGGTGGCCCTCTGAGACCAGGAACCAGACTGGGGTAAACAAATGCCCAGTCGATTAATGGGCCTATCCCTGTTACTTACTGTCTGAAGTTTCTCAGGTGGGCAGTTGCCTCATAATTTTATTTTAGCAGAATGAGAGGTAAGGGACCTTGTTGCAAGCACACGGCTGCCTTCAATCATTTCATCAGAATAGTTTTCAATTTTCAGGGACTTACATGAGAAAAAGGAGGAAGATTGAACCTCTTAAATTCCTTGAAGGCCATGCACATTTTATAGGCACCATATTGTGCAAGCAGGAGAGCTGTCAAGTGAGTGGTTTTTTTTAAAAAATTGCTTTGCCCAATGTTTTATTCAGTCTTTTGGGTTGATCAGTTTTCTCTTTGCTTTTGAGGAGAGGTAAGTGAGAGTAGAAGGCAATGGCACCCCACTCCAGTACTCTTGCCTGGAAAATCCCATGGATGGAGGAGCCTGGTGGGCTGCAGTCCATGGAGTTGCTATGAGTCAGACACGACTAAGCGACTTGACTTTCACTTTTCACTTTCATGCATTGGAGGAGGAAATGGCAACCCATTCCAGTATTCTTGCCTGGAGAATCCCAGGGACGGGGGAGCCTGGTGGGCTGCCATCTATGGGGTCACACAGAGTCGGACATGACTGAAGCGACTTAGCAGCAGCAGCAGCAGCAAGAGTAGAGGCGTGGAAGGAGCTGTCAGTTAGGGGTCAAGAGACCTAGGTTTGAACACCTGTCTGAGCCCTTGAGTCCTGCTCTCCAGCATGAGAGAAAGTGATTATATATTCCCTTACTTCATCTGTGTGTGCCAAGTCGCTTCAGTTGTGTCCGACTCTTTGCAACCCTGTGGACTGTAGCATCCCAGGCTCCCCTGTCCATGGGACTCTCCAGGCAAGAATACTGGAAAGAGTTGCCATGCCCTCTTCCAGGGGATCTTCCTGACTCAGGAATCAAACCCAAGTCTCTTATGTCTCCTGCACTGGCAGGCAGGTTCTTTACCACTAGCGCCACCTGGGAAGCTGAGTCTCACACAAAGGTAACGGAAACAAATTATTGACAGTTTGTAGTTATCACTTGTTTTTCTCAAGGAAAAACTTAAAGCTGTTTTCTATTAGACTTCACTACACCGTTGAGAAAGGGTTATTGAGGGGAAGAGGTCAAGAGCGAAGTCATTCTGTTGCTCAGTGAGAGTGTGGAATCTAGTCCCCTGATGGACAGCAGAGCTCTTTCTGAAGTTCCATCTGCAGAAAGTGAACTCTAGGGAAGCCACTCAGCTGTATCCATCTCTTTGCAGATTTTTGGGTACCAGTTAGACCAGGCACAAGGCAGTTCCAAAAAGAATTTGAGTGCAGGATTTTTTCCCTAACTGCTGTATCTTTTTTATAGAGTGTGTTTTGTGGTTGCTGTTGTTATAAAAGTCTGTGCTTTCTTAGAGGATCATTGTATTCTCAAATAGCAAGGGAATTAGGGGTTTCTAGACTATGTGCAATGTGGGAGACCTGGGTTCAATTGCTGGGTTGGGAAGATCCCCTGAAGGAGGGCATGGCAACCCACTCCAGTATTCTTGCCTGGAGAATTCCCTATGGACAGAGGAGCCTAGAGGGCTACAGTCCATGGGATCTCAAAGAGTTGGACACGACTGAGCAACTAAGAACAGCACAGCACAGCACAGACTACATGAATAAGATTAAAAGACCAATATCAACCATTTGCAAGAACAAAAATGAAGTTTCTTTGCAGTACAATAAATACCAGTCAACATAGAAATGAGTGCCTCACACTGACAGTACTAGAACCAGAAAACGTTTCCTCTTCAACCACTTTAAGAAAGTTGAAGAACTATATACACCTCAGAGAAAGGCTTCTGAGAACTGTTATGAGCAGAACGTTGACCATGGGCTATATAGGCAGACATGACTTCTTTCTGCAGCTAACTTTGTCAGTGTCCTGCTTACAGACCCTCACCCACTCCAGTGTCCCTGGAAGAAAGGTCCTGAACTTCCTGGGGGTATTTGTCTGTAGAGTGGGTGCTGCACCCACCCATCCCCACTGCCCAGCAGCTCAGGAGTGCTGGTGGGAGTCCCAGGAACACTCTTCACCAAAGAGTCATGGGAACTGGCGTCATCCATTATAGAACCTAGGCGGTAGTGCATGGGCACACAGGGCACAATCTTCACATTTTTCTGAAAGCTTGAAAATTTTCAGAGTAACATATTGGTTGGGATGGTAAAAGCCAGAGGTGGGAAAATATTTACCATACACTGTTCAGTAAAAGTGAAGTTTACAAAGCAGTGTACACTACAATCATATTTTTGTAAACATAAAATGCATATGTATATTTATACATGTCAAGTATATGCTCATATATAGAGATAGATAGAGATAGGTACGTATACAGCACTTTCAATATCTTTACCTGTATTAAAATACTTCTGGAAGGAAAAACAGCAAAAAGATAGCAATTGTTTGCTGTGAGTAATAAGCATACAAAAATTTTTAAAATTAATTTTTATTATGTCTCTTGAACATCTAAATATTACACACCGTTCAGTTCAGTTCAGTCACTGAGTCGTATCCAACTCTTTGTGACCCCATGGAGTGCAGCACAGTCCATGTCCATCACCTGTCCATCACCTGATCCCTGTCCATCACCAACTCCTGGAACTTGCTCAAACTCATGTCCATCAACTCAGTGATGCCATCCAACCATCTCATCCTCTGTCATCCCCTTCTCCTCCTGCTTTCAATCTTTCCCAGCATCAGGGTCTTTTCCAATGAGTCAGTTCTTCACATCAGGTGGCCAAAGTATTGGAGTTTCAGCTTCAGCATCACTCCTTCCAATGAATATTCAGGACTGATTTCCTTTAGGATGGACTGATTGGATCTCCTTGCAGTCCAAGGGACTCACAAGAGTCTTCTCCACACCTCAGTTTAAAAGCGTCACTTTTGCGCTCAGCTTTCATTATGGTCCAACTCTCATGTCTATATATGACTACTGGGAAAACCATAGCTTTGACTAGATGGACCTTTGTTGGCAAAGTAGTGTCTCTGCTTTTTATTGTGCTGTCTAGGTTGGTCACAGCTTTTCTTCCAAAGAGCAAGCGTCTTTTAATTTCATGGCTGCAGTCACCATCTGCAGTGATTTTGGAGTCCAAAAAATTAAACTCTGTCACTGTTTCCACTCTTTCCCCATCTATTTGCCATGAAGTGATGGGACCAGATGCCATGATCTTAGTTTTCTGAATGTTGAGTTTTAAGCCAACTTTTTCACTCTCTTCTTTCATTTTCATCGACAGGTTCTTTAGTTCCTCTTCACTTTCTGCCATAAGGGTGGTGTCATTTGTATATCTGAGGGCAATCCCATGGACTATAGCCCACCAGGCTCCTCTGCCCATGGGGATTCTGCAGGCAAGAATACTGGCATGGGTTGCCATGCCCTCCTCCACGGGATCTTCCCAACCCAGGGATGGAACCCAGGGCTCTCACACTGCAGGCAGGTTCTTTATCAGCTGAGCCATCAGGGAAGCCCAAAAATATTGGCTTGGGTAGCCTGTCCCTTCTCCAGTGAATTTTCTTGACCCAGGAATCGAACCAGGGTCTCTTGCATTGCAGGAGGATTCTTTATCATCTGAGCTACCAGGGAAGCCCATTACACAAAGTATCCATCTATATAGGTAGGTTAAAAAAACATCACTTACAAATTGTGTTTTAAGGAGTCTTTAATAACTGAGGGAAATAAGAATATACCTAGTCATTGTTTTATGATATGATTATAGTTGAAAAACTATATATGTGATTATGAAGTTTGTAAGACCTTTCAATTGGGCTTCCCTGGTGGCTCAGATGGTAAAGCATCTGCCTGCAATGTGGGAGATCCGGGTTCAATCCCTGGGTTGGAAGATCCCCTGGGAGAAGGAAATGGCAACCTACTCCAGTACTCTTGCCTGGAAAATTCCATGGACTAAGGAGCCTGGTAAACTACAGTCCATGGGGTCGCAAAGAGTCAGACACCACTGAGCGATTTCACTTTCCATTGGTGGTAGCTAAGGGGAAACAAATAAGAGTATATTAGAAGTTAAATCACAAGGGTAATAATGCTCATCTCTGAGATGTGCTGTTATGGGGAATTTATTTTCTTAAATTCTTAAAGCATTTTGTATATCCAGACTTTCTACAAGAACATTTGTTATTTTTATGAACACACAAAACACTTTATTTTAAAGGGAGAGGCCCAAGTTCTTAATCCATGTCCAATGCTTTTTCATGTATGCTTGTCTCATAGGACTGTCATGAGTTTCAAATGTATGAGAAAACACTTTTATAAAGGAAAAAATGAGGAAATGATAACATATATTAAGGTAGTTTTCTTACAGCTTTTCAAATTTAAGAGGTGATTTTAAGCATTAAGAATGTGAGACTCTTAGTATGAATAAAATCTTCAGGCACTACTGATCCACGTTTCATGAGACTCATTTTTCATTGAGTAGTCAGAGCATAACAAGCTTCATATGTCATTCTCTCAGCTGAAGAGTGGTAAGCCTCCATAACTGGGGAGAATCTTATTAATCCTGTGCATGCCAGGGCTCTCTTTATTCTGCTCTCAGAGCCCAGACCAACACTGCTCACTGGGACTATGTACACTGTGTGGATGGGCTTGACATTGATGGAGATGAAAGTGTTAGTTGCTCAGTTGTGTCTGACTCTCTGCAACCCCATGGACTGTAGCCCACTGGGCTCCTCTGTCCATGGAATTCTCCAGGCAAGAATATGGAGAGGGTTGCCGTTCCCTTCTCCAGGAGATCTTCTCAACTCAGGGACTGAACCCAAGTCCCGCATTGCAGGCAGATTCTGCACACAGAGGCAACTGTGAGGCACTCTCCCTCCATTCGTTAGAGTGTGGGATCTCTTGATTGCTGTCAGTTCTTTCCCTTCCTGTTACCCTCTTACCAGTTCTGCGCCAAGCAGAGAAGTTTATCCCTCCACTCACTTGATTCTTGGCTGGCCTAAATGCTTTCACCAATAAAATATGGTAGAAGTGACAGTGCCAACTATGGGGCTAGTTTTTAGGAGGACTAGCAGTTTCTGGAGCTGCATAGAAGAATCCCAGGCTAGTCTTCTGGAAGAGAGGTCATGTGCTGGAGCTCTGAAGTTCCCCGTGTGTGACTTTCTTCCACTAGAACATTTGGTCTCTCTTCCTCTGCCACGTGTAAGGCATCTACCTCTCTAAGGGAACCATGAGGTCATCCACTCTAGCAGCAATCAGGATGGCAGGTTTCATGTCTGTTTTGAGAGTGGCATTGAGAGCAATAGATGGTTAAGGATGGCCCTTGGGCACCAGCTCTAAGTTTCATTCCACAACTAGCTTTATCAGTGATAAGGCTCTTGTGTTCTCCATCTGTCTATGTTGTCTGGTTTTTCAACCTTGAGGTGGGGATTGGGAAAGAGGTCTGATATATTAGCAACCACTCAAAACCTCAACACTTGAAAAGTTTCCTTTGTCTATGTAAGTAGAAAAATTGCTAGGATGTGGACCCTAATAAGGATCTCTTGTCACTGATCTTGTCTCCATAGCAAGGAGCCATTTCAATTATGTACAGATGTCCCCGGGTCATCAGAGTATTTTGATACAATTAATCCCTGCCACACAAGCATAATTCGCTCCAAAGTTTTAGCTAGTGGGCAAACACACACACACATTTTTTTTTAACATTAATGTGAAAACTGCTGTGCTTCTATTAATGAAAAGAAATGTTCAAGCGTTAAACTGTTAATATCAGTAATGTGTTGGTAATTACATATTGCAGATAATCACAATCTCTATTACTATGCAATTAAATTAAAAAAAACTAAAGTAACAGGGATTTTGACAATGGTGGTAACATTAGTGTTTGCATTTTGCCAGTTTATTGTTCTCTTTTTGTTGTGCAAACAAGAGGTGGTTGAAATGTAACTAGGACACACTTTTGAAACAAATTAAAATATTATTAAAGAGGCCTCATGGCTCAGAAGGGCTTCCCTGGTGGCTCAGATGATAAGGAATCTACCTTCAATGCAGAAGACCTAGGTTAGATCCCTGAGTCAGGAAGATCCCTTGGAGGAGAGCATGACAACCCACTCCAATATTTTTCCCTGGAAAATCCCTTGTACAGAGGAGCCTGATAGGTTACAGTCCAAAGGGTTGCAAAGAGCTGGACATGACTAAGTGCCTAAGCACACAGGCTCTAAAAATTGAGACGAACATGAGTGAAAATTTATGCCATATGCCTCTGAGCTGACCAAAACCAGCTTCAATGTTGTAGAAGTGAAAGAAATCCTCTTTTGTATAGCAAAAGAGGGTGGTTTATAAATGTATGGGTATACAGTGTGAAAACTCATAAAGGTAGCAAATGAATGGATGTCTGTCTTTGATTAAAGCTTCTGTTATTCTTTAATCTTTAATTCTGAACATTGATTACTCATATCAGTCCTCCGTATTCATCAACTCTCTTATTGTTTAAATCTGTTTAGTTTTTTGAATATTCTGGGAAGCTATCCCATTTGCCTCTTCATCATTACCTATAACCCTGCCTTTTTTTTTTTTTTTTTGGCTTGTCTCATGAAGATCACAATTCTTAAGCACTTTTGACAAATAATAATGATGTCAAAAGAATTTTGAGTAATAATGTGTTACCCCAAATGGTCATTGTTTTGTGTACATAATCTCACTGAAAGTATTAGGAATTGGAGTTTTATGAAGGTCAGGCAAACTGCACAAGATCGTGAAGTCATTAAATAATGAAACTGAAATACAAAACCTTGTTTCGCTGATTTCAAAGCCCACATTTTCAACCATTAGTTTATATGGTCACACAGTTTCTAAAATTTTACTATGCGTCCTGCCTAGCTCATTTTCAGTTGTGTTTCTCGTCTGAACCACCCTTATGTAGGGCCATTTTGCATTCCCTTCAATGAACAGAAATTCTAATAGGTTTAATAGATGTTTCTCTTTTATTTTCTGCTAACACATCGTTTCCATTAACCATTTATGTTAAATCCAAACAAAAATTACTTCAATTTGTACTTCTTTTTTTTTTGCTGTTTCTGTTTATTATAAGATGTTCCTCCTCCTGCCAACAGTTAATTTTTCTGTCTACCTTGCATCCCATACCCCCCACAGCTCTCTCATCAGGGACTTGCTCCATTGATTTTTCTCTCCTCTCTGCATGCTCCCTCCCAATGGCATTTCAAAAATTCTCTCATGTTTAAAACAAACTTAACACACACACTCACACACAATTCCTTTGACTCATGTTTTCCTCTGACTACTTCCTTACTTCTCCTGGTCGCCACAGCCAACCCTCCTGAAAAAGTTTTCTAAATTTTCTGTCTCTACATTCTCATGCATTATTCATTTCTCAGGCCACAATAATGTGAGTTAGTGACCCCCACTTGGCCCCACTGCCCCATGGTGTGGTTATTGGTTGAATCAGATGGGCACCTTTGTGCTTGGCTTAGTTGCCCTTCATCATTTTCTGTCTCTGTGTATAACCCACTCCTGGAAAGTCTCTTCCTGGATTCCCTTCCTTGGACAAAACATCTTTGTGTTTTCCTCTTGCTTGTCAAGAGGCTTTCCCTGAGTCTCCTTAGCAGGCTTCCTGAGTCTCTCCATATCTCTTCAATATTCACACCACTCATTCTTTAGTGTTTTCTCCCCTTCTCCCTCCTAGACGTGTTTTGAATACATCTGCTATTTGCTCTCAGTACTGCCAGGAACCTAGATTCCAGCAACAGGGTTCAACCTAGCTGCCCTGCTTTGGGGCTTGCTCTATTGGTCATTCAAAAATATGAATTTGATCTTGCTGCCTCCCTACTTAATATACTTCAATTGTTTCTTTGTGAACTTGGGTGACATTCAGAACTACTTCCCATGCCTTGAACTTTTAAACTGGGCCAAATTAATTATTGGTTAATTTAAACAAAGCCAAATTAACCCATTAATGTGCAATTTATGTAGAATTCCAGCTGTGTGGCAGGATCTCGTGTTGGTGTATGAAAGAATACCACTTGTCACAAATTTAACATGCAACCCATGTTCCTATTGTTTGAGTTTGAGTAGACTGGGTTACCTTCGCAAATAGGCACCAAATTAAAAAAAAAATTATTTCTTTACTCTAGGGTTTGAGATAAATCATTTTGTATGATGAGCAGCTCTTCCCTATTTGGGATTCAAGGACCTCCTAGGGCCTCTGCATTATATGTCTCAGCTGACAGAAAGGTATAGAGAGCATGGGGAAGGAGTCAGAAACTGAAGCACATAATCTTCTCTTTCCTTCCCTTCACAGCAACTATTTACACAGTCAGAGTGAGAAGAAATGGGTTAGCTCCCTAATTGATATAAAAGGAAAAAATTTAACAGAATTACTGAAAACTTGCTATGTGTCAGACAGGCATGTGAATAGAGACTGTGGTTGGATCCTGCTGCTGCTCTTTTGGGGATACAGGCAGAATGCTGTGGAAACATGAGGGAGTGGTGGCTGCAGGGATCATGAGGGACGAGATGTGTGAGCTTATTCTTTGTCATTTTCCTTCTCTCAGGGGATAGACTCTCTGGCCTGTCTTGTTATTCCATATTCAACACCATATAATATTTTGGTTCATCCTGCTGCCCCCACTTTTTATCAGGCAATTGGAAGAATAAAACGTTTTCAAAGAGAAACATGTCATTCTCTAAAAGAGTCCGCTAAGAATAATTGATTGAGTTTTTAGGAGCAGTATCCTCTGCTCTCAGAGGAATTTCACTGAAACTCTGACTCCAGCCAGGGTGAATTCTCAAACCAGGAAATGAGTCCAAATTCTACTGGGGATTTTCTCTCCTTTGCAGCAATTGCTTCTGAATAGCGAAAAGCTCTCAACATTTTCCTTGAGCATATTTATCAACAGGGAACTGGCCCTGGAAATGTTTCTCTTGCAATCTTGCATTCTAAGACAATGGGATATTAGCATTTAATAATTACCACAGGATAACAAGAAAAGGCAAACCTACCTCTTATCACACGACTGGAAATGATGACTGAAATTGTGTCTATCTGGGGTCAACTGTTTTAGCAGACATCTACCCAGGAGAAGCAAATCCTTGTGTGATACTGGATATGTAATTAACCTGGTTTGCACATGCATAGAGTGTTGCTAGTATTAATAACAGCTATCTCACAAGCTTGTCATGAGGATTGAACAAAATACCCTCTAGGAAAACATTCTGCCCAGAATAGATGCCTGATAAATGTTCATTCCTCACATCCTTGCTCTCTCTTTCCCTCCCTCCTTACTTTCTTTCTCCTCTCCCTTCCTTTTTCATCATCCTCTCCCCTTTCTTCCCTTCTTTCTGTGGTAGAGCTGATATTTCTGGTGAAGGGTTAGGTGTTGAGTTCTGATTGGTTCCCATTTCCCAGGCTTGATTCGAATTTCCCAGGGCTGGCCAAGGGTTTTGATTGGTTCGCAGGTGGTGGGGTGAGGTCAGGGGATTTCCGAAGGCTCTTTTCCCAGAACCTTACACAATGGAGTTTTTCTGTTAACAAAATGGAGTAGCTTAGGTCCTTCACATGTTGTCTGTGGAGTCCTTTCTGACTACAGATTCCTCCTTTCTCTTGCTCTTTCACTCTTTCTCACTCCTCCCAACTTGGAGTTCTGGCTTCACAGCCCAGGCCACACCTTCTAGTGTTTCACCCCTTCTTTACCTGCTGTGCTGCTGCCATTCCCCCACTCCCCTCGGGGCACTATTAGAGGAGGTGGCTTTCTGTCTATCTGACCTCCTTCACCATGTTCCACAAAGGCAGTTCTGTCCCTGAGTCACATGAGACCACCCTGAGGAGCTGAGAAGGTGTGTCTGATGTCCCTTTCATGGTTCTTTAGAAGTGTTCCTTATGGATTCCCAGAGAAGCACAGAGTTCTGGCAAAACAGGCAGCAGGAACAAGAAGATTTCACAGAGAATGGTCCATAGCTGCACTGAAAGTCATTACTAGTTCCTTTGGGGAGATTGATGTCACTTAAGAGAACTGGAGTTGAAAATTCTGCCCCAAGATTCTGGAGCCAAAATCTTTCTTCCTGAAAGATTCTTCCTGATCTGGATGGGTCTAAAGATGGACACCATCCTGAAAACGATGGAAGGATGTATAAAATGAAATAAAATAAAACAATGTAAAAACAAAATCCATTTTACTGAGAGATTTCACAGAAATTGTTTAAGATAAACGATAGCAAAAAGGGAATACAAGGGCCCTGGCGCTTGGGGACTGGGGGTGGGTAAAATGGCAAATGTGGCCAAAAACTACAAACCTCTACTTATAAGATACCATGTGGATGCAATGTGCGGCATAGTAACTATAGTTAATAAAATTGTATAGCAGATTTGAAATTGCTAAGAGACTAAGTCTTTAACGTTCTTATCACAAGGAAAAAATAGAACTATGTGTGATGTTGGATATGAACTAGACTTACTATGGTGATTGTTTTGCGCTATATGCAAATATCAAATAATCATCTTGTATACCTGAAACTAATAATATTAGATGTTAATTTTGTTTTGATAACAGAAAGAAAAAAATGAAGAAGGAAAATTTTCAAAATTTCTCAAATATATGAGCTATGCATATGTTTGTATTAAGATCATTTAATTTTTAATGGAAAACAGCAACAAAAACAACAAAAAACCCACTATGAACACTCATAAAAAAGACTTTCTGTGCACAAATGTTTTTATCTCTTTTAAGCAAATTCTTATGAGTGAATATTCCAGTCATAGAGAAGATGTAGAGTTAACTTCATTAGAAATTTCCAAACACTTTTATAAAATTATTTCAATTTTACACTTCTACCAGCAATGTATATTTCCAGTACCTTGTGTTTTTATTGTAGTACTAGGTACATAGTCATACGTATTGTGGTTTTAATTTGCATTTCCATGATGTTAAAAAATTTTAGCATCTTTTCCTATGCTCAACATTGGCCATTTATATGTCTTCTTTTGTGAAATATCTGTTTAAATGTTTGTCCATTTAAAGGATGTTTTCAATTATTTTTTTAGATGAAGAACATTTTTAAACTAAGTATTTTCTGGTTACAAATCCTTTTTCATATATACACACTTGAAATATTTTCTGCCCATGTTTCATTGCCTATTCAGTTCTTAATAGTGGTTTTAAACAACTTTATTGCAGTGTAATTATCATACAATAAACTACACGTTTCAAGTGTGCATTTTGATAAACTTTGATATATATATATACCCATAAAGCCGTCATTACAGTATAGTTAATATGCTTATCACTGCAAAAGCTTCTTTGGCCTCCGTTAAAATCTACCCATTCTGGCTATACCAAGGCAAACCTATTCCTCAAGAAACAATGATAGAGTTTCTGTCATTATAGATCCCTACATTGTATTTCCTAGAATTTTATAAAAGTAGAATCATATAGTCTGAAAAAAATCTTTGTATGGATATATACTTTTATTTCTCTTAGGAAGGCAACTTTTGTATTCCTTTGTCCTCTCTCCTTCCCTTCCTTCCTTCCTTCCTAACTTCTCTCTCCCTCTCTCTTTACCATATGGTTCTGCAAGTGTTCTGGTACTATTTGTTGAAGAAGCAAATCGCACTTTCAATTTTGTCAAAAATGTTTGACACTCTTCCCTTGATTGATTTATCTGTCACGACACTATACCAGGCTGTATTCATTACTTGAGCAATAATAAAAACTCATCTTGACATCAGATAATGTGTGTTCTCCAACTTTGTACTTTTACAAATCATAGAGATGGGGGAGTTCCCTGGAGGTCCAGTGATTAGAATTTCATGTTTCCAATGCAGAGACTGAACCAAGCTCCCATATGCTGCAGGGTATAGCCAAAACAAACAAACAAACAAACAAACAAAAAAAACACCATCATGGAAAATATATCAGTTCAGTTTAGTTCAGCCTCTCAGTCGTGTCTGACTCCTGGCAACACTATGGACTGTAACACACAAGGCCTCCCTGTCCATCACTAACTTCCAGAGCTTACTCAAACTCATATCCATCAAGTTGGTGATGCTATCCAACCATTTCATCCTCTGTCATCCTTTTCTCATCCTGCCTTCAATCTTTACCCGCATCAGGGTCTTTTCCAGTGAGTCAGTTCTTCACATCAGGTGGGCAAAGTATTGGAGCTTCAGCTTCAGCATCAGTTCTTCCAATGAATATTTAGGACTGATTTTCTTTACGATGGACTGGTTAGATCTCCCTGCAGTCCAAAGGACTTTCTTTTTTTTTTTTTTTATTTATTTTTTATTTTTTATTTTTTGTGTTTATTTATTTTTTTACACGAACTCCCAAACATAGAGTCTTCTCCAACACCAGAGTTCAAAAGCATCAATTCTTCGGCGCTCAGCTTTCTTTATAGTCCAACTTCACATCCATACATGACTACTGGAAAAACTATAGCCTTGAGTAGACAAAACTTTGTGGACAAAGTAATGTCTCTGTTTTCAATATGCAATCTAGGTTGGTCATAACTTTCCTTCCAAGGAATAAGAGTCTTTAATTTCATGGCTGCAGTCACCATCTGCAGTGATTTTGGAGACCCAAAACAATAAAGTCTGACACTGTTTCCCCATCTATTTCCCATGAGGTGATGGGACCAGATGCCATGAACTTAGTTACTTGAATGTTGAGCTTTAAGCCAACTTTTTCACTCTCCTCTTTCACTTTCATCAACAGGCTTTTTAGATCTTCTTCACTTTCTGCCATAAGGGTGGTGTCATCTGCATATCTGAGGTTATTGATGTTTCTCCCGGCAGTCTTGATTCCAGCTTGTGCTTCCTCCAGCCCAGCGTTTCTCATGATGTACTCTGCATATAAGTTAAATAAGCAGGATGACAATATACAGCCTTGATGTACTACATTCCCAATTTGGAACCAGTCCATTGTTCCACATCAGGTTCTAAATGTTGCTTTTTGACTTGCATACAAATTTCTCAGCAGGTGGTAACGTGGTCTGGTATTCCCATTTCTTGAAGAATTTCCCACAGTTTATTGTGATACACACAGTCAGAGAAAGGCTTTAGCAAACAGTGAAGCAGAAATAGATGTTTTTTTCNAAAACTTTTCTGCAGGCCAAAGTCTACCCAAACTGTAAATACAGCAACAGCCATACATTTTCTCCATTTACTTAACTTTTAAAAAAAAACTAGAACTGTTTTTTTCTGTGTTGTTCCAACTGAAGTTTAATTTGCAGGCAAAGAGAACACTCACTTATTAGGCAAAGGTAAAATTGATTGCATTCGTGCCCATCATTATCAAAGAGAACGCCCTGTAAGTAGTAGTGGGGTCAGAAAGTGTGGTGTGAACCATCTATTCTTTCTGATATTCACATACAAAAGGAAGCTTTGGTTGCCTTGACAGTGCTATTTGTAGTGTATTTCAGTTCATGGTTCTGCCTTCTGAATGCACATTCTTCTTAAAAATCTTTGTTAAGAAAGGCTGGTCATTTATACAAATATGCTAAAAATCAAGTGGAAATTCTTGGAATCTTTCATTTTAGGGATTGTGTTGAGTTTATTAATGATAAATAATAATTTTATTGATGATTATTTTGAATTTTAGTCATATGTTAGAGCATAGTTTTTTTTGTTTTTTTTTTGGTAGGTATATAGTTGAATAGTGACAAAATTTGGCCAAAAGATAAGAAATACAGAGGAAAGAATAATAGCAAAGCAGTGTTCTCTACCTTTGAGGTACCTGGATTCT
Source organism: Oreotragus oreotragus (assembly GCA_006410675.1). NCBI lineage: Eukaryota > Metazoa > Chordata > Mammalia > Artiodactyla > Bovidae > Oreotragus > Oreotragus oreotragus. The sequence continues at coordinate 148,762 of SJYX01002185.1, read as the reverse complement.
GGGATTTATTACATTCACAGACATAAGAGGTATGGAAAGTATAAACCAGAGGACAAAAGAAGGCAAAAGAAGACATGTTCTTGTAATGCTTTATGTTACATATGAAGTGGTATTTGAGATAGATTGTGTTAGATTGAAATGCTTCTTGTAACTTTTAAAAAAAGAAAATAAGAAATAGTCAAATGTAGAGGAGATCACATGGAATACTAAGAAATAGTTAATTTTTTAAAAGCAGAACATAAAAAAATGGGGAAAAAGTATGAGCTAAACTGAAAAAATAGGACAATGGTAGACTTCAACCCAATCGTATTAATAATTACATTAGCTATAGAGTCAATAATCAATTAAAATGTAAAAGTTGCCAGATTGGATAAAAAAAGAGAGATCCATAAAAGCAATCTACCATAGACAGAAGTTAAAAAAAGACACAGAGAGGTTAAAAGGCAAGAGTGGAACAAGATAATGTGCATGCAAATGCTTGTCTAAAGTAAATTGGAGACATTATATATTAATATCAGACAGAACAGACTTCAAGAAAAAGAGTGCGTTACTGGAGATAAAGAAGAATGTTTCATAAGAATGAAAAGGCCAATTCATCAAGAAGACATAACAACCTTGATATGTACTTAATTACAGTGCTTCAAATACATAACTAAAGAAGTAGTTGACCAATCCACAATTATATTTAGAGGGAGAAATCTAGACAATAGAAGGTTTAAAATAGTATTTCCATTCTGGTGTCAGAAACATTTCCCTTCCAAAATGGAAGGCATGCATATCCCCATATATGTCTGTGGCTCATTGAGTTGTCAGTTACCAGGATGGTCATATGCCATTTGATCAAGTAAATCTGGACTTGCATGCACACTTTTAAATATAGGTAACCAACCTAGATAGCATATTCAAAAGCAGAGACATTACTTTGCCGACTAAGGTCCGTCTAGTTAAGGCTATGGTTTTTCCAGTAGTCATGTATGGATGTGAGAGTTGGACTGTGAAGAAGGCTGAGCACCGAAGAATTGATGCTTTTGAACTGTGGTGTTGGAGAAGACTCCTGAGAGTCCCGTGGACTGCAAGGAGATCCAACCAGTCCATTCTGAAGGAGATCAGCCCTAGGATTTCTTTGGAAGGAATGATGTTAAAGCTGAAACTCCAGTACTTTGGCCACCTCTTGTGAAGAGTTGACTCATTGGAAAAGACTGATGCTGGGAGGGATTGGGGGCAGAAGGAGAAGGGGACGACAAAGGATGAGATGGCTGGATGGGACCACTGACTTGATGGACATGAGTCTGAGTGAACTCCGGGAGTTGGTGATGAACAGGGAGGCCTGGCGTGCTGCAATTTGTGGGGTCGCAAAGAGTCGGACACGACTGAGCGACTGAACTGAACTGAATTGAACCAAATCTACTATGTGCACACTCTGTTTTATCTCCCCCATGGAAGAATCAAATACCTAGAGACCTGGTCATAGCAAATACTGTCTTCCAAC
>SJYX01002185.1:126745-143773 GCA_006410675.1 Oreotragus oreotragus | reverse complement strand
GATCACAATCAACTGTGGAAAATTCTGAAGGAGATGTGAATACCAGATCACCTGACCTGCGTCTTGAGAAATCTGTATGCAGGTCAGGAAGCAACAGTTAGAACTGGACATGGAACATCAGACTGGTTCAAATAGAAAATGGAGTATGTCAAGGCTGTATATTGTCACCCTGCTTATTTAACTTATATATAGAGTACATCATGAGAAATGCTGGGCTGGCAGAAGCACAAGCTGGAATCAAGATTGCCGGGAGAAATATCAATAACTTCAGATATGCAGATGACACCACCCTTATGGCAGAAAGTGAAGAAGAACTAAAGAGTCTCTTGATGAAAGTGAAAGAAGAGAGTGAAAAAGTTGGCTTAAAGCTCAACAATCAGAAAAGTAAGATCATAGCATCTGGTCCCATCACTTCATGGGAAATAGATGGGAAAACAGTGGCAACAGTGGCTGACTTTTTTTTTTTTTTTTGACTCCAAAATCACCGCAGATGGTGATAGCAGCCATGAAATTAAAAGACGCTTACTCCTTGGAAGGAAAGTTATGACCAACCTAGACAGCATATTAAAAAACAGAGACATTACTTTGTCAACAAATGTCCATCTAGTCAAAGCTATGGTTTTTCCAGTGGTCATGTATGGATGTGAGAGTTGGACTATAAAGAAAGCTGAGCACTGAAAAATTGATGCTTTTGAACTGTGGTGTTGAAGAAGACTCTCGAGAGTCCCTTGGACTGCAAGGAGATCCAACCAGTCCATCCTAAAGGAGATCAGTCTTGAGTGTTCATTGGTAAGACTGATATTGAAGCTGCAAGTCCAATACTTTGGCCACCTGATGCGAAGAGCTGATTCATTTGGAAAGACCCTGATGCTGGAAATGATTGAGGGCAGGAGGAGAAGGGGATTACATAGGATGAGATGGATGGCATCATCGACTCAATGGACATGTGTTTGGGTAAACTCTGGGAGTTGGTGTTGGACAAGAAGGCCTGGCGTGCTGCAGTTTATGGGTTTGCAAAGAGTCTGACATGACTGAACAACTGAACTGAAATGAACTGAGAGACCTGACAGCTACATCCTTACCTCAGAACCTCTTCTTTGGAGAATGGGAATATACTCAGAAGTGTGGCTAGGACAATAGGGAGATATACTTTAAAGGGTCTATGGATTTTCCATAGAGGAAGTTTAAAAATATGACAGGTTTATATATAAGGAAGAAATGTCTGTTTTAAACCACACCACATGTGACAGCCAAAAAATAAAAAAGCATAAGTTTGTCCAGTGAGCTATAAATAAACTTGAATGGAAATATTTTGAAGCAATGCTAAAGTCAGTTCTGCTTCTTGTAAAACTTCATCATTATGAGCTTAGGGAATGGGCAGGTGGACTTCTGCTCAGCTGGGGATACAAGCAGCCCAAAGGCAATGTTGTGATTGAAGACACAGGTGGCATGAGTCCACCACTGAAAGCCATCTCTGGAGAATTCCCAGTGATTCATTCAAATCTCCATCAGTCCTGGAACAATGAACAGTCTGAGCTGGAAAGCTGAACTTTCAAATAATATTCTGGCCAGATTCCTACCATCTATTTTATTGTTAAGGAGTGGAGTTTTGAGAAGGGAGCAGAAATGGAAAGAATTATTGAATGAATATACATTTGGTAATACAATGGATGCTTTCCCAAATGTCTCAGAAGGTGGCTTTTCCCCATTTTTTGTTATAATAATGTAATTTCTAGGAAAATATAAATAAGTAAAATGGACTTAAAATATAAAAATAATCATAAACAGACTAATTATACCACAGAAGAAATTTTAAAAGCTATCATTGAGCTACATCTAAATGAAAAGCACTAGGTTCAAGTAATTTCACAAGGGAATTCGAACAAACCATCCAGGAAGTGATTATTTAAAGCCATAGAAAACGTTTTAATACAGAACGTGAAAATTCTTATGCACACATGAATACTGCTTCAGAAATCCTACAGAGATATCAATTACAAGTTAACTGTAATTATACATATCATTGTACCATCAAGGAGTAAATTATTAGCAAAGAAAATGCAGTAGCAATTTAAAGGAATCAATATAGCAAGACTAACTATAGTTCCAAAAATGCAAGAATGTGTTAATATTAAGTACCTTTTAATAATAAAATGAGAAAATCATATTATTATCCCCATTAATTCTGAAGTTATATTTCATAAAATTTAGCATCTCTTAAATAATAACAATAATATGTAATATAAATTACCCATCATTTCCTCAGCATGGACCCATAACATTCTGAAATGTATCTTTTTAACTAATCATGTTTTACCATTTCTAATGCTAACATTCTATCTCTGTATCCTCACTGCTATATAATCTCTTTGCTGGTCTTCTGTNTAACAATAATATGTAATATAAATTACCCATCATTTCCTCAGCATGGACCCATAACATTCTGAAATGTATCTTTTTAACTAATCATGTTTTACCATTTCTAATGCTAACATTCTATCTCTGTATCCTCACTGCTATATAATCTCTTTGCTGGTCTTCTGTATATTTCTTGCTCTTGGAATTCATTATTATTTATCAGAGTAATTTTGTAAATATAAATAAGAAAATTTTACTTTTCAATTTAAGATTATATAATGACTTTCCTTTATACTCAACCTAAAACCCATGCCCTTAGCAGGGCCTGCAAGCCCTAAATGATCTTGTTCTTTTCTATTTCCCAGACCAGATCTTGAACCACATCACTCCTTGTGCTCTCAGCCTTCATGACTGCTTTAATTTTCCTGGAACAGTTCAGGTTCATTTCTGCTTTGGGTTTTTATGTTTGCAGGGAGTTCTTCTCCCTGAAAGGCTTCTCTTTGAAATATTTTTTCTCACTTAAGTTTCTACTCGAATATTGCTTTCTCTTAAAATTGCCTGATTACCCTCTCAAAAGGTTTACTTCCCTTGCCTCTTATTTTTTACCCCATTACACTGTTTTATTTTATTCATAGAACTCTAATCTCTCTGAAATTATTCAGATTATTTGTTATTGTCTTTTCCCTCCAAGTTTAAAGGTCCGTTGGGCTTCCCAGGCGGCGCTAGTGGTAAAGAACCAACCTGCCAATGCAGGAGTCTGATGAAAGTTTGACCCCTGGGTCAGGAAGATCCCTGGAGGAGGGCATGGCAACCCATTCTAGCATTCTTGCCTGGAGAATCCCATGGACAGAGGAGCCTGGAAGATCACAGTCCATAGGGTCACAAAGAGTCAGGCACTACTGAGTGGCTGAACAGCAGTGAGGCATGCATAGGTCCCTTTCAGAAACTGACTGCCTTTGCAGAAGATAAAGCTTGGCTGGGCCAATTCATGGAGAAATGTGAATATCAAAGTTGTCAAACCACAGTCTTGATTTCAAAAAACACAGCATTTAAAATCCATTTATTATTTTAAAATATTAGAGCTAAATGCAAATTCTGGAGCAAGATAATTCATAAGTATTTTTAAAATTTTAACTTAATGCAAAAGGTTTCCATAGCAACCAGGGTTTAATAAAGAGAAAAACAATTACTTTTTGTAGGTAACAACATTTTATACCTGCACATTATTTTCCCTTTCTCCTACAAACTACACTTTTATTATTTATGCACATATTCATAACATATTTTTTCCTTCCATTTTTCTCTATGTTCTCATTTCTTTTCTTTCCATAAACTGATGAATAGATTAACATCTCAGAAAAGTAGAACTAAAGTGCTGGGGCTCTCACTCTGAACTATTAACTCTTCCATCAGATCTGATATGTGATGACATTTTTTGTTGGAAGGCATTGGTATAAATGCATTGGACTTTTAAGGAGCTAGCTACAGGACAGGGATGCAGGTATGTAAATATGTGTGTGGTAGGTACAAAAAAAATCATTGACTCTTTCCTTCTCTTTCAAATTTTCCTACCACTAACCATATAATTCTTCTGGTATGTATTAAGTAACGACAAAAATCACAATAACTACCCTTTACTGAATTACTGAACTGGCCTGTCAGGATAGAATTATCTCTTTTATCATTACAGCAATTTTACAAAGGAGAGAAGAAACAGGTTAAATGATGTGCTCAAGGTTATATATCTGATGTTAACAAATTGATAAAGTAAAACTGATCACATGGACCACAACCTTGTCTAATTCAATGAAACTATGAGCTAAGCCGTGTAGGGCCACCCAAGACAGATAGGCCATGGTGGAGAGTTCTGACAAAACAGGGTCCGCTAGAGAGGGGAATGGCAGACCGCTTCAGTATTCTTACTCTGAGAAGCCCAGAAACTGCATGAAAAGGCAAAAAGGTAGGACACTGAAAGATGAACTCCCCGGGTCAGTAGGTGCTCAATATGCTACTGGAGATCAGTGGAGAGATAACTCCAGAAAGAATGAAGAGATGGAGCCAAAGCAAAAACAACACCCAGTTGCGGATGTGACTAGTGATGAAAGTTAAGTCTGATGTTGTAAAAAGCAATATTGCATAGGAACCTGGAATATTAGGTCCATGAATCAAGGCAAATTGAAAGTGGTCAAATAGGAAATGACAAGAGTGAACATTGACATTTTAGGAATCAGCGAACTAAAATGGACCGGAATGGGTGAATTTAACTCAGATGACCATTATATATAGTACTGTGGGCAAGAATCCCTTAGGAGAAATGGAGTAGTCAACAAAAGAGTCCAAAATAGAGTACATGGGTGCAATCTCAAAAATGACAGAATGATCTCTGTTCATTTCCAAGGCAATCCATTTAACATCACAGCAATCCAAGCCTATACCCCAACCAGTAATACTGAAGAAGATGAAGTTGAATGGTTCTATGAAGACCTACCAAACCTTCTAGAACTAACACCCTAAAAAGATGTCCTTTCCATAATAGGTGACTGGAATACAAAAGCAGATAGTCAAGAGAGTATCCTGGAGTAACAGGCAAATTTGACCTTGGAGTACAGAATGAAGCAGGCCAAAGGCTAATAGAGTTTTGCCAACAGAATGCACTGGTCATAGCAAACACCTTCTTCCAACAACACAAGAGAAGACTACGCATGGACATCACCAGATGGTCAATACCGAAATCAGGTTGGTTATATTCTTTGCAGCCAAAGATAGAGAAGCTCTATACAGTCAGCAAAAACAAGACTGGGAGCTGACTGTGGCTCAGATCATGAACTCCTTATTGCCAAATTCAGACTTAAATTGAAGAAGGTAGGGAAAAACACTAGACCATTCAGGTATGACCTTAATCAAATCCCTTATGATTATACAGTGGAAGTGAGAAACAGATTCAAGGGATTAGATCTGCTAGACAGAATGCCTGATGAACTATGGATGGAGGTTCATGACACTGTATAGGAGGCAATGATCAAGACCATCCCCAGGAAAAAGAAATGCAAAAAAGGCAAAACAGTTGTCTGAGTGCACCTTAAAAATAACAGAAAAGAAGAGAAGCTAAAGACAAAGGAGAAAAGGAAAGATATATCCATTTGAATGCAGAGTTCCAAAGAATAGCAAGGAGAGATAAGAAAGCCTTCCTCAGTAATGAATGCAAAGGAATAGAGGAAAATAACATAGTGGGAAAGACCAGAGATCTCATCAAGAAAATTAGTGATACCAAGGGAACAGTTCATGTAAAGATGGCACAACAAAGGACAGAAATGGTATGGACCTAACAGAAGCAGAAGATATTAAGAAGAGGTGGCAAGAATACACAAGAGAACTATACAAAAAAGATCTTGATGACTCATAACCATAATGGTGTGATCACTCACCTAGAGCCAGACATTCTGGAATGTGAAGTCAAGTGGGCCTTAGAAAGCATCACTATGAACAAAGCTAGTGGAGGTGATGGAATTTCAGTTGAGCTATTTCAGATCCTAAAAGTTGATGTTATGAAAGTGTTGCACTCAATATGCCAGCAAATTTGGAAAACTCAGCAGTGGCCACAGGACTGGAAAAGGGCAGTTTTCATTTCAATCACAAAGAAAGGCAATGCCAAAGAATGCTCAGACTACCACACAATTGCACTCATCTCACACACTAGCAAAAGTAATGCTCAANAATTTGGAAAACTCAGCAGTGGCCACAGGACTGGAAAAGGGCAGTTTTCATTTCAATCACAAAGAAAGGCAATGCCAAAGAATGCTCAGACTACCACACAATTGCACTCATCTCACACACTAGCAAAAGTAATGCTCAAGATCCTCAAAGCCAGGTTTCAGCAATACGTGAACCGCGAAATTCCAGATGTTCAAGCTGGATTTAGAAAAGGCAGAGGAACCAGAGATCAAATTGCCAACATCCACTGGATTATCAAAAAGGCAAGAGAATTCCAGAAAAACATTTACTTCTGCTTTCTTGACTATGCCAAAGTCTTTGACTGTGTGGATCACAATAAACTGTGGAAAATTCTGAAAGAGATGGGAATACCAGACCACCTGACCTGCCTCCTGGGATATCTGTATGCAGGTCAGGAAGCAACAGTTAGAACCTGACATGGAACAACAGACTGGTCTCAAATAGGAAAAGGATTATGTCAAGGCTGTATATGTCACCCTGCTTATTTGACTTACATGTAGAGTACATCATGAGAAATGCTGGGCTGGAAGAAGCACAAGCTGGAATCAAGATTGCTGGGAGCAATACCAATAACCTCAGATATGCAGATGACACCACACTTATAGCAGACATCAAATAAGAAATAAAGAGCCTCTTGATGAAAGTGAAAGAGAATGAAAAAGTTGGCTTAAAACTTAACATTCAGAAACCTAAGATCATGGCATCCAGTCCCATCATTTCATGGCAAATAGATGGGAAACAACGGAAACAGTGACAGACTTTTTTTTGGGGGGGCTCCAAAATCACTGCAGATGAAATTAAAAGACACTTGCTCCTTGGAAGAAAAGCTATGGCCAACCTAGACAGCATATTAAAAATCAAGATATTATTTTGCCCACAAATGTCCGTCTAATCAAAGCTATGGTTTTTCCAGTAGTCATGTATGGATGTGAATTGGATTATAAAGAAAGCTGAGCATTGAAGAACGGATGCTTTGAACTATGGTGTTGGAGAAGACTCTTGAGAATCCCTTGGACAGCAAGGAGATCCAACCAGTCCATCCTAAAGGAAATCAGTCCTGAATATTCATTGGCAGGACTGATGCTGAAGCTGAAGCTCCAATACTTTGGCCACCTGACGCGAAGAACTGACTCTTTGGGAAAGACTCTGATGTTAGGAAAGATTGAAGGCAGGATGAGAAGGGGATGACAGAGGATGAGATGGTTGGATGGCATCACCAACCTGATGGACATAAGTTTGAGCAAGCTCTGTGAGTTGGTGATGGACAGGGAAGCCTGGTGTGTTGCAATCCACAGGGTAGCAATGAGTTGGACAGGACTGAGCAACTGAACTGAACTGAACTGAAATTAAAACAACTCATGTTGACCTCATAGCAATGGTGTTTGTACTCTGAGTTGAAAGGCCTTAGCAAGGTAGCTCAGAGAAGGCAGTGGCCACCCACTCCAGTACTCTTCCCTGGAAAATCCCATGGGTGGAGGAGCCTGATAGGCTGCAGTCAATGGGGTTGCTAAGAGTCGGACATGACTGAGTGACTTCACTTTCACGCATTGGAGAAGGACATGACAAGCCATTCCAGTGTTCATGCCTGGAGAATCCCAGGGACAGAGGAGCCTGGTTGGCTGCTGTCTATGGGACTGCACAGAGTCGGACACGACTGAAGCGACTTAGCAGCAGCAGCAACAGCAGCAAGGTAGCTGCCAGTGATATAAATGCACAGGCTGTTGGAAAGATCTGTTCTGGAAAACACTTCTGATCACTTGCTGATGCTTGATATATATATAAATAGACTTAGTTTTTTGGAGCAGTTTTACAACCACAGTAAAACTGAGCGGAAAATGCAATGAGTTCCCATATACCTTTTATCCTCACGTGTTCAGCCTCTCCCACTCTCAACATCCCCCACCAGAGTGGGACATTACCACTGATGAATACACACTGACACATTACAGTCACTAAAAGTCTGTAGTTGACTTTTAGATTCACTCTTACATTCACTGTTACAGCATAGAGTGTTGTACATTCTATGGGCNCCACTCTCAACATCCCCCACCAGAGTGGGACATTACCACTGATGAATACACACTGACACATTACAGTCACTAAAAGTCTGTAGTTGACTTTTAGATTCACTCTTACATTCACTGTTACAGCATAGAGTGTTGTACATTCTATGGGCTTGGCAAATGTATAATGGCACATAGAGCCACCATTACAGTATCACACAGAGTAGTTTCATTGCCCTAAAAGTCCTCTGTGTTTTGCCTATTTGTCTTTCTCTTCCTCCTAACCCTTGACAACCACTACTGTGGTTTCTTTTTAGTGCTGAATAACATTCCATTGTCCAGATGTACCATAGCTTAATCATCTGTCAGCCTTCTGAAGGACCTCTTGGTTGCTTCCAAGTTTGGGCAATTAGGACAAAAGCTGCTATGAAGGCAAATATGCAGAATTCTGTGTGGACATAAATTTTCAGATCAGTAAACATCACCTGCTCACTTTCATCTTCCTATACTCAGGACTATGTAGTGACCCCTAACAGGTGGCTCAGATGGTAAAGAATCTGCCCAGAATGTGGGATACCCGGGTTTGATCCCTGCATCAGGACGATCCCCTGGAGTGGAAAATGGCAGTTCCCTGCAGCATTCTTGCCTGGTGAGAATTCCATGGACAGAGGAGCCTGGTGAGCTACAGATGGTGGGGTCACAAAGTGTTGGACATGACTGAGCAAATAATACTAACTACTCCATGTATCATGTGTGTTGGAAATCCTGGATCATTTTTCCTAGTGTCTTGCCAGTTTGCTTGTTGGTATATTTTTACTTTTATTTTTTTCTCTGAGTTCTGAGGCAATGTTTTGTGATCAACTGTTATCAGCTTCTCAGTTTCCTTTGTTATCCAACTTGCTAGTGACTGCCTCCATAGTGCTTTTTAAATGCAGGAATTGGGTTTATTATCTGAAACACTTCTGTGTGTAAGTGAGCTCAGTCATGTCTGACTCTCCAACCCCCTGGACTGTAGCCGGCCAGGCTCCTCTGTCAATGGGAGTTTCCAGGCAAGAATACTGGAGTGGTTGCCATTTCTTCTAGACCCAGGGACAAAACCCATCTCTTACATCTCCTGCATTGGAAAGTGGATTCTTTACCACTGTGCCAGCTGGAAAGCCCATTCTGGAACAATGTTTTCCTGATATTGAAGATTTCTTATCTAACAATGTTTCCTTACAAAGCCATCTGGAATCGCATTGAAAAGATTAATTACAAAATTCTTTTTATCTCAGTTCCTTACCTCTATTCCTCTTCTTTTGAACAGCTAAATCTTTTCAACTGGTGGATTTTGTTTATTCTTACATATAAGAGCAGAAAAAAAGAAAAGTCATTTTCCTCAGAAAAGCATGTCCCTGTAACTTTGGAGGGAGAATTGTGGGCTCAGTCTTGGCATACTTCTTGAATCAAGGTCAAGTTCTTTGGCTCTCGTAGCCCACTCCTACCGCCCCTCTCCCCATGTTCCTATTAGCTTAGAATTCTGCCAGGTATTTACATCCGCTCATTTCCCAGTTACATTTTCTCTTTGTACCAGATAATACATAAGGACCTGCCAATCCCTTAACCCCATTTCCTCCCAGAATTTCCAAAATTCTGAATTCTGAGTGATACACTTGCCAGGATCTAGAGATGTCTATTTTATTTTCTCAGTCACTTGGATGCTCATGAGTTAGAGAGAAGTACACAATAAAGGTGATTAAATTATCATCCTAAATGGAAAACCCAGCAATTCTTGTCTTAAAGTGGCCCTATAATAAATTAGATATCTCACAACTAAGCTTTCTGTAACCAAATAGCCTCATGCATGGACCATCTTTCTGGGATTCTATGTAAGGATTACCTGCACCAAACTGAATAATTTATCTGAGGTGAGGCTTGAAGTTCTGATGTTGATATTGCTGTTCATGGGCCACACTGAGCAGAAAGGATGTAGTCATTAACAGAACAACCTGAAGTTAGCAGAACAGAACAGTGTGAAAATAACTGTCTGATTTTTCTCAGATTTCTGGGGCTTGGGGCAGAAATATAGCCCCTTTGGTCTTCTCTCAGGTGAAATAAATGTCAACTAGCTGACTTCTGCTTCATTCAGAGAAAAGCTATGGTTAACAGGAAAGATGCCTTGGTTGCTGTACATGACCCCACAACTTATCAGCTGTGTGATCTTGAGAAAACCAGCCCAGCTTCAGGTTGCCTCTTTGATTAAAGTTGGACTCTAATCTTCTAGATGTACACCTATGGTTCTCAACTCTGCCTATGCATTAAGATACCCGGGCGAGCTTTGAAAATGTTCCAGTGCCCACCAACAGAAAATCTGACCTAACTGATCTAAAACAGTGATTCTCACACTTGGCTTGACCTGGATGGTTTTAAAAAATTCTAATGTCCAGGAAAAACCCAAACTATACATGCCAGAATTTCTAAATGTAAGAGTCAGGCATTATGGCATCTTAAAATTTTTTCCAGGTGATTCCAATGCACAGGTAAGGTAGAGAGTCACTGCCTGAGGGTGAAGGCTGAATATTCAAGCTTGTTGTTGTTTAGTTTCCAGGACAATTTTAATGCTCAACAAAGATTGAGTGCCACTGATCCAGACTCGCACACAGTGCTATAAGATCAGGACAAATTGTCTAGAGGTCAAAGTTAATATCCCAATAATGAGCCAGAGTGAGATCCCATGCTTCCTGTCATGATGTACTGAGAAGGACATGATGTCATTTCTGAGATATTCCTGCCAAAACAGGCATAACTTGAATTCAGTTATCAGGGAATGCAGTAAACAGAAGCTGAGAAATATTTATTTTAAATGTGCAATGTACTGTACTCTCTGAAAATGTCAACATTATTCCTGAAAGACAAAGAAAGATGAAGGAATAGTTCCAGGTTAAAAGCGACTAAAGAGATATGGCAGCTAAATGCAACATATGATTTTTGGAAAAAAAAAGTTATAGAGGATATGATTAGGAAAACTGGTAACATTTGAATCTGGACCGTGGATTTGAAAATAGTATTGTGTCTATACTAAATCTCTTGATCTTCAAAATGGTATTGTAATTATATAAAAGAATGTTCTACTGTTAGAAATATATTTAATATACTACACAGGTTAGGAGTAAAGGGGCATGGTGTTTGCCACTTACTTTTCAATGGTTTGTGGAACATTTCATATATATATATATATATGAAAAAAGTGAAAATGTTATTTGCTCAATCATGTTTGACTCTGCGACCCATGGACTGAGTTTGCCAGGCTTTCCTGTTCATAAAATCCTCCAGGTAAGAATACTGAAGTGGGTTGCCATTTTCCTACTCTAGGGATTCTTCCCGACCCAGGAATGGAACCCTCGTCTCCTGTGGATTCTTTACCACTGAGCCACCTGGGAAACCCTATAGGAGATAGGGAATAATGTAGCATATGTGGCAAATTGTGAAAAAGTGGTAAACTGGGGTGACAGATATATGAGAATTCTTTATGTATTCTTGCTTCTTGAAACTAAATCTGGGACAAAGTCTGTATGAGAGTACATGCATTATTTTTGTAATTTTTTTAAACTTGGAATTATTTCAAAAATAAAAATTAAAAGAATACAAAATAAAGCAAAATTTAAAAAAACCTTGGCCTTGGCCTAGATGAGTGGTAATTCACTGTGCAAGTGTGAAGCCCAGCCCTAGGGAAGTGAGTGATCCATGACTATGCACAGATGCAGTTGAAGCCCCTTTTGGGCTTATCCATCTGGCTTGCCAGTGTTGGGTCTACGTGGGGCACTCGGACATCCTCTAGGCCTGGGAGTATAGCTGCTTAGGCCAAAGTGACAAGCAGGTACACAGAAGGAGACTAAGGCTGAAAGCCACTTTCTGTGGGAAGAAGACTTGCTCTTGCACCTTCCAATTCTGCCATGTTCAGAAGATCACCTCTCACAAAGCCTCCATCTTTCTTCCTGGGTTCAGGCATGAGGGATGCCTGGATAGATGCTATATGAAGAACAGTGTGAATGTCATCATTGAGATATATGACATTAAAGCAAAGCTAAGAACAAACATAAGAATTGGAGGGCTGGGTCAAATGGCAGTTCTCTTTCCAGTTTTTAAGGAATCACCACACTCTTCTCCATAGTGGCTGTACTTACTAGTTGGATGGGATGAGGAGGGAGGTAGGAGGGAAGGTCAGGATGGGGAACACATGTACACTCATGGCTGATTCATGTGAATATATGGCAAAAACCACCACAATACTGTAATTAGCCTCCAATGAAAATAAATTTTTAAAAAGGAAAAAAAAAAAAAAAGAATTGGAGGCCTTTGCATGATTTCTTCCACCTTTGATGCCCGATGGAATACAGCACTAAACAGTGTTATATTAACACTGTTTTATCTTTTGCTTTCAGCTCTACATTTAAATTCTGTGAAACTGACAGCTGTTAAAATTTTCCTAGCCATTTTCAGAGGAGGAGAAAGAAGTACAGAGTGATGAGGTAATTTATTTTTATTTATTTTTTAAAGATTTTTTTTGATGTGAACCATTTTTAAAGTCTTTATTGAATTTTTTACAACATTGCTTCCTTTTTATGTTGTGATTTTTGGCCTCAAGGCATGTGGAATCTTAGCTCCCTAACTGGGGATTGAACTCTCACTTGCTGCATTGGAAAACAAAGTCTTAACCACTGGACCACCAAGAAAGTCCCTTAGGTAATTTATTTAAGTCACACACCAGTAAATGAAGGAACCAGAACTGGATCCACTCTTGGCTGACTCCAGGTCCTTGACTTTTGTCTTATTTCCATTATTCCTCTCAAAGCAGAAATTCTCTCTTCCTCTTGTATTTAGAGGGTTAGTATTCATGAAGTATATCTAATGGCGTCTCTTCTAAGCTGTGAGTTAGGGAGCTAGAGCTGGGCTTGATAGAGTTCTATCAAGTACTTTTTGCTAGAGTTACTAAGCCTGGTTGAAAAGGTGCCAGTGGTCAGGTGAGGGTTGCATATGTTTTTCTTCTCTTTACTGCAGCTGACTATCCCTTTAGAGTGTACGGGAATAGAAGGAAGTGATGTGATTCCAGTGAACGTATCCATCAATACTATCAAAGCATTAAGAGATAATTTATAAGCAAAAGCCGTCAAAAAATATATTAACAAATTTAAGCAAGGTCCACTTTTCCAGTAGAGTCTACTCCTCTCAAGTCTGGACACTGGGTTTAGTTGAAAGCAATTCACCTGCAGAGAAATATAGAGACAGCTGAATGCAGCCTGCTGCTTTCAACCTAACCCTTGCCTCAGTTGTCAGAAAGCTCTTTTCTCGCTTATTTTATTTCAGTGTATGACTTTTCTTTCCAATTGTGAATGCTGAGGGAACCTCTTTCAAAATCTGTGCTACCTGAGTTCATCCTTGTTTTCAAAAGGCTGAACCTCCTCTTCCACGTGTGGTCACCTCACTGCCTTCCTGCAGTAAATACTCAGGGCCCCAGGGAGTCTGAAACCCTCACCCTCCTACTCCTCCTCTGGGTGCTTTCTGATCCTTTTTCATCTGAAGATGCCCATTGTCTCAAGGGGCGGTCACTCCCTATGATCTGGTCTCTTGGAGATAAAGATGAAAGCCCAAGGACAGTACTGACTTGCTTGAGGTCAGACAGCTATAGGTGAGTGTGCTGGAACTTAAGCACAGGTCTTGACTTCCTGATCAAGGCTTTGCACAGCATTATGCCATTGACCCAGATGGTTTTAAAGGAGAGGTAGCCTGGAGTTCAGCAGATGTGGAGTAAAGTCATAGCTGCCCCACTTGCTGGTGGTGGGACAGTGAGGAAGTGGATTAAACACTTTCTTTCCTCAAAATGGGAATTATAATCTAAAATGGAAATTATACATACAATGTACAAGGTTGTAAGGATGAAAGGAGATAATATGTAAAAGTAAGGTAAGTGCAAAGTTGTACAGTAAATATAAATATCCACCTCCACCCTTTTTCAAAAATGCCTTGGAGTGGTCTACTTGCCTTCCTTCTGGGGTTGACTGAAACTGAGAAGACACATAGGAAGTCGGGATCTTAGATGTACAGGTAACCATGAGCCTGAATACCTGATTCATTTTCCAGAACTTAAAAAAAAAAAAAAAGCACAACCAGGCAAACAGAAAGACATTTTTTAAAGCCATAAAGGAGTTTTAAAAGTTAGTGTTTACCTCACTTATTCAAAGTGAGTAATAGAATCCCACATTCTTTCATTGTACAGAAAAGGAAACAGTTCATGTGAGGTTGAAAGCCTTATTCAACACAGATGCTAATTAGCATCAACGACTAGGACTCAAATCTTAATCTCCAGGCCACAACCGTTTAGGCACCATGTATGCTGGGATGTATGATTAGAGAAAAGTATTTGTTTTTTAAGAGAATGATTTTATTTGTGAGATAACCAAATTGGAGGCACAATAAGGTTTTTTCTAATGAAATTTTATTATTAAACTCTCAGAGTAAGATTGTACATCTTTGCAAATGTTTCCATCATTTCTTATTCATTCATTTCCTGTGAGTCTTCATGAATTTACTGCCTTACTTATTCAATATAGCACTTTTTTTCTACAGGCTTTGCAAGCAACAAGCATATTTCACAGTTGATAGAAGCTGAGACTCCCACCAACTCTGCCAGCTTAGTTGCTATGGTGATAAATGGTTTAAGAAAGTCTCATTTATTTGGAAATATATTTAGAAATAATTGAGCCCCTTGAGAGCAAAATGTCCCAAATTCTCTCTTTCGTAGTACTTGATACTTTTCCTTAAGGGGACCAATAGCTTTTGAAGGAAAATTCTTCTAATTATGGTGGTTCAGGTGCTCGTATTCAATCTATGAGTTTCTCTGCCCCTTTGATTACAACTTGGGCTAGCAGGACTTGTCCCGGGCTCAGCAAAATCCCTGCTTGATTACACACCATCAGGGATTAAAAGAAATGTTGCCCAGGAGATGTTTTTCCTAGAGGGTTTACAGATTAGATTTTGATGTTAATTAGACAAAACATGATTACAACAGAAATGAATGCTGCAAGTCTGACAAAGCAGACACTGAGTAGAAATATATGCTATGAACTTGTTTCTTGAGCAAAGGAGCAAAGGAGAAGGAGCCTTGGCAGTCTGTGTGGATGTGACCCTCTCAACATCCTCCCATTCCACACATTACTCTCACTCTTTCAAGTTTCCTGAACTAGTATCTGCTAAGGTCTGGTTAATTCTTGTATAAAAAGGAATATTAAGTCCATTTGACACAATGGATAACAATTTATTGGAAATGTTCTATGTCCCAGGACTCCACTTACATGCATTATCACTTCTAATCTTACAATAAACCTATGTGTGGAAAATGACATTTTAATGCTCATTTCATAGATGAAGAATGTAAGATTCACACCAGTATCGGGCTGGGATTCACGGGTATGCCCTCTGGATGCTAAGGCCTTACGCTGCCCTAACATCACCTTGGGGGTTTGAGCCAATCCTTCCCAAGCAGACTCGAACTCACTGCCTTAGGAACTAACATTCCCATCCCTCTAGTGAACAGAGGTAGCCTTGAAGCTTTTAGTGTTATTTCACACAGGATAATTTGCCACTTAGTTTAGCATGTGTCTGACCTAACAATTGTATTAATCCATCTGGCCTAACAATTATACAAGTCCTACTTTCTTTAGCTCCCTTTGTCATGTTGGGAATAATAAAGGGTGACTGTCATCAGACTTCACCAGTGGCAGCATAGCATGGTAGGTGAAAGCATTTGCTCTGCCAAGGATCAAATCCCAGCTCTACAACTGATTGGGCTTCCCTGGTGGCTCAGACAGTAAAGAATCTGCCTGCAATGCAGGAGACCTGGGTTCAATCCCTGGNTTAGCTCCCTTTGTCATGTTGGGAATAATAAAGGGTGACTGTCATCAGACTTCACCAGTGGCAGCATAACATGGTAGGTGAAAGCATTTGCTCTGCCAAGGATCAAATCCCAGCTCTACAACTGATTGGGCTTCCCTGGTGGCTCAGACAGTAAAGAATCTGCCTGCAATGCAGGAGACCTGGGTTCAATCCCTGGGGTGGGAAGATCCCCTGGAAGAGGGCACGGCAACCCAATTCAGTATTCTTAACTGGAGAATCACCATGGACAGAGGAGCCTGGCAGGCTATACCCCATGGGGTTGCAGAGTTGGTCGGACACAACTGAATGACTAAGCACAGCACAGTACCACTGATTGGCAGAGTGAGACTTTTCTATACCTCCATCTCCCCATTGATAAAATGGGGATGATAATACTGCCTACCGTGAGGATGCTCCTGAGGACTGAAGAATAGGCATAAAGCTAGAATGTAAATTCACAAAGCCAGGCCCATTGATACATTCTCTACCCTGGCTCCAGATCCAATACACTATTGTTTGTTACTGCAGTAAAGGCTACTTTATTTGGAAAAAAGCATCTGGGAATGCTGCTCACTTCAACCTTGGACAGTGTTAATGGGCCTCACTACCTTGCTCAGTAGAGGAGGAAACTGAACATTCTTTCTTTTTCTCCTCATAGAGACTGATTCTAAATCTTTAGTGGAGAGTTTCTCCTCCTCTCATGTCTAGCTTGACTCTTCCCCACAGAATTTACCAACTGGTTATGTGGAAGCCTTAGGTTTCCAGGGCAAGTTTTCACTGATCCAGCCTAAATGGTTGTCTCTGAATTTACCTAGATAGCATATTAAAAAGCAGAGACATTACTTTGCCAACAAAGGTCCATCTAGTCAAGGCTTTGGTTTTTCCGGTAGTCATGTATGGATGTGAGAATTGGACTATAAAGAAAGCTGAGCACAGAAGAATTGATGCTTTTGAACTGTGGTGCTGGAGAAGACTCTTGAGAGTCCCTTGGACTGCAAGGGGATCCAACCAGTCAATCCTAAAGGAC
>SJYX01002185.1:98296-115129 GCA_006410675.1 Oreotragus oreotragus | reverse complement strand
CTTTCTTTGGGATTGGAATGAAAACTGACCTTTTCCAGTCCTGTGGCCACTGCTGAGTTTTCCAAATTTGCTGGCATATTGAGTACAGCACTTTCACAGCATCATCTTTCAGGATTTGAAACAGCTCAATTGGAATTCTATCACCTCCACTAGCTTTGTTCATAGTGATGCTTTCTAAGGCCCACTTGACTTCACATTCCAAGATGTCTAGCTCTAGATTAGTGATCACATCATCATGATTATCTGGGTTGTGAAGATCCCTTTTGTATAGTTCTTCCGTGTATTCTTGCCACCTCTTCTTAATATCTTCTGCTTCTGTTAGGTCCATACCATTTCTGTCCTTTATTGAGCCCATCTTTGCATGAAATGTTCCCTTGATATCTCTTAATTTTCTTGAAAAGATCTCTAGTCTTTCCCATTCAGTTGTTTTCCTCTATTTCTTTAGGACAATTCTTGTACATAGAATATATGCATAAATGGACCTATACTGTTTACAAAGAGGGAGAGAAGGGAGTTCCACTTCAAATCCCAGAACCACAGCTTCCTAGCTTTGTGACCTTACAAACATGATTTTACTTTTTTGAGCAACCATTTTCCTTGCTGATACAAAGAGAACAACTATAACAACTGACAGGACTCTCAAAAACGTTAAAGCCTAGGGATTCTAAAAAAGAGTAAGTGCGCAATGCATTTGAACTCTTCTTTCCTTTTCTGCTAAATGTAATCTTGATCGTAAGTAGAAAGCACTTTTTAACATCTTATGGAAAAATGAGCTATTTCAGAGTAGTTTTAAATTAGGTAAGGAATTTAAACAGTCTTAATGTAATTCACCCTATCCCAGCAACCAGTTTAAATGAATTTTAGTCTTTTAATATCAGGATCATAAAAAGGAGAGAGGCCTGCTTATGGGTATAATTAAGACACCAGGGTAAAGTGACAGCACTGTCAATAATCATAGTCTTGATCATCACAATAGTGAAAACTGATTGAGCGCTTCCTATTCCTTTGCTCGTAAGGACTCAGCACATGGCTGCACCCACCTGAAAAGAGTCTGGCGCTGGAGAGCATGTAGCCCAGAGTGAGTGTCAGGCTTTCTGTGGGAGGGTGACTGGCCACACAGAGAGGGTCTTCGAGCAAACTGACCTTCGTAAATTAACCAGGGTTGAGGACATGGTCCTCCACCATGTAGGCCTGTGAAAATACTTTCATATATATCCCCAAGTTAATGGGATTTGGAAATGCTGATTCAGGCTTAAAGAAAAAAAAAAAAAAAAAGACTTGCAAAAGACAGATGAGCAAATCAGAATCACAGTTTATCCATTTGCAACATGAAATACCTGTCAAACAAAATAGATATTTGTGTCAGCTTGACCAGTACATTCCCTCCCTGTAAACAACACTGTAGAAAAAGTAAAGCCAAATGATATATAAAAGGACTCATGGTGAGTAAGGGGAGTTCGGCGTGATTTGACTACTGAATAGCATCAGGCCGTGTTAGTCCAACACATCAATTTCCAGATGGGGTTAGTCCTTCCAGATGGGCTTGGAGCCAGGTAGACACTGAGAGGATTGATTCTGCCAAAATTTGTTTCTAGAACTCCCTGTTTGCTTCTGATTATTTAGATACAAAGCCTTAAGTGTATCTCTGTGAACCAGAATATTTTTTATGACTTTTCATATTACTGTTTTAATGCAGGAGTTGGCCAACTACGACCCACAGGCCAACTTCAGCCAGCCATCTGATTTTATACTGCCCAGAACTAAGAATAGCTTTTACTTTTACAAATCGTTGAAAAAAATCAAAAGAATAATATTTCATGCCATGTAAAAATTATATGAAATTTGAATTTCAGTGTTCATAAACAGTTTTATTGGAAGGCAGCCGTACACATTCATTTATGTATTTTCTATGGCTTCCTCCTTGCTACAAGGGCAGCAACCTACAAGCCGTGACAGTGACCCTGTGACATGCAAAGCCTAAAGTATTTACTGTGGGTTTCTTAACAGAAAAAAATGTGCTGACCCTTGCTCTAATTCATTATTTTTATTTTATTAATCTCTGAATGAGCAATCGTATTTCTCATACATTCTGGAGAGGGCTATGCTTTGTATAGCCTGCTTGCATCTGACATATTTCAGGTTACTTAATTTTATTGTCACAAAATCTTAGTTAAATCTGGAGTTAGAATATAAAATCATTTGATTATAATTGATAAAGTGTCATTTATTGAGCAGTTGGGAGCTTTATGTGATGCTCTTATTAAACACACAGAGCACACTGTGTAACAATTTTTATTATATCTGTTTTTAGGTTGGAGGAAACTGTGGCCAGAATGAGACTTTTCTCAGGTCTATCCATGATTATTAGCAAAGCTAATAATTGGAACTTTAACCAAGGCTGCCAAACTCTAACACCTGTTTTTCTCTTTCCTATCACACTGTCATCTCACATTAATAAACCAGAAAGGAGTTAGGAAGGCAACAATCCATTTTACAGCAAAATATATTTAAAAACAGAATCAATTTTTTTCTAAAAGGTGCTGTTCTTCGGTATCTTCAAAGCCATTCCAACAAATAAGCATTTTCCATGTCAAGGGTGACAGGATGAAATGCAGTAGAGACTAAGTAGATGATACAGACAGAGGAAGTGGGCCACATGTAAGAAAAATTGTGTCATCTTTGTCTAATTTTCAGTGTTTAGTTTCCCATTTTTATATAGACAACAATATAGAAGCTATTACTTAAACAATAATTCAAGCACTAAGCTTATGGTGTATCAAGTCTTCATGTCTTGTCTAAAGGGGACTGATGCTACTCAGAACCAGCCAGCAGCTACTATGAGGGAGTTTAGGACCAGAGTTTCTAGATCTGGTTTTTCAAGGGAAGTCATAGAACTGGATTTTTTTCCTCCCTACATTATTTGAATCTCAAAACACCATACAGGTCAAAAAATAATTATGTTTGGGTCAAATGTGGTCCATGGGCTGCCAGCCTACCCCGCCCAACCACATTGCTCTCAGCTAGTGTAGAACCTGTAACTGGATTTCTGCTCACATCTCTGTCTACAAGGACAGAGACGTCTAAGGATGGAGGCTATAAAAGTCACGTGTGCATGTGTGTGTGCTCGGTCATGTCCAACTCTTTGCAAGCCTATGGATTGTAGCCCTTTAGGCTCCTCTGTCCACGGGATTTTCCGGGTAAGAACAGTAAAACAAGTTGCCATGCCCTTCTTCGGGGGATTTTCCTGACCTGTGGATTGAGCCCGAGTCTCCTGCATCGCAGGCGGATTTTTCACCCACTGAGCCATCTGGGAAGGCCTAACAGTCACAAGTGGAAGTGAAGTCGCTCAGTCGTGTCCGACACTGTGACCCCATGGACTGCAGCCCACCAGACTCCTCCGGCCACAGGATTTTCCAGGCAAGAGTACTAGAGTGGATTGCCATTTCCTTCTCCAGGGGATCTTCCCGACCCAGGGNTAACAGTCACAAGTGGAAGTGAAGTCGCTCAGTCGTGTCCGACACTGTGACCCCATGGACTGCAGCCCACCAGACTCCTCCGGCCACAGGATTTTCCAGGCAAGAGTACTAGAGTGGATTGCCATTTCCTTCTCCAGGGGATCTTCCCGACCCAGGGACTGAACAGTCACAAAGGAAGCTCTAATTATCCAAATGACCCTTTTACTACTTAATTCCATCATAACTATTGTATCTAACAGGCTTTTGATCTCCCTCAGGGTACTGCCTCATTAAAAGTCTTTTCTGCCTTTTAAAATTCCCCATCCAGTTTTTTAATGTTCTGTGCCAGCTAATTTGGCAGGCTTTCTCCACTTTCTTCTCAAGCCTGTTGGGAGGAAAACAAGCCTGAGAAGCAGTGTGCTTGCCTTCGTTTGTGTTCTCTTGTTTCTAATGTCTGCATTCCCACTGAGGGATTAACATACCTGTCTTACAAACCCCACTCAAGAGCTCTGCCTTGTTGAAAGCTTCGTAACAAACAGGCTAAAGAGAAAAAGATCTGAATGTCTGTTAAAAGACATCGTATTTGTGTAAGTAATGAGGTTTTTCCAGAGAATGAAGCAAATCTCATAAACTAACTAGTCATTTCTTCTTATAACCTGGGTTTCTAAAACAGATTCTAAACATGTGTAGACCAACCAGAAGGAAAAATTAAGTTCAATTTAAACTCAAAATATTTACTAAGTTTTGCTGTGGAAGAAAAAAAAAGTAAAAAAATTAAGGAAAAAAGAAAATATTGCACTTGACTTGTTTTAACTTGGGCTTCCCTTGTGGCTTAGCTGGTAAAGAATCCACCTGCAATGCAGGAGACCTGGGTTTGATCCCTGAGATGGGAAGATCCCCCTGGAGCAGGAAAGGCTACCCATTCCAGTATTCTGGCCTGGAGAATACCATGGACTGTATAGTCCATGGAGTTGCAAAGAGTTGGACATGACTGAGTGACTTTCACTTTCTTAGAACTTAGCATTATCATATAAACCACCTGAGGCCAGGGACAGTTGCCAAGGCATGGCAAATGTTGCAACATACAAGTGATGGACCAAGTATAAGAGAGAAAAGATGGATGTTTACCCAGAATTTAGTTTTCCTAATCTTTAGCAACGGTCATGTCTTGCTAGGGTGTTTATATCTAAAAATACATTTAAGAAAAGGGATACCTCCTATCGACAATTACTAATGTCTTCATTTTTCTGACTATAAAAGTAACAGTATCTTCTCTAGCGGTTGTATCAGCATGCAAGATGGAAAAAAAAAATCACACTTGACTTGGCCTAAAAAAGTACTTGAGAGCAAAGTCTGGGTTTTGTTTAATTTTACTTTTGGCCGCTGGATAGAATGATACTGCTGCTGCTGCTGCTGCTGCTGCTGCTGCGTCACTTCAGCCATGTCCGACTCTGTGTGACCCACTATTCACTAACTAATATAACCACTAACTAATTTTCTTTAACTCCTCTGAAAACGATTTGTAGCATGAGGATAATAGCAGAGCTGTTGTGGTCAAACATATCAAGTGAAAATATTTCAAAGTATATAAAGTATATTAAAAATTTTCAAAGTATATATAGCACTATTGTTAGCATAGGCAAATGAAAAATTTCCAACTCTGTGTGACCCACTATCCACTAACTAATATAACCACTAACTAATTTTCTTTAACTCCTCTGAAAACGATTTGTAGCATGAGGATAATAGCAGAGCTGTTGTGGTCAAACATATCAAGTGAAAATATTTCAAAGTATATAAAGTATATTAAAAAATTTCAAAGTATATATGGCACTATTGTTAGCACAGGCAAATGAAAAATCTGTAAACAAATGGGAAAATAAAATTCCAGCCTTAATCAAAAAAGAATTACAAAAATGTGGGTGGCAGGGTAATAATTTTACACCATTTAGAATGGCTTCACTGAGATTTCCTGGCATCTATTATCAGGGACAATTGTGTGTTACACATATAATTTTCTTTTCTTTGTCAGACCTACATACAACAGTTACTCTTCTGAGAATATTCAGAATACATAGTGATTTGCCCATGTTTAAGCTATCTGTGCAGATTCATTTATCTCAGTGGAGTTGTTTTTATGAAAGGCACAGGATACAGTGGCTAGAGCCTGAAAGTAGTAGTTAGCAGATAATAAGTAGTGAGTGATAATAAGAAGGCTTTGCCTATATATGATTTTTCTTCTCTTAAAACCCATATTCTAGCTACATATATTTTGATTCTCAGTAATTAAATAATTATAATACAAACTGTGTAATGTGTTTTGTATATTAAATTGAGAGAGGGTAGGAAATAACTGTAACAAGTATTAGCTTAGTAATACTTTAGATACTGTGTATCAATTATAATTAATTGCCAAGTACTGATATACAAAATCTCATCACAGCTTAGAGCCTAATATAATTTATAGTCATTTGCACCTGGCAATAGTATCAAGTATTTGTCAACTTTATCTTAATTTGATTTCAATCCTTGCCAGAGATTTTATTTTCTACTCATAATGTGCTAAAGGAAAAGAAATTTTATAACTTACCCCTTTGGCCTGTTCAAATATTTAACAAAAGAAATTTCTCTTTATTCTTAATTTTACTTTTGGTCTTTTTTTTTGTATTAAAATCATAACTACTGACAATGAATAATGGACTGTCATCATCATTTAAATAACATGGGGTACCATCCACAGACAACTGAATTATTCATCATTTTTATTCTTCACGTTCTTCTTGATTCTTCTCCCAAGCTGAAGATAAAGCTTATTCTTGCTATGATTTATCCTTCCCCGGTGGTTCAGTGGTAAAGAACTGTCTCTTATACACATCTAGATGTGTATAAGAGACAGNCATCATTTAAATAACATGGGGTACCATCCACAGACAACTGAATTATTCATCATTTTTATTCTTCACGTTCTTCTTGATTCTTCTCCCAAGCTGAAGATAAAGCTTATTCTTGCTATGATTTATCCTTCCCCAGTGGTTCAGTGGTAAAGAATCCACCTGCAATGCAGGAGACATGGTGTTTGATTTCTGGGTTGAGAAGTTCCCCTGGAGGAGGACATGGCAACTCACTCCAGCATTCTTGCCTGGAGAATCCCATGGACAGAAGAGCCTGGAGGACTATGAGTCCATGGGGTTGCAAAGAGTTGGAGATGACTGAAGCAACTTAGCACACTCTTTCCTCTGACCAGTTATGTATAAGACCTGTTGTCACGCACTGAAAAACACCCAACTCCATTACATCCTCAGCCTCAGCATCACTGCTTTACGAAACCTACACAGCCTGCTGAGGCAGATAATATATGGTATTTAGCATCATTTTGGGGTGTGTGTGTGTGTGTATAGCTTTTTTTCTCTTCACAAAAATGGACTGATCATGCCACTTCCGGTGGTGGTAATGAGAAGTGGAAGGCAGGGGGAAAAGATACTCTCCCCCATGAAAACAAGAATAAACTGGATAAAATTATTAAAAACAAAAATTTCAGTCACAGGAAAATGACCAAATGGAAACAACAACTTGAAAAAATTTACTCAGGAATAACTGATGCTTTCTTGTTAAATAATGGTGACTTTATAGCCTTCTTACAATATGCCCATTTCTATCCCTCCCACACTTAAGTAGTTAAAACCTACCACTTTACCAGACAAAGAGCGTGGGCTTAGTGTGGAATAGGCTGCAGGACAGCTAAGAGTTTACAGGAGAATTCTAGTAATGAGAGCCAAGAGACTGTTGAAGTACAGATAATAAATATCCCATGCTTGCCTGGCTGGATGATAAAATACACATGTGTATGTGACACCCCAGGGAACCAAGCAAGCTTGGAGAGACATGCAAACATGCTTTGCCTTTGAATGTGTTTCTCACATCTGCTGCTGCTGCTGCTAAGTCGCTTCAGTCGTGTCCGACTCTGTGCAACCCCATAGACAGCAGCCCACCAGGCTCCCCGTCCCTGGGATTCTCCAGGCAAGAACACTGGAGTGGGTTGCCATTTCCTTCTCCAATGCATGAAAGTGAAAAGTGAAGTTGCTCAGTCGTGTCCAACTCTTCACGATCCCATGGACTGTGGCCTACCAGGCTTCTCTGCCCATGGGATTTTCCAGGCAAGAGTACTGGAGTGGGGTGCCATTGCTAGGATAGCTAAAACTAAAAAACTGATGTTATCGTGTTGACAAGTTGTAGATATTAGAGATATCAGATATATCTGATATAAGAGGTATCAGCTTCCCAGGTGGCTCAGAGGTAAAGAATCTGCCTGCTGATGCACAGGATGCAAGAGACCTGGGTTTGATCCCTGGGTGGGGAAGACACCCTGGAATAGGAAATGGCAACCCACTCCAATATTCTTGCCTGGAAAGTTCTACGGACAGAGGAGTTGAAGGGCTTCAGTCCATGGAGTCCCAAAGAGTTGGACATGACAGCATGGTATGGCAACAGGTATCAGGGACTTTTGGAGTGGGGGGTGGAAATAATATTAAGTTTGAAAATGCTAGTAGCTGCACAACTATATACATTATTAAAGGTTTTCAACCTGTGTACTCAACATGGATGAACTTTACTGTATAAAAAGCACACATCTAAAAATTTACAAAAACATGACCTAAAGATACTTTTCTTATTTGCTAATAATCTCTATGAATAAAGGAAAGTATCTAGAAACTGCTAATTTTTTAAGTCCCTCTTTACTAACGTCATACTATGATTTATTACAATGTCTTATTTCTTTTCAGTTTCCTCTGTATATCTCAAAATCTTTGCTTCAGTCTCTGTGCAGATCATAATAATGTGTTGTCAGCACCAGATTAATACCTGCATCTCAGATATTTTATTTTACTAAAAGTATATACTAGAGATTTAATTATTAAAGTGTTGCTGATGTAATCTGTTATGATTTCTTAAACTTTATTTTGTATTTTGTAAGGTTTCCCACTTTTATAATATATATATATGTAAAGAAAATCCTATATTTCTACTGAAATACTGTTTTTTTTTTTTAACCATCATGTTATAACATTTGGCTAGCTTTAATTCAGTTTTGCTCAATTCCTAATGGAATATCTATGGGAACTCAGGAAATGATTATAATTTGTAATTACATTTGAAACTAAGGCTGACAGTCAACGTATTGCCTGACCATAGGGAGGATTTTTGTTAATTAAAAACATATGAAGCAGAAATGAGAATTAGAATATGAAAGAGACGTTGGCATATGGTTTTCACCTAAGGGAAGGGCATGGCAAATAGATGGGGATACAATGGAAACAGTGATAGACTTTATTTTCTTGGGCTCCAAAATCCACTTTCTAACACTATATACAAAAATAAACCCAAAATGGATTAAAGATCTAAACATAAGACCAGAATCTATAAAACTGCTAGAGGAGAACATAGGCAAAACACTCTCTGACATAAGTCACAGCAGGATCCTTTATGACTCACCTCCCAGAATATTGGAAATAAAAGCAAAAATAAACAAATGGGACCTAATTAAAATTAAAAGCTTCTGCACAACAAAGGAAACTATAAGCAAGGTGAAAAGACAGCCTTCTGAATGGGAGAAAATAATAGCAAATGAAGCAACTGACAAACAACTAATCTCAAAAATATACAAGCAACTCCTGCAGCTCAATTCCAGAAAAATAAATGACCCAATCAAAAAATGGACCAAAGAACTAAGTAGGCATTTGTCCAAAGAAGACATACAGATGGCTAACAAACACATGAAAAGATGCTCAACATCACTCATTATCAGAGAAAAGCAAATCAAAACCACAGTGAGGTACCATTTCACCCTGGTCAGAATGGCTGCGATCCAAAAGTCTACAAGCAATAAATGCTGGAGAGGGTGTGGAGAAAAGGGAACCCTCTTACACTGTTGGTGGGAATGCAAACTAGTACAGCCACTATGGAGAACAGTGTGGAGATTCCTTAAGAAATTGCAAATAGAACTGCCTTATGACCCAGCAATCCCATTGCTGGGCATACACACCGAGGAAACCAGAATAGAAAGAGACACATGTACCCCAATGTTCATTGCAGCACTGTTTATAATAGCCAGGACATGGAAACAACCTAGATGTCCATCAGCGGATGAATGGATAAGAAAGCTGTGGTACATATACACAATGGAGTATTACTCAGCCATTAAAAAGAATACATTTGAATCAGTTCTAATAAGATGGATGAAACTGGAACCAATTATACAGAGTGAAGTAAGCCAGAAAGAAAAACACCAATACAGTATACTAACACATATATATGGAATTTAGAAAGATGGTAATGATAACCCTGTATGCGAGACAGCAAAAGAGACACAGATGTATAGAACAGTCTTTTGGACTCTGTGGGAGAGGGAGAGGGTGGGATGACTTGGGAGAATGGTATTGAAACAAGTATAATGTCATATAAGAAATGAATCGCCAGTCCAGGTTCAGTGCAGCATACAGGATGCTTGGGGTTGGTGCACTGGGATGACTCAGAGGGATGGTAAGGAGAGAGAGGTGGGAGAGGGGCTCAGGATAGGGAACACATGTACTCCCGTGGCAGATTCATGTTGATGTATGGCAAAACCAATACAATATTGTAAAGTAATTAGCCTCCAATTAAAATAAATACATTTAAACTTAAAAAAAAAGAAAAGGGAAAAAAAAGATACAGCTTTTAGTTTAAGGATTTTTATATTGAAGAATTCAAAAAGTGGCAGGCTTTTGGAACTTATTGATTTGTATTTAAAAGGAACTATTGGTTATTAATCGGCTGTACCCCAATGCAAAATAGAAAGTTTAAAATTTGGAAAACAACAACAACAAAAATATTCATTGGAAGGACTGATGCTGAAACTCCAATACTTTGGCCACCTGATGCAAAGAACAGACTCATTTGAAAAGACCTTGATGCTGGGAAAAATTGAAGGCAGGAAGAGAAGAGGACAGCAGAGGACGGGATGGTTGGATGGCATCCCTGACTCATTGGTCATGAGTCTGAGTAAGCTTTGGGAGCTGATGATGGACAGGGAAGCCTGCTGCAGTCCATCGGATCACAAAGAGCTGGACGTGAGTGAGTGACCGAACAGCAACAAAAGTTAGGTAAAGAGAAAGCCATGCCACGAAACCTGACTGCTGGCAAACACTAGACCAAGCTAATTCCCTTCTCATCGTGTTGCAGACCTGGAGGATATCATATCACTAAAACTAAGCTTTGTGAACAAACCAAGGTTTAAAAAACAAGGCCATGAAATCTTTATAAGAGAAGAGATAAGAACAGAAATTTAACAGGAAATGGATGCTATAAGGAAGCTAGGCAAACAAATTCAACAGTTAAATGTAAAACCTCAATTAGAAGACAAAATTAGAAATTTAGAAGAATCTTGAATAAGGGATATAAAGGTCGAATTTAAAAAGATGTCATGTAATGTAGGGGAACATGACAAAAACAATGAAAATAGTTAATATCATAGTAATGCAAAGACAATAAATGGAAATCCAATTTAAGAATTATGAATTTCTTGAAAAATAAATCACAAGAATTGGAACAGAAGCAACAGTTGAAAGATATAACTGAAGAACACGTGGCTTATGTTGAAAATATAACTGAGTATACAGATGAAACGCCAATACTTTGGCCATCTGATGGGAAGAACTGACTCATTTGAAAAGACCCTGATACTGGGAACCTTGAAGGCAGGAGGAGAAAGGGACAACAGAGAATGAGATGGCTGGATGGCATCACCAACTCAATGGACATGAGTTTGAGTAAACTCCAGGAGTTGGCGATGGACAGAGAGACCTGGCATGTTGCAGTCCAGGGGGCCACAAAGAGTCAGACATGACAGAGCAACTGAACTGAACTGAATTGATACAGATGTTAAAAAGAAAATTAATGAATTTCTTATATACCCTAGAATTGTGAGTTGTGACTAAATAAATAGCCTTAATGCATTAAAAACATAAATTAAGGAAATAAAAATAAGATACCACTATACATCTATTAGAACAAAGTGTGTAAAAACCAACAAACAAAAGCAAAGTTGGTGGGAATCCTGAGCAACAAGAACTTTCATTCATTGTTGGTGGAAATGCAAAGTGGTAGAAGGCAATGGCACCCCACTCCAGTACTCTTGCCTGGAAAATCCCATGGACGGAGGAGCCTGGTGGGCTGCAGTCCATGGGGTTGCGAAGAGTCGGACACGACTGAGCAACTTCACTTTCACTTTTCACTTTCATGCATTGGAGAAGGAAATGGCAACCCACTCCAGTGTTCTTGCCTGGAGAATCCCAGGGACGGGGGAGTCTGGTGGGCTGCCATCAATGGGGTCGCACAGAGTCAGACACGACTGAAGCGACTTAGCAGCAGCAGCAGCAGCAGTTTAGTCACTAAGTCGTGTCCGACTCTTTTGACCCCACAGACTGTAGCTTGCCAGGCTCCTTTGTCCATGAGATTCTCCAGGCAAGAATATTTGAGTGGGTTGCCATTTCCTTCCCCAGGGGATCTTCCCAACTAAGGAATTGAACCTGGGTCTCCTGCATTGCAGGCAGATTCTTTACTGACTGAGCTACTTATGAGAGAAGCCCTCATAGATTTGAAAAATTATGTCCACACAAAAACCTGCACATGAATGATTATATCAGCTTTATTCATAATTTCCCCAAGTTGGGGGAAACCAAGATTTCCTTCAGTAGGTAAATGGATAAGCAAACTGTGGTACATCTATGTGTATATACTTATGGAATGTACATACTTATTAATTAAAAAGAAATGAGTAATCAAACCACAAAAAGATGGATAGATGTTAAATATGTATTGCTAAGTAAAAGAAGCCAAACTTAAAAGACTTTCTAATGTATAACTCCAATTACATGACCTTTTCGAAAGGTAAAACTACACTGAGAGTAAAAAGATCAGTGGTTACCAGGGTTACAGAGGAGAGTTGAAAAAAGGAAGCACAGGGGATATCTTCAGCTCAGTTCAGTCACTCAGTCATGTCCGACTCTGTAACCACATGGACTGCAGCATGCCAGGCATCCCTGCCCATCACCAGCTCCTGGAGCTTGCTCAAACTCATATCTATTGAATCAGTGATGCCATCCAGCCATCTCATTCTGTCATCCCCTTCTCCTCGGGCCTTCAGTCTTTCCCAGCATCGGGGTCCTTTTCAATGAGTCAGTTCTTTGCATCAGGTGGCCAAAGTATTTTAGAGTGGAGAAGTTCTTCAGTATGATATTGCAGTGGTGATCCATGACACTATGCAGTTATTGAAACCTGCGAACTTGTGGGCTTCCCAAGTGGCTCAGTGGTTAAAGAATCCACCTGCAATACAGGAGACGCAGGTTTGATACCCGGACCAGGAAGATCCCCTGGAGGAGGGCATGGAAACCCACTCCAGCATTCTTTCCTGGAGAATCCCATGAACAAAGGAGCCTGGCAGGCTACAGTCCATAAGGTAGCAAAGAGTCAGACACAGCTGAAGTGACTGGGCACACACGCATAGAACTTTGCAACAAAGAATGAACCTGGAAATAGTAATTTTAAAAATCATTCAGAAATTTAGGGAATCTCAACATGGAATGCCGAATGTGACAAAATGATTCAACTGCTATAGGCATATGAAGCAACCTCACTGAAGGAGATGGTGGGAAAAGATACTAACCTAAGTAACTTTATAAACGAGTGGCATCTGTAAGATTAAAAGCAAAACAAGAAAAAACAAACAAACAAAAAAACCCAAGAAAACCACAAAACTGTACATAAGCTACGTATTCTAGTTAATAAAATTCTCACAGTTTACAGGTTAAGAATTCTGATAGCACTGTGCATATGAATTGGAATGGAACAATGGAGTAAATTAACAGCAAATGGCAGGAACCAACTTTCTCACTTTTGAAGTGGGAGGTTATACAGAAACAAGGGAAAGTTTGCTAAGTAAAAGAAGCCAAACTTAAAAGACTTTCTAATGTATAACTCCAATTACATGACCTTTTCGAAAGGTAAAACTACACTGAGAGTAAAAAGATCAGTGGTTACCAGGGTTACAGAGGAGAGTTGAAAAAAGGAAGCACAGGGGATATCTTCAGCTCAGTTCAGTCACTCAGTCATGTCCGACTCTGTAACCACATGGACTGCAGCATGCCAGGCATCCCTGCCCATCACCAGCTCCTGGAGCTTGCTCAAACTCATATCTATTGAATCAGTGATGCCATCCAGCCATCTCATTCTGTCATCCCCTTCTCCTCGGGCCTTCAGTCTTTCCCAGCATCGGGGTCCTTTTCAATGAGTCAGTTCTTTGCATCAGGTGGCCAAAGTATTTTAGAGTGGAGAAGTTCTTCAGTATGATATTGCAGTGGTGATCCATGACACTATGCAGTTATTGAAACCTGCGAACTTGTGGGCTTCCCAAGTGGCTCAGTGGTTAAAGAATCCACCTGCAATACAGGAGACGCAGGTTTGATACCCGGACCAGGAAGATCCCCTGGAGGAGGGCATGGAAACCCACTCCAGCATTCTTTCCTGGAGAATCCCATGAACAAAGGAGCCTGGCAGGCTACAGTCCATAAGGTAGCAAAGAGTCAGACACAGCTGAAGTGACTGGGCACACACACATAGAACTTTGCAACAAAGAATGAACCTGGAAATAGTAATTTTAAAAATCATTCAGAAATTTAGGGAATCTCAACATGGAATGCCGAATGTGACAAAATGATTCAACTGCTATAGGCATATGAAGCAACCTCACTGAAGGAGATGGTGGGAAAAGATACTAACCTAAGTAACTTTATAAACGAGTGGCATCTGTAAGATTAAAAGCAAAACAAGAAAAAACAAACAAACAAAAAAACCCAAGAAAACCACAAAACTGTACATAAGCTACGTATTCTAGTTAATAAAATTCTCACAGTTTACAGGTTAAGAATTTTGATAGCACTGTGCATATGAATTGGAATGGAACAATGGAGTAAATTAACAGCAAATGGCAGGAACCAACTTTCTCACTTTTGAAGTGGGAGGTTATACAGAAACAAGGGAAAGAGGCTAGAATAATCCACATGATAATAGATTAAAGATACTAGTATGAGTTCATTTTTAGCTCACTGCCAATATATAGAAATATTTATAGATATGTTTACATATATGGTTTAGTAAACATACATATATTTCCTTGCTCTGTAAACTTAAAGAATCTATTAATAGAACACCCCAATAGCAAGGCTTCCCTGGTGGCTCAGCTGGTAAAGAATCTGCTTGCAATGCAGGAGACTGGTATTCTATCCCTGGGTTGGGAAGATCCGCTGGAGAAGGAAATGGCAACCCCCTCCAGTATTCTTGCCTGGAGAATTCCATGGACAGAGGAGCTTGGCAGGCTATATAGTCGCTGGGCTTGCAAAGAGTCAGACATGACTGAGCGACTATCACTCACTCACTTAACAGCAACAAGTCCACCTACTATATCTTGATTTTAATACCATTTGCCAATAAAATAAACCAGATCTCTATAAAGAGATGACTGATTCTATAATAAGGAAAACAAATATTCAAGATGAGCCTGGAGTATCTTGGAATGCCAGAAAGTAAGAAAGTGTGTGTGTGTGTGTAAGGGAGAGAGAGAAATCTAGATATTCAGCTCTGATGAGGATATGTCAAAGGGACACAGCATCCAGCTAAAAAAACTCCCAGTGGCTAAAGCTGGAACAGTTTGAGCAACAAAATAAAGTAGTAATGGATTATTATTTACTATAAAAGATAGCAATTGATGAGCCCATACTCATGTAAACAAATAACTGGATAAATAAATGTGTATATGCTTAGTTGCTTCAGTTGTGTCCAATCCTTTGCAAACCTATGGACTGTAGCCCGCCAGGCTCCTCAGTTCATGGGATTCTCCAGGCAAGAATACTGGAGGGGTTGCCATATCCTTCTCCAAGGGATCTTTCTGATCCATGGATCGAACCTGTGTCTCCTGGGTCTTCTGCATCACAGGTAGATTCTTTAATGCTGGGCTATGGGGAAACCCAAATAAATGGGTAGAAAGAGACAATTCTCTTATGAAAAATTCCAAGTCATTTATGTAGATACTCCTCCCTCAAGGAAGTGGAGCATAATTCCTCACTATGTGTGGACTACACATAGTCAATGACTTCCTTCCAAAAAATAAAAAGAAAAAGGTTCTTGTCCTTACTTACTTACTTTGTTCTAGAAGTCTTAAGACCAGTGGCCCAGTGGTAGCTGTGACAACAGTTAATCAATCCAAGCTATGGACCCAGAAAAAAAACACTGTGCTAAGAGTTAGGATTGTCTGACCCTAACCGCCACATAACCACTGAACTGTCTGATCTGAAGTGTGTCATCTCTAAAGTAAAGATAATACAATTTACTGCTCTACAGTCAAGAAATTCAATACCAGATGATTTTTAAGTTCTCTTCTAACTCTAAGATTCATGGTGGCAGGAAGGTATGGGAACGACTTGGCTTTGCCCCTTTTTCTGGGTTCCCGCTCTTACTCTAACCAGGGATTAGCTTGGATGCTTTGACCCAAGGTAAATCTGCTGGAGTCTTTAAGAATATTGTTAAGTCATGACTTCTCCATCCCAACTAATAGTCCTGCAGATTCCCTTTTTTTCCTTTTCTAGTTCTTTTCCTGACATTTTTTGGATCCTTGGCCTTGAAATCTGCACTGGATTTTGTAAATTGTGTGATCAAATCCCAAGGGAGTAAGTAAAACAAAACTTATTCTGTCCCAAGAGAAGCTATCAAATTTGGCTCTGGGTGACAAGAAGACATTTGTCTTAGCTTGCCGGTTTCCAACACCAACAGGTAGCAAGATTCTTCACATTTCCAAAATAAATGCCAAAGCAACTGCTGAAAACCAGAGGGAAAGCAGTTGCACATGTGTTTGGGTAAATCACTGCAGCCCTATTTGCAATAGCCAGGATATGGAAGCAGCCTAAATATCCACTGACAAATGAATGGATAAAGATGTGCTACGTATATGGTACAATTGGCCATAAAAAGGAACAAAATTGGGTCATATGTAGTTACGTGGATGAAATTAGAGCCTGTGATACAGAGTGAAATAAGTCAGAAAGAGAAAAACAGTATCATATATTAACACATGTGTATGGAATCTAGAAAAATGGTACTAATGACCGTATTTGCGGGGCAGGAATAGAGATGCAGATGTAGAGTACAGACTTGAGGACACAGTGGAGGACGGGGAGGGTGGCACGGATAGGGAGAGTAGCATTGACTTATATCCACTACCATGTGCAAAACAGATAACCAGCGGGAAGCTACTGTAGCACCGGGAGCTCTATGATGACCTAGAGGGGTGGGATGG
>SJYX01002185.1:57676-68467 GCA_006410675.1 Oreotragus oreotragus | reverse complement strand
TATTTTTAAATGTATATTCCCATCTTGTTTTAGTCCTTGCTGTACAATTAAAAATATGTTAAATCCTTACTGTACATCCTTTTAAAGAACTTTCTTTCAGTCATCTTTATTTGAATGAAGATCGTGCTTTTATAAGTTTCTCAGGGAGGGTACATATATATGCATGGTATCCTCTCAGTGAATGAAAGAAATAGTGAAAAATATTCTACTTTTTCAATTCCTGTGATGTGATTTTTTTCCATTCTAAGGTAGAGAAAATGGTGAATTATTCCAAATAGTAATAGAAATAATAGTGTATTTTGGGAGTGTTTGCAGCACCTAGGTCAGCTTCTTCAGTTATCTGACTCTGCACGTCTTGTGGAGTTGGGACCATTCAGAGTTCTTTTGCTTCACATAAATTTAACTCATATTACATGTGTATCAAGCCGAGGCAACCAAACAAATATTTTTAGAATGTTAGCTGTTCGGGGTAAAAAATAACACAAAACTATATAAGTCCAAGGCCAACATAATGCAGCCTATGACTATCTCAGGTAGTGGTTCTAATGCTTAGTAAATAGTGCTCATTTAGCATAATGTAAAATTCTGATACTAATTTTCAGTAATTTCCCCTTTGTTAACTCCTGTAACCATCTGTGGTGTGATGTGTCTTCTGCCAACATGACTGGTACAGCATTACCCTCAGGAACATTTTTACATGCTTGGTCCAGCCATGGAGCATGATTCTTTTCCTTATATTCTATTCCCTGGGCCCCCTATTATGAGATCACAAGTGAAAGCTCTGGAGACATGTTGCTTCTGGGGAAGAATCAGATGTATAGAGAAGGTGTGATATACCCTGGAGACAATGAAGTGAAAAGAAAGAAAGAAAGAAAGAAAAGAGTTGAAATTTAAGGAGCCCAGTAAAATGAAAGAGAAACTAGACACAGCAACCATTCTTTAGCCAACCTTCTCATCATCCATTATGGAAATGCCACTGGAAAGAGGATAATGGACAGAAAGGGATGCTCCTAAACATTAAACACTATCCAAAATAAAAGTAGGAATAGAAAAGAATCAGACCACAAACATGCAGAATTACTTCTGTAAAGTCAGAAAGTAGAAG
Source organism: Oreotragus oreotragus (assembly GCA_006410675.1). NCBI lineage: Eukaryota > Metazoa > Chordata > Mammalia > Artiodactyla > Bovidae > Oreotragus > Oreotragus oreotragus. The sequence continues at coordinate 67,362 of SJYX01002185.1, read as the reverse complement.
TTTCTGCTGATGCAAAGGCTCTTCACAAAATGATACATTCACTGATTTTTCTAATAATTATCTCCATTCCATAGTTGTTGTTATTGTTGTTGTTTTTACTATCAGTCACATCAGAAGCCTTGACAATTCAGGTGCGTCTGAATATGCCTTATAAATAATAAATAGTATCTCCAGAATCTCTGTCCAGTTCTATTAATAAAACATATGACTGGTTCTCAGAAAGTAGCAAATTCTATGATAACTTCCACATACTGTCTTCTCCAACTTTAATTTTCCCAGATTTGGGTCACCATCCTTTTCCTGCAGTTTTGTCAAATATGAAGTTGTAGCCAAACCTTCCATTCTGTTGAAGATATCTTCAGAAGCATTCTGCCTTCTTGAAGTTAGGGCAGTATTTCTGTGGACTATCAGAAATTGTCATGTTCTAATGTTCTAATGGAAGACTGAGATTTTCTTCTGGCCAGACTCTATGCACTAGAGAACCAATAAAGCAGAAGAGCGAAATGCACATCAAAGCGTCATTATTCATGAAGGCCCAGTAACTCATAAAGCATAGAATTCCTTGGGTAATGTTCAAATGGAGAGCACTCTGCAACATAACGAATAGTTTCCCCAATCTCCTCCTAAATTCAGACCAAACACAGAACTTGGCACAAACTTGCAGAGAGATTGGGATATGAATGGATTCAGAGCTCTCTTATTCAGTTACTTAAGCTGAGGACCATTGTCTGTCCTAACATCTCAGGTTCTAGCAGATAGAGAGGGTCAAAGAACTAGTCCTCATGTAAACATGGCCAGACGGATGTCAGATTCCCATTAATTTTACCCATCTGAAGGGTCATTCCTATTCTAAAGTGAATAAGCAGTAACTCACAATTTTTGAAAAATGACTTTAATATTTTCCATGTTTTGAAGGCAGAGAAAAACCTCTCATAAAGAAACATGAAAAAGAAGGGTCAAATATTTCCTATTAATACATTCTTAGTGGTTGCTATCATGAATACAAATATGAACAATGAGTAGTCAAGACCATACATATCAATTGGTTCTGAAATAAACAGACTGTAGAGTAGCATCATTGGAGAAGGAAATGGCAGCCCACTCCAGTGTTCTTGCCTGGAGAATCCCAGGGACGGTAGAGCCTGGTGGGCTGCCGTCTATGGGGTCACACAGAATCGGACATGACTGAAGTGACTTAGCAGCAGCAGCAGCAGCAGCAGAGTAGCATCACTGCAAACTCCAAGCCACCAGCTAAAAAAAAAAAAGTCAAATATTCAACTCTGCCCTTGAGAATTCATGGAAATAAATTCCTTGAGTTTTCATGGAAAAAAACTATTTCCTTTAGATGATCCAAAACCCACTTATTTATTTTCCTAAACTGTGACTCTGAAAGGGTGAGAGAAGGCAATGGCACCCCACTCCAGTACTCTTGCTTGGAAAATCCCATGGTTGGAGGAGCCTGGTAGGCTGCAGTCCATGGTGTCACTAAGAGTCGGACACAACTGACTGACTTCACTTTCACTTTTCACTTTCATGTATTGGAGAAGGAAATGGCAACCCACTCCAGTATTCTTGCCTGGAGAATTCCAGGGACAGCGGAGCCTGGTGGGCTACCATCTATGGGGTCGCACAGAGTCTGACAGGACTGAAGCAACTTAGCAGCAGCAGCAGCAGCAGCAGCAGCTGAAAGGTTAGGGATAGGTAGTCTTTCATCTCTCATAGCCTGGCTGAAAATGCAACCGTATCAAGAACCATCTTCAATGGATGGAACTGACCACTTTAAATATTTAGACTGCATTGCCCCAGATTAGGAGCAATGGATATGTTGCTGACATACTGATTTAGCCACCTCTCCAGTGGAAAGTTTAAAGGGCACCATTGAAGTGTTGAGGAGCAGTTGTTCTGATTAGCCTGTGTTTGCTCACACGATGGCCTTTCCGATATGCCAGATTGGCTGGGGAAATGGAGCAAGGATCCCCAAGATCTGAGATACAACTGGACTGCAGCAGGCTGTGTGCTGAATTCCTTCCCTCACCCTAATCAATGAGTTGTCATGGCTACCAGCTATGGAAGACTGAAATGGAGGCCAGAGGCTAAAACATGCAAAATAAGAAATAAAATTTGTCCACAAGACCAGAGTGATTCTAGCGATAACAGCCTGAGGGTTCAAATGAAATCTGATTTAAATCTAAGAGAGATTCCATCTCATTTTATCCTTACTATTTTATACTGTCCCCAGATTTCCTTTAATAACACCAAGACTCTGATAGGCTAAGAAAAGTGGTCTTGGTTCCTGCTTGCTAGGCTTTGTCCTAAGAGCCCATAGTTCTTGCTCGCTCAGTTGAAAGCACCTGACTCCTTTAGGAGGCAAGGTAACAACACTGATTAACAACAATTCGGAACCAGATTGACCCTGGCTGGCCTCTTTAAGACCTTTCAAACATCTCTGCTCAGGGCATTTCAAGTACTTGTACAGAAATAAAAAGAGAGAGGATTTGATTCTGAAGTATGAGATTTTAAGCTGCCTGTATACACAAAAGCATGGAGAAGGAAATGGCAACCCACTCCAGTGTTCTTGCCTGGAGAATCCTATTGACAGGGGAGATTGATGGGCTACTGTTCATAGGGTCACAAAATGTTGGACATGCTGAAGTGACTTAGCAGCATGCATACCAAAACATTTCACAATGGGAAATGTAAATGGTGACTATATTAACTTACCTGATCAAAAAGTGTTTTATAAAAAGTAAAGACTTACTATTAATAATTCAATACACCAATAATAGCAAGACTCTTAGTTCTGATTGCTAACGGATTGGTTAATTAGCAGACATGGCTATCCACTGTAGAGTAAATCTTCTCTTGCTCTGAATACCATGCATTTATATTTTTGCTTTTCCATCATTTTGTCTTTGATATAGAAATTTTATGAATCCCCAAGAGATAATACTACTGGACAAACATCAGCAATAAGTCTAGCTTTTAATCACTAAATAAATATTTTTGAATCATTTACAGTGCGTCAGAGTGACCTTATAAAGGCAGCTGGATATAGATTTGATCAATCTTGACTGATCAATCAAGCAAAAGATTGATCAATCTTTTGCTGTAAGGGATATAACTGACAATCTCTTACCATCTAAATTTTCCCAAAAGTTCTATTATACTTTTGACCCAAAGATTCTGCAAAAGTAGCACTAGAGGAATGCTACTTTTCTCCACCATTGAATCATTTACCCCAGAATTTAAGATTTGATCAATCTTGACTGATCAATCAAGCAAAAGATTGATCAATCTTTTGCTGTAAGGGATATAACTGACAATCTCTTACCATCTAAATTTTCCCAAAAGTTCTATTATACTTTTGACCCAAAGATTCTGCAAAAGTAGCACTAGAGGAATGCTACTTTTCTCCACCATTGAATCATTTACCCCAGAATTTAGAAAATGATCTTATCTTCCCTGATAGCACAGTTGGTAAAGAATCTGCCTGCAATGCAGGAGACCTCGGCTTGATTCTGGGGTCAGGAAGAGGGATAGGCTAGCCACTTCAGTGTTCTTGGGCTTCACTGGTGACTCAGCTGGTAAAGAAGCCACTTGCAATGTGGGAGACCTGGGTTTGATCCCGGGGTTGGGAAGATCCCCTGGAGAAGGGAAAGGCTACCCACTCCAGTATTCTGGCCTGGAGAATTCCATGCACTGTACAGTCCATGGGGTCACCAAGAGTCAGACACGACTGAGTGACTTTCACTTTCACTTAGAAAATGAGAACCAACAAGTGAGACTCAAATCTGAAGATGACATTCCTCATGATCAGTTGATATAATGAAAAGAGCTGCTCCTTTTTTCTTATTTTCCATCTTCAAAATGAATGTCCTATGACTCTTTAAGCCTTCAACTAGAATTAGAGTTCTTTGGAGCAAATAAAAGAGAATTCTGGAAAATCTAATAAGAAAAACAAAATTCTGTTTTTTTTTTCCTTCATGTTTCCTGTCAAAGTCTACCCCAAAGTCAGTGTAAATTGGAAAGACTGTTGTGTGCAATGAGCTTTAGCTCTCAAATTAAGCAACATAATGAAAGGAAGGAAATTAACCATGGCCCAGAGAACCCGACTTGGGAAACTGGATTGGGTCTTGTCCTCATATATGATTTAGCTGTGGGGAGAAACAATGGGATTATTTACCTTTTTACTCAATCGTCTTGTGTTTTTTTTTTGACAAAAGTTTTCTAAGCTTTAGGAAATTGCAAAACTTTATTAATATGTTGAAAGGAAAAACTGATACAGCAAGAATGCAATAAACCCATATTTTTTGTTGCTGTTTTATATTTTTCAGCTGTGTGATTCTTCATGTTTTGATTAATAAATTCTGTGTTATGCTACAGATAGTGTTAATATATATGACTGGAATTTAGAAAACATTTAGTAGAATTTTGAATAAATTAAAAACATTCAATTACATACTGACAAATATTACTAGTTAGAAACTGATGAAAGTGAAAGTGAAGTTGTGTCCTACTCTTTGCGACCCCATGTAGCCTACCAGGCTCCTCCGTCCATGGGATTTTCCAGGCAAGTATATTGGAGTAGATTTCCATTTCCTTCTCCAAGGGCTCTTCCCAACCCAGGGATTGAACCCAGGTCTCCTGCATTGTAGGCAGACGCTTTACTGGCTGAGCCACCAGGGAAGAAACTGATGAACTAACATGATGAATAAAGGGAGGAGACTGGCGTAAGTAACAGTAAAGGTTATAGTCCTAAAAGTAAGACAAGTAACTATTTTAGTAGGGTTGAGAATAAACATTGAAACAAGATTTCTTTTTTTTATATTATTCTTTATTTTCAATGCTAGCCTAACAAAACAGTTTTGCTTTTTTTTTTTTTTAGCATATTTGTATGGCTCTGCTAGAAACACTTGTGGGTACAGGATGACTGTGAAACTTTTTTAGAGAGGAAAAGACCTGAAATCCAAAATTATACTTTCTCAGAAACAAAAATTGGTAATTTGTCAAAAACATACAAAGCAAAAGTTTTTAACCTCGGCTGAACATTTGAGTGAGCTTTAATGGTTCTATGAGAAAAATGTTTGTATATGTACATGTATATATATTTGAGGAAAGGATCTAATCTTTTATCAATCTGTCAGTGAGAGCCACTTTCCCAAGAAGATGAAGAACCATATATCTAAGGCATAATTCCCTTTGCTTTAAATAGTTCCCCACATTTTATCAAGGTTCAATGACACCTTAGAATTAGAAAATCTGCTATTTACCAAATTCCATGTTGTGCAAATATTCATTAAATATCACATCCTTAGTTTTGTTTGCAGAGATGATTGAGGCATATCTTCAGGCATCTGTCAGAAAGCAGAACCATGTAACTTTAAAACCATAAAGACTTGAGATGTCATCTCATATTATTAAAGTGAGGTTAAGAAAATGGATATGTTTAGGGTGACATGGCTGGGATGGTCAGCTCAATAGTAAAAGCTGAAAGATTTTCCTCTAAGATCAGGAACGAGACAAGGATGCTGACTCACACCACTTTCAGTCAACATAGTATTGGAAGTCCTAGCCACAACATTCAGAAAGTAAAAAAGAAACAAAAAGCATCCATAATGGAAATAAAAAAGTGAAACTGTAACTATTTGCAGATGACATGATACTATACATAGAAAACCCTAAATATGCCACCAAAACAATCTTTAGAACTAATAAATGAATTCGGTAAAGTTCTATATGTACACAAAGAAGAATTAAATCTTGCCATTTGCAACAATATGGATGGACCTGGAATCTAAAAAAAAAAAAAGAAGAACAAATATAAAACAGAAACAAACTCACAGATACAAAGAATAAACTTGTGATTGCCAGAGGAAAAGGAATAGAAAGTGGGTGAAATGAGTGAAAGGGATTAAGAAGTACAAACTTCTAAAATAAGTGTCATGGGGATGTAATGTACAACATAGAGGATATAGTCAATAATATTGTAAAACTTTGTATGGTAACAGATGGTAACTGGACAACATGGCAATCATTTCATGATGTATAAAATTACTGAATGTTGTATATCTGAAACTAATATAAGCCAATATAAAGCAATATTATTTATAATATAAGTAATCCTGACTTACAGTATTATATAGTCAGATATTATATGTATAGTCATACATATATATGTGTATAGTCATACGTGTATATATGTATATACATATATATACATATACAGTGTATAGCACTGTGATGGTAATGGGGTATATATTTCAAAATTTTGAATAAATATCCATATTTTAAACATATATTATTACATATTTCAAAAAATTTTTGTTGTTGTCGTTTAGCCACTTAGTTGTGCCCAACTATTTGCGACCTCATGGCCTGCAGCACACCAGGATTCCCTGTCCTTCACCATCTCCCGGAGCTTGCTCAAACTCATGTCCATTGAGTCAGTGATGCCATCCAACCATTTCGTCCTCTGTCGTCCCCTTCTTCTCCTGCCTTCAGTCTTTCCCGCATCAGGATCATTTCTAATGAGGAGGCTCTTTGCATCAGGTGACAAAAGTATTGGAGTTTCAGCTTCAGCATCAGTTCTTCTAATGAATATTTAGGACTGATTTCCCTTAGGATGGACTTGTTGGATCTCCTTGCAGTCCAAGAGGCTCTCAAGGGTCTTCTCCAACATCACAGTTCAAAAGCATCAGTTCTTTAACTTTTAGTCTTCTTTATCTTTCAAAAATTTTAGAAGGATATTATTTTATTACATTAAGGGGAAATAATGTTAATTAAGCTCCCTCCCACATCAGGAGACTGTATCTTCTCCCCAACTCTTCATGGGAATTCTGGCCATAATTTCACCAAAATCTCCAAACTCTTAACTTATTATATATAATGTACCAATGAAGATATCATGCCTATTACTGATATATAGAAAAGTACTAACTTCCTATGTATTTATTTTATAATCAACCAAAGTATAAGTTTTTCTTATACAGTATTTTTTTTTCCTTTTGTTTTCCCTACGTTTTCCAGTATACCATTAAATTATCAGCAAAATTAAACACAAAATATATTGACCCTAGAGCAATGTGGTGGTTAAGGGTACCAACCCTCTGAACTGTTGAAAACGTTTGCATAATTTATTATTGGCTCTTCATATGCAGTTCCTCCATTTATGTGTTTTCTCCATATCTATAGCTCTCCATCCATGGGTTCAACCAACTGCAGATCATGTAATACTGTAGTGTTTACTACTGAAAAAGTTCTGCCTGTAAAGTATACTGGAGCAGTTCAAACATGTGTTGTTCAAAGGTCAATTGTAAGCAAGGGTACCAACCCTATGAACTGTTGAAAACGTTTGCATAATTTATTATTGGCTCTTCATATGCAGTTCCTCCATTTATGTGTTTTCTCCATATCTATAGCTCTCCATCCATGGGTTCAACCAACTGCAGATCATGTAATACTGTAGTGTTTACTACTGAAAAAGTTCTGCCTGTAAAGTATACTGGAGCAGTTCAAACATGTGTTGTTCAAAGGTCAATTGTAAGCAAAAGAAGCAAACTAAAAGCTCCCAAAGTTAAATTTCCTTTCTTTTAGGCTCTTTTCCCCCTTATTTCTTATCTAATTGCAGCACTAGTAAAATAGCATTAAATGACTGAAATCATAGTGGCATCTTGTTTTATTCTTGTCTTAATGGGAAACCATTTGCAAGATGGCAAAAAAGTATTGTTTTCAGTGTCCACGCCAATCTACTACTTTGACTGTTTGTAGCTCTTGCCTGAAAGTAGTTCTGAGGTCTTTGTAAGAGAGCATGCTGAGTTGGATTATCAGTCTCTGTTTCGGACTTGAAGGAGTGATGGAGGAATGCTTTCTACTATGTACCTTGAAAAAAACACTTTTAAAAAATATATTGAGAGAGTATCCTTAGATTAGTATTTTATTAAGGATTTTTAAAAATGGAGCCATTGTTGAATTTTACCTGGTCTTTTTCGGTATCTGTTGAGTTGATTGATGATTTAGTTTTTTCACCTTTGGTCCACTAGTGGGATTAACTATGGTAATACATTTTCTATGGGGCTTCCCTGGTTGTTCAGCAGTAAAGAATCTGCCTGCAATGCAGGAGCTGCAGGAGACATGGGTTTGATCCTTGGGTTGGGAAGATCCCTTGGAGAAGGGCATGACACCCCGCTCCAGTATTCTTTCCTGGAGTATCCCATGGGCAGAGAAGCCTGGCAGGCTACAGTCCATAGGGTCACAAACAGTAGGACAGAACTGAAGAGACTTTGTATGCACACACATTTTCTAAGGTTTTAATCATGTTTGTGTTACTGGATAAACCCAGAACTAGTCATTGATTTTCTTCCTTTTAATATCTCAGCTGAATTTTACTCCAAAATTTGAAATCTGTGTTCATCAGTGAAATGGATCTTTTTCTGGGTTACATTTGTCAATGTGGGGATCAGAGATATACATATATATGCAAAATGAAGGTGTATTTTTTAATATTGTCCATATTTTCTGGGACAATTTAATATAATGGAGATGATACATCCTTTGACAGTTTGAAAGTCCTTCTCCATAATGGTCTGTCATCTTTTTGAGAACAGTTCATAAACAAGTCTTTAAATACCTTTACTAACTTATTGATTAAGTTTGCTGCTGCTTCTTGAGCCAACTCTAGCCATTTATAGTCTCCTCCATATTTACCAATTCATTTAGATTTCAAAAAAAATTTAGTAGAATTCATATATGAAATTTTAATGCCTTCCAAATATGGAGTTTATCTACTTTCTCATTCTCATGGTGACTACTTTTATTTTCTTTGAATTGTTTTGATGGTTTTCTGAAAACAAGATTGATGAATTCAACCCAAAGAGGTCATTTGATTATAGCAGGAATGTTGATAGCTTATATAGTTTGATAGATATTAAGCTGATATATTTATATTTTTAATAATTTTCGAGGAGAAACAGTAAAAGAAGAGACTGAAAGTTGTACTGTGGCTATGGACAAGTGCTGCTGCTGCTGCTGCTAAGTCACTTCAGTCGTGTCCGACTCTGTGTGACCCCATAGATGGCAGCCCACCAGGCTCCCCCATCCCTGGGATTCTCCAGGCAAGAACACTGGAGTGGGTTGCCATTTCCTTCTCCAATGCATGAAAGAGAAAAGTCAAAGTGAAGTCACTCAGTCTGTCCGACTGTCAGCGACCCCATGGACTGCAGCCCACCAGGCTACTCTGTCCATTGGATTTTCCAGGCAAGAGTACTGGGGTGGGGTGCCATTGCCTTCCCCGATGGACAAGTGCTATATGCCACGAAAAGTTTGAAAGGTAAAAAAAGTAACATTTATTGGATATTTATCATGTGCTGGAAGATTCCTATGTACTTTAATTCATAAATATTTAATTATTATTATCTTTTACTCATCATAGTACCTGCTCACAGTAAATATATGGTTCAGTTCAGTCACTCAGTCATGTCCGACTCTTTGCGACCCCATGAATCACAGCATGCCAGGCATCCCTGTCCATCACCAACTCCTGGAGTTCACCCAGACTCACATCCATCGAGTCAGTGATGCCATCCAGTCATCTCACCCTCGGTCGTCCCTTTCTCCTCTTGCCCCCAATCCCTCCTAGCATCAGTCTTTTCCAATGAGTCAACTCTTCGCATGAGGTGGCCAAAGTACTG